>JAUOZQ010000090.1:0-377957 GCA_030710315.1 Anomotaenia brevis
TTGTGCTGGCAACTCACTACGCTCCCCCACTCCCCTAACCACTGAAGCACCTGCTTCTGCGTCTGGGTGGAAACCGTAGTCCTAGCAGCGACATCAGGTGCCGCATGGCACCCCAACGCAGTATCTATCGCCCATTTCATTGCTGAACCTACAATCTCAATCCTGACTTAGTAGCCAAAGTGACTTCATGCTAGGAAGCTCTAACTTTCATTGAATGGACCCACAAAGGTCAGTCAGATGGTTCTGCCTATGGCATTTCCACCTGCGATACGTCAGATTAGATTATTCGTGACTGAGCAAACTCCTAGTTCCACGATGTTCCCAACTGTGTGGCATTGAAATGATCTCGCCTTAATAAAGGGCAGTTTAAGGCGATGCAACTTGGATTTACGAGATTTATCGTGAGTTGTCAAGGAGTCAAGGTGACTGATACCTCTCGGAGGCATCAAGTTCGATTTCCAAAAGTGGACTAAGAAAAATGAAGTTACAGTTGGAGGAGCGAACTAACTGTGCACCTTCTGGTAGGTGTTCTCATTCATCACCTCGAAAAGAACACTAAAATCGCCTTCAAAGTATGCTCCCAAGTGTTTTGTGGACTACTCAGGCAACGAAGTTTCGAAGTGGACTAGCGATTGCCACCTTAAATGAACTCCACCAGAGTGATTTCTCTCTCTACAAAAGGATGAGTCAGCGAAAGTGGGAAAGGTGGGACGCCCGAGGCTCAGTGCACAGACACCCGCGGCACAAATAGGCACGTCGATGCCTGCTGAATATTAAACTTCGAAAGGAGCAAAAACGCAACATCGAGAATATGCTCCCTAGTCCTTTGTCGACTCAGTTGATGAACTATGGAACCGGTAGATCAAATGTACCCCGAAATGAACTCACAAGGATTAATCACCACTACATAAAACGATGGTTTGGCCAGTTGGTCAGTAATAAAGACATCATGTCCATGTGGGGGTGATGTTTTATTACTGTTGCGAATCTGTGGTGAATCTGTGGCACTCCTATGAAGCTTCGATTTGATAGTAGCAGTGATATTCATCATCGTGGTTGTCTTACAATCGAGCTATGCATGTCAGTTATCTCTTTGTCATGGTGAGAGTTTCGAAGCCATTTCTTACCGGCTTTTCCACTGAGCAGATGGTTAGCCTTGCCTGAGGAGGTTCCCTACAAATAGTGGCAAAAATATCGAGAAATGGTGTTCTAGAATGCTGTCATCAGACCTCGCAACGATTGTTTTAATAGTTGAGTCGTGGTGGTTAGTTCGAAAACGCAGCATAAAATGCCTGTTATTCATCTTTGATTCTCAATTAATCATCTTGTACCACTAGCGCGCCATCTGAGGAGAGTCCACTCAGGGAACTCCAGGTGTCACCAATTCCTGAGTCACTTTTGGGATTTGGAAATGGTGGATTTTGAATGAAGTTCCTATTGCAGCACAGGAGTCATTAATGCCATAAGTGCATTTTGGAATCAGGGTCAAGATGGTAGAAAAAATCGAGCTTCATCTCTATGATCGCAGGTATAGTTAATCTTACAAGCCTGATTCTTTTGTCGGCTGAGGCCTTCAAGTTTCGCACTGGACAACGACATTTTTACCCCAAAAATTAACTCCAAAATATTGAACTGGTCAATGGAGTTGCCACCCGCAAATGAACTCCGAAACACTAATCTCGACTCTTCGAACTGATGAGTTACAACACCAAGTAAATGGAAATTCATCTCCATCTGGGGTGATCGATGGTGGCGGTGGGAATTTGAGGATATAAGTTGAGTCTGGGCCGAACGCTGACGGCTCTCTGTAGCACATTCCATGACAGTTATCGAGTAACTACTCAATCGCTCTTCCCATAAATATGCAAAATTCATCCTATAAATGTGATATATTTCTGAGACATTTATCCGCAAATAATTGAGATGTGATCGCAAAATGACCTCTTGGAGTGGTGGCTTCAGATCTCGCCGAGGTTGGTGCCAATTAACATCTGTTATGCACTTATGATATTTAACAAATTAACCTAGAACAGCTTCCACGTTGTCGTCATTTTTGAGGGTCGTCGTCGTCGTCGTCGTCGTCTACAGATCGATGGTGGATCCAGTCACTTTCGAAGCACGAGTTGCATGAAGATCTTCCCTGGTGCATTCGTGTTCACCACAAAATTAATGATCCACTGTATCTCAGAGTGCAGTCTGCTTTTCATGGTTGTCAAAGCAGGTAAACTGGATGCTAGGTGCACAACCAGTGCAGTTTTCTGACATGTCTTAACTTGTTAAAACATCACGGTATAAGCTGAGGCAGCCTCACGCATTTGGTGCTCTTTACACTGGTTTCATCGCAAAAGAAAAGTGAAATTCTCATCGAAGGTGTGCTCCTGAGTGCTTTGTCGACTTAGGCGATGAACTTTTGAAGTGGACAGTACAATTTGCCCAAATGAAGTCGAAATAAGTAACCTCTATTCCATAAAACGTGAGTTGGCCGAAGTAGTGAAAATGTCGTGCCCATCAGGAGTGATTTATGCTTCCAACGGGAATCTGTGGTCACAAGCAAACATTGTCTGGGACAAACATTGACTGTGGTGTAAAGTTGTATTAACTTAGTAGGCCTATGAAGGGTGGATTCATGAAGGAAGCTGGAAGAAACTGTGCCAGCCGAGGCACTTCGCTGATGCACAGTGCCCCGGACTCTCCACTGAATCACAGGGCAGAGAGGACACCCGAAGAACGTGCACCTTTCGGCTTTACAAATCGGGAATCTCGATGCCTCTCGAATGCTAACTCGCTCTCTCTCTCCACCTCTATCTCTCTCTTTCTGACCACGACAAAAGGAACAAGAAATCGTCGTCATCCAGAGTGTGCTCCGGTGTCCTTTGCCGTCTCATCCGTTGCAGTTTCAAAGTAAACAGGAGAAATGAAGCCCCAGAAATCATTCTCGACTCCCTAGAAAGATGATTAGTTGGCCTAATTAATGAATTACGTTCGCATCCATCTGGGGTGATTAGTGGTTCCGATGTGAATCTGTGGTCTCAAAGTGAGTTCGAATCATCCCCTGAAAGATTACTATTGAAGATTTTAAATTGAAGACACTGCTATTCATCATTGTGGTTGCCTCAAAATCGAGCTATGCGTGTCAGTTATAAAGCCATTTCTCGAGGTCTTTTCCACTGAGCTCGAGAAATTCATAGGCGGAAATTATGAGTCAAACATTTGGCCTTGCCTGAGGAAGATATCTACAAGTAGTTGAAAACATATTTAGAAATGGCCTTTGAGAAAGGTGTCATCAGATTTTGCAAAGATTGTTTAAATTGTTGGGTCATGGCGGTGAGTTTAAAAACTGCCATTGTAATCTATGAACACAAAAGGAGGACGAATGCATCGCCGTAAAAAAACCCCGTTACTCATCTTTGTTTGTCAAAGTAGTCTTGTGCCACAAGCACGCCAACCCGGTCCATTCAGAAAGCCCTAGGTGTCACCAATTCTTGAGCCATTTGTGAGATTTGAAAGTGGTACATCATCTCGAGTTCCACTCCTGCCATAATTGCTTTGTGGGTTCAGTGTCATGATGATGGTGAATTCGGTTTTCATCTGCGGTGATATTGGTTAATCTACGCTGGTAGAGTGAGTCTTGCACTAGTGAGTCGACGCAGCACAAGTATGCTCCTGAGTGCTTTGTACACTCAGGCGGTGAACTTTCGAATTGGATGAAAAAATTTACACCAGATGAACTGAAAAAGATTCATAGTGACTCAATGTGGGGGTGATGTTTTTATTACCAACTGGCCGATGGGGAATTTGTGGCCGTAAACAGAGTCTGGGCCAATTGTTGACGCCTCACTGCATGCGATTTCATTGTACTGCCCATCTAGAACGAAAGCAGTACAACGAAAAGGAGTTGTTGTGACCTACTCCCTAGGTTTGCACAGATTATGCTCGATCCTGGCTGCATAATTCAACATCCAGGTCATCGTATAACCGAAGGAGGCTCTTCCTTGTAAGTGACATCGAATGAATACTCGATGGCTTCTCCGAAGAGCGATTTCAATTGCATCATCTTTTGTCGTCTGCTATCGGCCGTTTCCATCTCGATTCCAACCATGGTTGGTTGCATTTGGAGCCCTTTATCACCTGGTGCGATAATACGCTTCTCAGGCTACGAAATAACGTGCCGAAAGCCCTCAAAAGCACTGATTCGGATAATTTGTGATATGGAGTTCTACTGTGATGTGTTCTATCCTGGAACTTGGCATAACTGAGTTGAAAGACGGTTGAGGTGTAAACTCACTGCTCACACCACAACTACTGAGGCGGCTGCTTTGGCATCAGTGTGGATCACATGGAAAATCAGTTGCTTTGCGGTTCTACCTAAACACGTCCACCTGCCACTTCCAAGTGGACTCCAACCACCTGCCTCAATTCGGTAGCTAAGGCAACCGAGGGATGGTGCCTGGTGCGGCCTTCTGGAATGCTTAAGTAAGAAAAGGTGCATCAGAAGGCAGCTCCTTACTCGATCGCCCCTCGAGTGATCTTGCAGTATTCATAGGAAAGCAAAGAACCTGCATCAGATATGATCGAAAATGGACTTTTATAGTGCTGGCTCCAAATCACAATACCCACCTATGATTCACAACTGATCTTTTTTGATTAAAGCTTGAATGATCTCGAGGTTTTCTTCAATTTCTGCAGTGGTTCCTGGTATTCCATGCTGGAAGGGGGTCGTCTTCAAAATCGTCGTCTCCTCCCTCTTGGAGAAGCTGAATCAAGTTCAAGATAGTAGTTTTGCGCAACACGAGCTACATAGACTTCTCCAAAGCTCTCTCTCTCTCCCTCTGTCTCTCTTTCCACTTGAGTTCACTTAAAAGTAGTCATGGACGAAGAGGCTGCTTCTTTCTTCATCTGAACAGGAAGCGGACTAGGTGTAAACACCCAGTGAAGTGTTCTGACGACTTGTCTTGCGTCATCTTTAGTTAGAATTGAGTGATTGTCCCTCACTTTCACTTGAAAGTGGAGACACGAAATTGAAGACAATAAACTTAGTCTGGACTCTTTGTCTGACTGCAGAAGTAACAACGAGTTTAATACTGGCCCACTTTACTGGTTATTGCCTAACGAAAACGAAGACACAGTGAAGAAGCCTCGATTCGATACCTCCAGTACCATTCATCAACAAAGTCACCTCTTAACGCAAGGTAGCTCCTGCATGCAAAGGATGCCCAGGAAACGCTCGATCCTTCCTCCAATGAGTTTGCCAAACTCGTCCCAGTAAAACACAGCGTAGGTATTTAGCTGTATTTAAGGCGTTTTTCTCCAAATAACTGAGAACACCATTTAGGTATCTCTTAGAATTTAAAGTAGATTTGGTGTGTTAACACTAGGTGTAGAAGACAATGTTGAGAATTTGCACGAGTAATGGCGGTGAGTTCGAGATTTGTTACTGATCTTCGACACTGTCGAAATGATTTTGTGGATCGGAAGTTCCACCGTCAGGGTCACGATGGTAGTGAACGCTATATTCACCTGCGGTGGT
This sequence comes from Anomotaenia brevis, assembly GCA_030710315.1. NCBI lineage: Eukaryota > Metazoa > Platyhelminthes > Cestoda > Cyclophyllidea > Dilepididae > Anomotaenia > Anomotaenia brevis. The sequence goes on from JAUOZQ010000090.1 coordinate 5,528, forward strand.
AATTACTAATCCATGCTGGTATAATTGGTCCTACAAGCTCTCGACCTAGCACAACTATGCTCCTGCGTGTTTTGTCCACTCAGGCGAAGTGGCCGAAGTGAGCCATTTTATGCCTCTCTGGGGTGATCAGTGGTTTCGATGGCAATCTCTGGCCACACTGCAACGGACAAAACGGAGTGAAGCACTCTCGTCCTACTCTCTAGCTTGGCACAACAAATGCTCCATCCCAGTAGTGCTACTCAACATCCAGGTGACCTTTCATCCGAAATCTGTGATCTAGTCAGCTCTTCCATGATCGAAGGATATCAAGGAAAGACTCCATTCGTACGAAAACACCGATCCTAATCTGTAGCTACAAACCCAAGGTGAATGCATCACCGTTTGTCGTCGACCATCTGCGGTTTTCAACTGGGCTCAAACCTCTAATCTCAATTGGTGACCACGACAACTCGGTCAGAACTCCTTCCTTTCGCACGAGTGAGACAGATCCTAGGTCAGCGTCTTCTGGAATGCTCTGGTGCCTTCAGAAGGACGGAGCTCGAGCTTGGTTGAGCACGAATTTGTGTTGATGTCAGTTGTTACTTTAAGACCAAGAAAGGAAATTAGTAAGCAAAAACATGTCTTCTGTAAGGAAGATAAAGTGGAAATTGGAAATTGTCGTCGAGTCGTTATTGACGGAGGCGAATTTTCGTTGCCTCAGGAAAAGGAGGTGTCATTGTAATGCTGGAAGAATCGCACTAATTGCCCCTCCGAAGATGACTGGAATCGGGGGCGCTTCTTCGCCAAGATCCTCTGGAGTTCTTAGATTGCTTCGCCATGTCGAATAGGATTAAGAAAACTAGAAAAATAGGTTTTTTCATAATTCCTGAGGCGTTGAAGTTGGATCTACAACTCCGCAGCTTGCTGAAGCTGCTGCTTTCGCTCAAGTTTCCGTTTGAGGCTTTGCAATAAATCACGGAGGTGCTATGCTACCTAAAATGGTGCGATTAATACACGTTACGTTCGATAACGGCCACAAGTGCGATGCGACGCGTGGTGACTCCAAAGTTTACTCGACGGAGTGCAGGGCGTCGAAGTCGACAACGAAAGGCAAATAAAGTTGGGTTGGTCATCTTCTTCTGGGTGGCCAAGAGATGTCTGCATGAAAGCACATCAACGTTGGGTTCCTCACTCCACATTTTTCAGCTCTCGAGAGATCGTGAACTCCAGGTGGCTCTCTAAGTGTACCGTTTCCATCAAAATCTGGCCGATTTTGGGTTCATGGAGAGATAGGAGATCTGTATCTGCGTGGAACTCATGAGCAGTTGGTACCCACATTCTCTCAGTGGTATTTGTTGATAGCACTTGCACAGAAATACAGTCACACATCTATTTCATTAAATTGTTCTCAAAAGAGCTGGCAAATAGCCGCTTAGAAAGATGGCAAAACCCACGTTTTACTTCAAACCGCCTTCAAAGGTGCGATCACAAGCAACCGCATTGTTCACTGTAGTCGGTTTGTTCCTACATTTCACCATTTCAACTAGCTGAGTAGCTCAGTGTTGGATGTGGGTACCGAACGCGGTTTGGATTCGTTTCAAAGTACTGCTATGAGTTGTTTCATATGGTACCTCGAGGGAGGAAATCGAATCAAATTATTTACGATATTCTTTTGAAGTTCCTCCCTGGAAACTAGCAGAAGCACGTTGCACGCTGGTTGTGGTGGCAACTCACTTACCCCCTAACGCCATAACTACTGAACCACATGCCTCGTTTTCTGGGTGGAAACCATGGCTCTTGCAACTCTATCACATGGATCAGCGGTTGTTCGGTGGAACCGATCGCCATAGCAATGATATCGAAGGGATCACATGGAAGAGCAGTTGCAGTGACCATCTGCCATTTCCGACTGGACTCGAATCACCTGCCTCAATTCGGTAGCCATGGCAACATGATGGATGGTGTGAATCTTCCTCCTGAGATAATGATAGGATGGATAGCGCCTAGTGAGACCTAACGGAGTGTTGAATTATGAACAAATTAATCGCTCGTTAGATGTGCATTAACCTCAATGAAAACTGGGTTCAGTAATAAGCCCAGTTTTATAGACTAAATAATTTCTAACTAACTGGACTTGTGGGCGGACAGTCAGAATGTCAAACTGAATCCAAACGATCTGGATGGAAACTAGGACATTTCTCATCTCATTCAGCATCTCCTGCCAAGATGTCTGACTGACAACCACTGGCTTAGCAACGATTCTGAAGGTATCACGTGAGCTCTCCGCGTTTCGTAACCAAAGAGATGCATTGAGATGTTAAAAGTCATTCTCAATAAATAAATTTACGTAATCTAACAGACTAGAGGGGTTATTCCCAACTCTGTAAGTGTTAGTGTGGGCAATAAAAGCACGTTTTACTACTCGTTCTATGATTTATTGCATCATTAAAGTTACCTCTATCCCAAATCTTTGATCGTTGCGATCGGATGACCTACTGACGCCGTTTAGATATCACAATATTCTTTTACCCTAAGAAGGGGCAAGGTGTTACGAATTAAATATTACCTCTGCAATCTACGACCACATCATTAGGAGATCCGTTGTTGGCTTGTCTTCAACTTACGAGCCCAATGCGTTCCCAGTGGATGGTTGAAATGCTTAATCGACGTCTTAGAGTGATGATAAATGTTGGAGATTTCATTTGGTTGTGGTGTTTCATCATTTGAGCCTATAGTGAAAACTTGTATGGCTGTTAAAATTAATTAATTAAATAATCGGATGCATTATTATCATTGTGTTTTTTTATCAGTAGTATCGATTCACCCAATCCACAATGCCAAAAAATGCATCAATTTCGTCATGTGACGCGATAAACAGCTAACTGCACTTACATCACGAGAATTCTGGAAAAGCAGTGAAAAAAATCGTTAATGTATTGATTTTTTTTTTGGCCAACTTTGCATTCGCGTCCGCACTTCAGTAAATCAATACTTTGCGAGAAGATTAATAAAGCAGACATCGAGAGTTCGCTGCTGGGTCTTTTGTGGAATCCGGAGTGGAACTTTCGATCTCGATCTTAAAATCCTGAGTTCCTGATGGGCCACCCATATCGACACCAAATATATAATCCAATTTGGGAAACGTGGAATACAAGATATAGTATTATTTAGTCTCAAGAACACGATAACTACTTTCACACACTACGTATTAATTTCTAGCAAAATATTAGATCTCCCTTTGGGCTCTAGTGATTTCCGTTACTGTCGAAAAGAAGACAAAGTAGACATGGATTCCATGGTAGAATATAATTTGCCCTCAAATAGGTTAGCAACTAGGTATTGCCTTGTAGAGTTAATGGTACCAGTTCCAGTATCAGACCACCACTACATCGAAATAAAGGAGCCAGCTCAGACCACCAAATTGGGAAACTGCAACAGGTCATTTTCTCCATCCTCTTTCTTCAATTTTGAAATTCCCACATTGCTTGACTCCAATCACACCTAACACCCGATAACGAAATAGATATATGACCCAAATACAACTGCCATGGCTTCCAATCTAACGTGACCGAATTCAAACAATCAAAAGTGAGATTTGGGGCCCTAAAGAGGGCCGTGGGTGCGTTCTCTCAGCAGAAGACAATGACGATTTGTGGTTGGTTGGGGGAGGATTTACTTGGAGCCGGTGTACTTGGTCACGGCCTTCGTGCCCTCCGACACCGCGTGCTTCGCCAACTCACCAGGCAACAGCAGACGCACCGCGGTCTGGATCTCGCGACTCGTGATCGTCGACTTCTTGTTGTAGTGTGCCAGACGGCTCGCCTCAGAGGCGATGCGCTCAAAGATGTCGTTCACGAACGAATTCATGATGGACATGGCCTTCGAGGAGATGCCAGTGTCGGGGTGCACCTGCCTCAACACCTTGTAGATGTAGATGGCGTAGCTCTCCTTCCTCCTCCTCTTGTGGCCCTTCTCAGTCTTGGGCACCTTCACCTTCGATGCCTTCTTCGCAGCCTTACCAGAAACAACTTTGGGAGCCATTGCGATAAATCACCCAGAATGCTTGCTCTCTTAAACGCAGTCTTGATTTATAAAAATGTAGTGACCAAATTTGCGGACAAATGTTAGATGCTGATTCGTCTGTCCACTAAACCAATCACAATACTGAGTTTCCGAATCCAGACAGCTGATTGGTTATACTTTTTACAAGGGCTCAGTCATTCTAAGATGCATATTCTTTCTGCAATTCGTTATTGTACATATATTTTTGATTTTAATCCATTAGTTAGGTGGCTATCACTATTGAAATAGACTCTTTCTGATTGGCAGGTTGAATCCATGTTTACTTCTACTATACCATTACCTAGGCATTCTTCCTAGATTAATTCATTTTAAAAGACAAACTTGAAAAACCTAAGTGTCTAGAAGCCTAAACCATAGTTGTGCTAGATGTTATAGATATTTCCTAATTCATACTACTGAATCGTCCACTTTTGGCACATTGATTTCTGTAATTGCGAAAATTCATCACAAGCAACTAGGTTCCAATTTTTTAAGAACTTGCAACTGGCGACAATGCTAATATCAAACGCACAAGACATCGAAAAACCGTACAAAAGCTAGTTGTTCCAGAATTTGGGTGAGACTGCAACATTCGATTACTCTCGTTCTTCGTTCTCTGCCTTTGCACGCCTTCTTTAAAAAAGTTTTTGCAGTCATCACCACAAATTCAGCGGGTATTTCTTCACTTGCTTAAAATAATGATATTACCTCACTGACGCAATTAAACTGAAAAATAGCACTTTTTGATTTGCTCAATCTTAAAGGCCAACAACAAATCAATTCATGTAATAATAATCACCCAATCAAAAAGCAGATGGCGTCAGCAATAATTCCTTCTGGGTTTTTCTATGGTAATTACCATGGATCTATCAAACTCCTCTCTACCTTTAGAAATGCATTCCTATATTATGCTTCTACCTTGAGATGGAATACTTGAATCCCTTATTTAGTATAACAGGGAAAATTCAGAGCATATTTCTAAAAGCCCTGAGTCACAGTAAATCATCATTTCACAAAAACAGACCAGTTATTTAAGGAATTATGTGTTAATCAAGTTAATGCTCGTTCTGTTAGTGTCTAACACATGGAATATCTGAAAACCCAAGTTAAATTATATCTAGATAAATCTGTATATCTGGAAGAGACATGCTGTTCCATTTTAATATGTCTGAGTGAATCCCATATCTGATTGGCTGAGCATGTATATATGATTATAAGTGCGATTTGATTGGATGAAAAGTTTGTGACGCCGTCCTGTTTATATAAATTTGAGTTAGGTGATTGGGGTGACCATTCTGGAGCTTATAACTCGTTGCTGACGTGGAATGTCTGGTCGTGGTAAAGGAGGTAAAGGTCTGGGAAAAGGAGGCGCTAAGCGCCACAGGAAGGTGCTGCGCGATAACATCCAGGGGATCACGAAGCCCGCCATCCGTCGTCTGGCGCGTCGTGGTGGCGTGAAGCGCATTTCGGGCCTCATCTACGAGGAGACGCGCGGTGTGCTGAAGGTCTTCCTGGAGAACGTGATCCGCGATGCGGTGACGTACACGGAGCACGCGAAGCGCAAGACCGTGACTGCCATGGACGTGGTGTACGCCCTGAAGCGCCAGGGTCGCACCCTCTACGGTTTCGGCGGTTAAGAAGACGGCACCATCCGCCATTTTCGCGGTCTCGTTTCGGGACTGCATGCATTTGTGAACGCTCCACGGCCCTCTTTAGGGCCCCCTCACTTTTGATTGTTCCTTGTTAGTTGACTAACTTTAACTGGTGTTCTGTCTTTTGTAAGTTGCTACTGAAGGTGCGACTGCCTTCGGGCCATCGTCTGCGTTGCGGATTACCTAGTTGTGAGTGGAGGACGTTTCTAGATTTTCGGGTTTTGAATCGTGAGAATATTTCGGTGTTAGAAAGCCTGGGGGGTTTCGTGGGAGCTAAAGCTGGGATTTTGCCAGGTGGTGGTAAGGCCCTGCTGCTTCCACTTATGTTGAAATTCTCACGATTTGCCTTCGAAATAAGAGCGGAAGGTCAAGATCAACAGTAGCTGCTGCGGTGAGCGTGTCATAACAACTTTTGGTACCTTTGAAGAGCACTGTCATTGACTTATCACTCACGATTTTCCCTTGTGCTCCTGTGATCCATTTCCAATGGTCTTCTGGTTTTTTAAATCAGTTACCTCAAGAAGACCAACTTTAAGGGCCGCATCTTCGTTATCGATTTCCTTAATTGTAGTGATTATTGGATTTCATATTTTAGAGGCCACTTTCTTCCTTCTTTTAAAATACAAATTTCGGATTGCTAACACGGTACTTTTATCACACAATTTAAATGTTAGAAGTGTAACGTTAATCTTCCAAACGTAGTAAATCTGCATTGTTATCGCTCTATTCGCAATTAATGTAATCTCTAACTCCACTACTGACCCGGTCACGATGTAAGATTCAGTCGATGACTAACCAGAGGGGGGGTGGTTAGGCCTTACTACCTCCGTAGCTCCTCTGATCATCTGTAGTCTCGATCTCTGCATATTTTGGACTTCTGTCCTCACTTGAATCGCCATGAATGCTTCGGTGAGATGTCACTTAGAACGTAGACTCATTTCGCTAGCTGCCCTCAAAATAACCGCGATCTCACAAGATTATTAGAAGCTGCATATGACCGCTGCAATCAGAGTTGTATTTCCATTGACTACTTCTATCAGATCAGCTCATGGATTCTGTCAAATTTTTCATTACCACATCCTGCCGGCTTTCCAAAATCTGTTTCTGCTGCCTAATGATTTTGTAGTGTCTGAAGGAGGAGCAAGGTCGTCGTGGATGAGTAATCAAATTCTTCTGCCTTTCTTGACACAAATCTTGCTGTATGTGGTTGAGGGTCGTGCGTTGTCCTTATAATTCAGCACCCCTTTTCACTAGATTTAAAGCTTGGTTCAAACGCTAAAATCGGAGGTAACTTGTTCGATGTCCTGCTAGTACCAGGAGAAACTACTGACCCGACAACGAAGTAAAATTTAGTCGACGACTAACCAAGGGAGATCGGGTTAGGTTTTACGATTTCCTCACTCTCCAATATGTTACATTTAAATCAGATTAGCCTACTGACACAATTCATCGGCAAATTAGTAATGTAGAATGTGTATATCATCGCTTTTATCTCAGTAGATTCTATCAGTGCTTAGGTGAAATTTCAGATAGTCAAAATTCGCTAGCCGTGAAATCGCGTGAAGTAGAATGTGTGATTATTGATTTTTTGTCGGAGTTCGATCGATACGCACACGAAATAACCACTGAATCACGCGTTCAGTAGGAGCCATTGTTTTTGTTTTACAAATAACCACTTCTAGTATCCTTTAATTTACAAAAAATAAAACACATGAGGTAATTATTTCTTCGTTTGCATTAATAAAAACGTATGCGCTAGTCTTCAACTTCAGGGACCAACCCAGATTCGCGAATGATTTAGCAAAAACTTAATTCCACCAAAAATTAGTCCCAGAGGGTGCTTAACTTCAAACAGGTGGACAAGGAGGGAATGACTTTAGCCAGCGTACCCCAGATATTCAACATTGGGCTTCATTTTGTGCTTCATGGATCATTTCGCCTTCATCGTGAACTCTAACTGAAGTTTAAGTCTCTAGTTGAATGAACTACTGGCCCTAGTACGGTGTAAAATTACCCGTCATTAGGGCCGAGTTTTACGACTTACAAATCACCCCTTGACCATATGTGGTCTTCATTCTCCCCGTCCTTGGAAATCGGCCTTTTAACCTCGTGTTTGTGTGTGTTTGCGTGGTGAATGACATTGAGGCCATAAATCGGTTTATTTCTCTCACGGCTTTTTCGAAAATGGGGGGATCTAGGCTATCATGGGTACTCCATCAGCGTGTCACCGACATTCAGAACCACGCCATTTTAGTGATTGCAGACCTTGACTTTAAAAAAGGCATCGCATTTATAAGTTCACTCGTTTGTTGGAGCCATTGATTCCAGATAACTGCTGCAGTGAGGGCTTTCCTTCAAAGAACCTATTAGCCATCATGGGGTAGGGCTTTACGGTTTTCATATCACCTCTGACCATCTGTGGTTTTTAAACTAGTCAAAACGCTTTATGCGCTTTCTGATTAGTCCTCATTTGAGTCAGAGTAGCTTTCAGCCACGATTTACCGGCGAATTAGTAATGTAAAATCGCTTTTATCTCAGAAAGGCAAAATTCGCTAGCCCGAAATTCGCGTGAAGTATAATGTGTGATTATTGATTTTTTGTTGGAGTTCGATCGATTCTCACTCGAAATAACCACGAAATCACGCGCTTAGTAGAGGCCGTTAAACTGTTGCTGTGATTTTTTTTTGCTTTGATTTCACACCAAAAATGCGTCATATGAAACTAAGACGGAATGAGGCGGTCATTTTAATGTTTGCATTAGTTACAACGACAATTCATAGAGCGAGGTAAATCACAGGGTGCTGAAACTCCAAAGAAGGCATTCTTTCCATTTTTATGGCCAAAATAACTATGAACGACTAATCGAAATTGATAATCCCTAGTTTAGAACTTTCCACTATAAATCGGTTGCAATCTTGATCCTAATTCCTAATGCAATTTTCACGTTTAAAATTAAATATTCCTTGATTAGATAATGAAAATCATAAAAAGATTATTTGTTTAATAGTTATTAAAATAAAACGGTTTGAGCTGCAGGCTTTGTTAACCTCATATTCGAGGTCAAAATGAAGATAAAATTTGCCAATCGATTGATCGATCGATGGTAAACGTTATTACCCCTGGGGTAATACATATTTTGGCTGTAATTCGTTTCGTGGCTTTTAATGCGATTTCCAAATGAATTCTTATTTTCGGCCATCGGAAAGGTGTAAAATTTCATTCGGTACTTGTCTCTGGAGTAGGGTTTGACGAATTACCATAAGGGGTCTCAATTCTCCTCCCCTCCACTTGGGAATCCGCTTACTAACTTCAGGCTCGTGTGTGATGAACAACGAAAAGGTCATAAGTCGATTCATTTCTCTTACCCCATTTTCGCACAGGGCAATCTCTCGGCTTTCATGACAATTATCGATTTTTATTAGCGAGCCATTTGAGTGACAGCAAAGCGTAACCTAAATAACCAGCGGCTCCATAAGTTTATATTATCCGTTAAAGCCATTTATCCCCATTTAACGGCATCTGTCATCCACCAATTCGGTAGAATTATTCGGTTGTCCACGGTGATGTGGTTTTCATTTGATTGAGGAGGAATGTGCCAGACTCAATACTGAAATTTCCTACTCTCATTACTTACTGGCTAATTCACCATTTTCAAAATTAAAATAACCGAAAGTAGGGGGCGTTCTCGTGGAAGGCAATGGGGATTTACCTGGAGCCAATCGATCGATGGAGGTGATTCATACCCTAGGCAGTGAAAACATGGGCTGCAAAGCCTTTCAATGTCAATTTCGCCTCCAGAGCGATCTCTAACATAAGTGTCATCGTCTCCACCCCAAATTGGCTGCGAATTCATCACAGGAGGAGGAATTAACGACATACACACTACTCCCTGACCTCGATTAATGCCCCCGGGGGAAATATCTGCGTTTTAACACCACACCAGTCCCTGTGTGACGGATAACTGTTGAATCCGTGCAGCATCGATGCATTTCGCTCACCCCGTTTTGCTACGTGGTAATCTCTCGGCTTTGATGGTAATTATAGGTGATTTTTGTGATTTACATCAGTCCCTAACTGGTCATCATCCGATCTGATTGTCGCATTAAAAAATAAAATTTTGAATTATTTTGCGAATTTGTGAATTGAACACCTGAATACCTCAAAATCTCGCCAGCTGTAGAGTCGCGTGGAAGTGAACGTGTGATTATTGATTTTTTGCAGAAATTCGATCGATCAGCTCCGGAAATTACTGCGATCTCAGACGTTAAATAATACTTTTATAACTACTGCTAAGAGAGTTTTTTTAATCGAAAATAAGCATTTCTAAGACCTGTCGATTTCAACATAACAATGCGGTATCCGATAATGCAAAGAATGATGTGGGTGTATTTTCATTTTCATTATTAGAAATGTTGATGGTCTTCGAGGCATTTCAACTAATCTAAGTTGATAATTTCTAATTTGGATTTGATTATTTAAAATCGTAATTGAATAATCTGGACCGTACACACGCACACATGAAATTCACTTTATCCTGCTTGCATAATGTAAAATCACCAACTGATCGATGGAAGAAGTTGGTATCCATGGTAATAAAAAGGCATCCTGCAATACACTCTATGCCTCATTAGGCCTCCAGACTTGTTAACTCTGCTGACCCTATTACGGCGTAAAATTTCCCCTCGGTAACGCATCACTGGGGTTGGGTTTTACGACTTCGAAATTACCAAGTGGCCATCTGTGGCTTCTTTCGACTTCCTTGGGGCACACCTGCGGTTTAAGAGCAGTCTAAATCATGTGTGATGAGTGACGCTGAAGCCATCAGTCCACGCATTCATTTTTCACCCCATTTTCGTACATGGTAATCTCGGCTTTTATGACAGTTGTTCCATTTGCGTTTTATCGATTTTCTTTGGCACGATCGTAAATGCTGACCTCTATACCCGAATGACGTCCCGCGAATCCACAAGTTCATGTCCTCTAGAAATGTCCATTTCTTGTGACCACCTCTAGGATGCCTGAATAAGACGTCTGAGGCGGTTAGTTTATAAATCATGTGAATCGATGATATTTCTTAACCGGCAAGTTATATTGGCAAAACTCGATATCTGAAAGACATCATAGAAGCTTTATTCAATCTAGAGATCGAGGACTCACCAGTAGAAATAAGCAACGGGGGATATTAGTAACAAAGAGACTGCTAAAGGCTAGTAATCAGCTGAATTATTGATTTCTAGCTACTTTCAACCCCTCCGACGTCAATTTGGAGGCTGCACACGAAATCCAAATTGGCCGATGTCAATCACGGGCTCATTTGGATCGGTCAATCGATTCGAAAGTTGGAAATTGATTGGATGAATGACTGACAGTAGGGATTTACATAGACGGATGAATTGACACCTACAAGATGGACCACTGAGGTAATAGAATGGGCTGATATCTGAAACTGAGTCGTTCGAATTCACAAAATACGTGGAGCAACACTTGTAGATTGAACGACTGCGCGTCACATCAAGAATGGTGAGCACTGTACAGCACATGGGTTTCTGATAAACTCAAATACACAAATGTTCAGATACTTTGGGATTCCTAAAGGCCATCAACCGCCCTATTTTATTAATTTTATTTCAAAATTGAAATTACCGAAGGCAGTGGGGACATACTTGGAGCCAATCGATTTAAAGGGAGAAGTTGTTACCCTAGGTTTTATTTCGCCCTCAAATTGGTACCTCTCCACTGACCCTAAGACGATGTAAATTGTCGACGCGAAATCACCAAAGGCGATGCCACACCACACCAGACCCTGCGCGAAGATTAACTCGGAAGTCACCCACCACGTCTTGGTAGGGGACAATCTTTGGTAGGACAATGGCTATCCCATCTGCGTTTTGGTATTTCACCAGTTCACGTATGTAGGAGGTATTTATTCCACAATACTTCACATTCCGATTACGAAATAGACACTGCTCAGCCTCCCAGCCACGCAGTCTGGTCCACTACGTCAATCAACCCACCGTAGACCAGCTAAGCCCGGGTCGTGCCCATTTCTTGGTATACAACAGGACGCACCTTAATCCGGGATACTAAAACGGACACACCAGACCGACATCGGCAATTCGCTTCGGGGTTCATTTCCACACCAGAGCAATCTCTAACTGATTCGAAATTGACTCCACCCACTGGCACGAATAGGGTATAAAGGTTCCCTGCGAATTACCACTAGTGGTCTCGATCCGGGCAGTGGCGACACATGCACTGAATTACAACGAGCAACATTAAGAACTCTTTACTTATGCCTAAGGAAAACGCAAAGGACTCAACAATTTAGGTCCACCGACTAATCAATCAGATACTCAAGAACACAATCGCACCAAAGCAATTGCAAAGATGATCCCACGCCAAAAACAGACAACAATCAAAAGTTGTTGGGGGCCCTAAAGAGGGCCGTGGGTGCGTTCTCAGAAGAAGACAATGACGAATTGTGCTCGGTCGGGGAGGATTTACTTGGAGCCGGTGTACTTGGTCACGGCCTTCGTGCCCTCCGACACCGCGTGCTTCGCCAACTCACCAGGCAACAGCAGACGCACAGCCGTCTGGATCTCGCGACTCGTGATCGTCGACTTCTTGTTGTAGTGTGCCAAACGGCTCGACTCCGAAGCGATACGCTCAAAGATGTCATTCACGAAGGAGTTCATGATGGACATGGCCTTCGAGGAGATGCCAGTGTCGGGGTGCACCTGCCTCAACACCTTGTAGATGTAGATGGCGTAGCTCTCCTTCCTCCTCCTCTTGTGGCCCTTCTCAGTCTTGGGCACCTTCACCTTGGACGCCTTCTTCGCAGCCTTGCCGGAAACAACCTTAGGACCCATCGCGATAACTTCACCCAATATGGCGCATCATCACACTACTGAATATTTATACCTTAGCTTGGGTAGCTAAAGCTGACAGATGCGGCATTTTCATTCGTGCATCGGAAATTGCGTTGAGCATCCTCATTGGCTCACGTTAATTGAAGATGGGTTTTCGCACACACTACAACACCCAATGAAAATTAAGGATTTGTCAGCTATAATATTTTCTTTGTTTCATTTCCGCAACCGAATATTAAGTTATATATACAAAATTAAACTTCTAAACCCTTTCTGCAAAGCCTCAAATAATGCTGCATAGTTGTGTATTTATAATTTGAACATTTTCTGCTTTATTTTTGTACTAATTTCATTTGATTTTGACAGCATAACAATTTAATGACCACCTCTGAATATATCCTGTTTTATTTGCACGATACAACGTAAATTGGTGAAAATAGCCATATTATAACGTAAATAGGAATTGTAAGTTGTCAGAACTACCCATGCTTTCGATGGCATCCACTGAATACTACCTGCTTTGTGGCAACAATTATGGAAGGTCATTAAAATGTCACTCGAATTGAAAAATCTAGGTGTCCAAATGTAAATAAACGCGTATTGCTGATAAATACCGACGTTTTAATGTTAAGTTTTATTGCTTACCGTTCGCGAATTCGCATTTTGATGTCATAATGTCGCAATTAGTGTGTCTTCCCTCAATAATGCCATGTTTTAATTTACAAAAAAAACAAAACAATTTTACCTGAATCCAGGCCAATTTTTTTAATTTGTGAAATTCAGTTAACAAAATGCCTATATTTGTGATAATCTAAATTGGATATTCCTTGCTCTACATTTGGTGACATAGTCTGCAAACTTGTTTTTAAGGTACCAACTGACAACACACAGAGGTGATTGTTTTCCTCATAAAACCCCGAATTTTACCCAAAACATATTTAAAGACGCCACACAAGAAAAATATATTAGCTCTCCTATGGTTACAATTTTATTAATCAGAAAGACAGTAAATAAATGATACTTCCGCGTATTTTCTTCCCTGAAAAAGGTAGGCATGGGAAAAACACCCGAGGTTGCTCAATTTTGTGGTGTTGGCGGCGGTGGCGGTGGTGGCGGTGGTGGAGTATCCGTGCTTCTCGAATCCGTGGTTGAAGTTCGTCGCTGTGCGTCCTGCGACTGCAGCATCGGTGGTGGTTGATTCTGAGGCAGCGTCGGGGTCTGTGATTCCTCCGGTGGTTCTTGTACCGACTGTTGTAGACGCTCTGATGGCGGCTGCGCCCACGTGGAAACCGAGGACTGTTCCAGAGTGTCTGTGCCCTCGGAAATGTGGGTCGGTGGTGCCATCTGAGTGACTGCATTCGTCTCGGAAGGCGGAATCGCCTCTGTTGGCTGATTTGCCGTTTCCGCGGTTACTGAAGCCTCTGTCGGTGGTTTTGAGTTGTCTTCGTGCTGTTTGGAGGCCGGTGTTTGGGGAGAAGTGGGTGGAACAGGTGGAGAATGTGGGTGTTTGGGTGTTTTCTTTATGAATAGCTCGGGAGCAGGCACCGTGGTCATTGTGAGATCCGATTTCGGCTGTGACGTCCTAGTGGTCGTCTTATCCCTCTCCTTCTGCTGTTGGGATTTCTTCAGTCTCTCATCCAACGCTGTGAGAGACATGGTTTTCTGCACTGCCGGTCGCCTCTCCGGTGGTGTTGTCATCTCAATCAACTCACGACGCTTATCCTCCAACATCGACTCATAGTCGTATATCGACGGTCGACGTGCATACCGTGTCTGTCGTCTCAGAGCCGATCTGTTGAGATGTCTCAGAGTCTCAGCCTGATCCGCAAGTCTCTGGGCATGGTATGACGCCTTCACAGAAGATGGGAGTTCTTCCATGATGAGATCAGCTCGTTTTGGGTCTAGAGAAGCCTGGTGGAGCACCAGAGCCATATCCTCGTACACCTTGATGATCTTCTGATTCCTCGATTCTGGGGTATTCTGGAGGACTTTGCGGATATACTTCTCGTCGTATTGTTGGAAGGTCGCTCTCAGTCTATTCCAGCCCATATGACCAGTGATGGCTTCAACACCCGAATTGATCTCATCAATAATCCTCAGGTTCATCTCTCGCATTATGCTTATCGTCTTCTTGCTAGCAAGTCGGACCCTGAGAATCTTAACCAGCGGTTTCATAGTCGGTCCCATGAACATAACAGTGAAGATTATCGTGGAGAGCGTCGCAGTAATCAGAGTGGAATCTACATGCTTTTGTCCACGATTCAACAGGTCTGGATCCACCATGTAGACCAGAGACAGGGCCACAGCTCCTCTCAAACCTCCATAGGAAAGGATAAACTGTTCCGTTAGGGTTATTCTCGAATAATTAATGTCAAATCGATTGAGACACCATGTCAGACTGTAGACGATTAAGCCACGGACAACCAGACAAAGAATCAGCTGGTAGATGATGAAGGAAGTGTGCCAGTAGAGGTCGTTAATAGTGAGCTGAACACCAATGAGGATAAAGATTGTCGCTTCACAGAAATCCGCGAGCATTTCTGCGGTGATTCTACACGTCTGTAGAGCGTCGCCACTGAGGTTGTTGAAAGCGTAGGTGCTCTGGATCATTCCACACGTGATCATGGCGACCAGACCTGACCAGCCGAGGATGTCGCTAAGAAGATACGCCGCGTAATCGAAGGAGAAGAGGAAAATCACCTGCAAATTGGTTTGGATTCGAGTTAGGAGACAGGAGATGATTCCAGCTGCCATGCCAACAATGATGCCCATTATATTCGTGACGAGGAAAGCCGCAATACCAATGAGAACATCGTTAGCGGTGACGATGTCGCGTTCGAGGAAGTTGAGGACGATTTTATAGAGCACAACGGTTACAGCATCATTGAGGAGACTCTCACCCAAGACCAGGTAGTAGAGGTTTGGGTCCACGCCGATTTCATGGAAGATATTCAACACAGCCACTGGATCCACGGCTACAATCAGGGAGGCGTAGAGCATAAGGACCTGGGGGCCGAATTTCAGGCCCTCCTTGCTGAACAGACCTGCTACTTCAGCGACAACCAGGAGGATTCCGATAAGAATCATGTTGAGAACCGTGGCACCGATGGCATAGGCGATGATAGTTCCAATATTGTCGGCAAATACACGGTTATTGAGACTGTAGGCTGCGTCAATGATGCAGAGAGGAAGGAGGATCATGAAGAAGAGGGCCGGAGTGAGGCTCCAGCTGAACCATTCACCGATTACGCGGATCCGGTAGAGGTAGCCGATCAAGGCTCCCATGGAAATGGCCACAAGGGACTCGGGAAAGGCTGTGGTGATGGCCCTACGGATGAAGATATTCGCCAGACGGAGGGTTAGGACTATGAGGACGAGAAGGATGAATTTGATGTGGCTGGCGGCGTGCATTGGTTGCCAGTTCATGAGGATGGAGAGGGAGGAGGGATTCCGAATCGGGTGTAACCGGTTGGCTGGAAAAAAAAATGTTCAGGAGTATTTTAAAATATAATTTGATTATGGAGAAGTTCATCGACATCTCCTCATCTTGGGGAATCGATATAAGGAGGAGATTTTGGTCGATAGAAGAAGTTGTGAACGCAACTGACGATCTATACCGCCATCCCATAAATTCTGTCCTAATTTTGCCTCCTTTTAAATTGAAGGAAATGTAGAGAGTATTCGTTATAATGTTTAATAGGGCGGTTTAGATGAATTTAAGCAGATCATTTAAAATGAAGGCTGTTCGAAGGAAGGCCAATTAACGTGGTAGTACCACCCAGGAATGGTGGTGCCTTTGAGTTCGTGGTGTCCATACAAACGTCGCAGAGGTCAACTTTTCATGGTTCTCAATCACACTTTACGATACTTGGCCTCAACGGAACCCACTAAAGTTTAACCCAGCAACGCAAAACCGCAACATATCCTTAAAAACTCCCAATTACCAAGCCAGTGTAGCAAAAGATTAGCATTGCGTTTGATCAAAATTCGGACAGAACTTAAGAGATGACGTGATCTATCAACTTAAGATTTTGCAGCGCAATTCCCCCTCGTTTCTAATAAACTATTTAAAAGAACTACATAAAGGTCTAGAAATCTTGTTTTAATGCAGCATCTGTTATATATCTCAGGGAAAATACTGACCTACCGGATTCATTTTTCGCTTCTGAAAGGGGATCGGACGGATTTGAGGTAGTTTCCGCCACCATCTTTAGCGCATAACGGCTAATCTACTTTTACACCTGACTGGATTAAGTATCGATTTTTACAACTATGAAATGCCCACGTGTTTAAATCCCCACAGTCCCACATATGATGACTCAGCTAAACTTTGGCACGTGGAAGACCAGACGCATCCACCTCCTGGGCTAAACCATCGTCCCCAGAACCTACTCCTCCCAAAGCCAGTATATCAGGTTTCGAAAAAAACCCTTAACTACACGTCCACGCGCTAGAATAGTAAACACAAGACATTCTCACACACTAATAGCAAATTTGGAGGCGCCTAAACCACCTCAATAAAACAAGTTTATAAATATTGCCAGTTAGCCAACGAGATCAATAAACAATCAAAAGTGAGGGGGCCCTAAAGAGGGCCGTGGAGCGTTCACAAATGCATGCAGTCTCGAAACGAGACCGCGAAAATGGCGGATGGTGTCGTCTTCTTAACCGCCGAAACCGTAGAGGGTGCGACCCTGGCGCTTCAGGGCGTACACCACGTCCATGGCAGTCACGGTCTTGCGCTTCGCGTGCTCCGTGTACGTCACCGCATCGCGGATCACGTTCTCCAGGAAGACCTTCAGCACACCGCGCGTCTCCTCGTAGATGAGGCCCGAAATGCGCTTCACACCACCACGACGCGCCAGACGACGGATGGCGGGCTTCGTGATCCCCTGGATGTTATCGCGCAGCACCTTCCTGTGGCGCTTAGCGCCTCCTTTTCCCAGACCTTTACCTCCTTTACCGCGACCAGACATGACAACAGTGAGACGTTTGCTCCGAATGAAGTTCGGAGGCCGTAGCTTTGCATATATAAGATACCTTTCACGTCAGTGCTACATCAACCAATCAGAATCCTAATTTCCTACTCCGAATCACTAACATGCAATTTACATAAGCTAATAGAATAATTCCAACATAATAGCCAAACAAAATGATTACTGCGGTTGTTTCGAATCTTAATAAATGAAATAGACATTAATTGAATTTTTTTAAATTCCCTTTAATAATTTATAGGCATTTTCGTTTCATATATTTTTACTTCTACTACACTAACTGCAGTCAATATCATTGACATTTCCTATATAAATGCAGAAACAGTAAAGAAGAGGATAATTTAACTAGTTTTAGAAATTCGAAAAATTTGAGTTTGACCTCAATTTTTACTTTAGAGAGCTAACCATTTTACGAAATCTTCTATGTTTTAAAATATGCCAATAAAAAGAAACCAGACCTCTGTCTTTTTGCCATGAAATGGATACTTTCGTTTCATACAACATCCAAATTTTGTCTTTTTTACAGATATGAATAAATGAAATGCATCAATCCGAAGATGTTAATAAATTGAAAATGAAATCATGGAGTTTGTACCAAGTGAGCGACATTTTGGCTTAAGGAATTATTGTGAGATGGCAGACCAAAATCATCGGGGTTGTTCACGGCGTCTTGAGCGTTCGTGGTCACAGATAAGGTAGATGTTGTACGGGTATCCTGGTACTCTGCCTGAAAGTCAGAGAGGTGCACGTGCTTTGAT
Organism: Anomotaenia brevis; assembly: GCA_030710315.1. Classification (NCBI taxonomy): domain Eukaryota; kingdom Metazoa; phylum Platyhelminthes; class Cestoda; order Cyclophyllidea; family Dilepididae; genus Anomotaenia; species Anomotaenia brevis. The sequence goes on from JAUOZQ010000090.1 coordinate 23,842, forward strand.
TATCCGCTGTGCCCTAAGAAAATGCCGATTCGGAAGGGCACAGTGAACCATTGCTAGGCGGAGAGGAAGGCATGTGAATGAAGTCGGTACTGGGTCGTTAACTATGTTAGCCTGTGGTATGTAATGAGCCTCAGTGATTGCCTTGGGTTCGATACAGTTTTACCTAACCTCGGAATAAACTTTCCGAGCATTAATCGCATGTGTTTCTTGCAAATGGGCTTCACAGTGACAGTGGTGGACCCATCAGTCCAAACAGAAATTATGTTATGAAGATATACTCGTTCAATTGATAACACCATTTCTCTAAAGATGGTATCGGGACGTTTTTTCGCTAAATAGCCGTTCTAGGTGTTGATCAAACTGACATTTGTATTTACTAGGAATTTAGAGCATTGGTTAGGTGACGAATTCCTCTACTCAAATGCATCTACGATAAGCAAACATTTCGGTTTAAATTTACCAGTGTCAAGCTTCATTCTGATGTCATTATCGACATGGTTTTTGATAATAATACTGTTAGTTGCAGCTTTACGGTTACAAATGTGACTATTAACAATAAGAACATAATGTTTAAGAGAGGGAACGGTGTCTAACTGCTTTACTAATGAGATAAGTCCCCCTTGTCTAGAATTTAAGCATCAAATATTTCACAGCGATTAACTCACACAACCTAAAAACATTCTTGAGCCTTTTAAGTGGAGTTGCGCCCACTTAGGTCTAACCAGGCGCTTTCTGATTGGCCAACAGAGAGTAGGAACCATTGGTACTGAATGTAAGGCCTTTCACTTTAAATCCCATTTCAAAAAAAAACAGTTTATGATGTCTTAAAACCGATTTCCAGCTTGTTCGTGGTTAATTCATCATTCAGTTTGTCGCTGAAATTCTGAAACTGTATAGACCAAATTTACTTGAATTGCGCCCTAATAAGTACTTGAGCATTTTGATCTACAACAAGGCCGTGAAAGACCTTGAGTACGGGTAAAACTCTTTCGATCGATAGAAATTGCGTGATCATTTTTGAGAGACTCAAAACGAAAATATATCCCTGCAACATAGCTTTGAGGAGGCAGTTGTGAATCCATCAAATGAAACTGCCAGTGAATGAACACAGGATTTAGGAGACAACACTGTTCAACTGCTTTCCTGTTGCGATAAAACTCTCTAATTGGGAGTTTTAACATCCAATAGTTCACAGACAAGGGATGAGAAAAAACTTAACGACCAACGGCTATGCCAAAACACTAGTCTGGTCATTAGGACTCTACATGCCTACACAATTTTAGTTTATTCTGCGATAGGAGCATCTTACACGAATGAATTCGAGCATGTTCGCGAAAACATGAAAGTTTTTGACTGCAAATTCTAGTAAAACAATGGATTCTGGGGTGGTCTAAAATCTAGTTCTAGTTTCTAAAGGTTGTAGATGTTACCTGATCAAATTTGCTGAAAGGTTAAACATAGAGGACCAAGTTTACAAGTATTTCTGAAGGTTGGTATTATAATTTGGTCTTGGACAGTCTCCTATTTGTATCATTCTTCTTAAAAACTACAAAATCACCCATTGAACACGCAAGTAGAGTAGAGATATAGTACAGGTAAATGTAGGCATGACGCCATATTAGCTGTCTTTTCAATCTGATCAGAAATCAGCTATCCAGGTGAGCAAAAGGCTATTCTCAAGCTGAGTGCCGATTTGGCGTCCTACACTGCTAATAAACCCTCTAGTTTGCACACCGTGTTATTTAAAGTCCTCAAACCTTAACATTTTGGTGACCCCGACGCCTTAAACAAATGGGTATTTCTCTCGAGAAAGTGGACTCCAGTATCTCCCAAAAATCCTTTTTCGATCTTACCCTACCCGACACATGGCCGACTCGCATGGAAAAGTGGTCTTAAGCCTGTAATACATCGGATGAAAGATACCTATGCACCTCTGTTCTCCTTTGCCTACCACCAGAGATTCCCCAAGAGTTCCAGAATTACCCCCAATATGGATTAGGAGGAATAGATGCTAGCTAAAGTAATACCATTAGTAATATTACGTCCTGTCACTAGGATAACGGGCCACCAGAAAACGGATGCGCAACGACTCAAAACATATATCCATAGGTGTACAACGCGTCCTAGTAACAACACAAACAACTTTACATATTTTACAGATAAATTATAGTCTGAAATAATCAGAAAGTTATAAAAATACCTTCCTGGAGTTACAGCAACCCCAGCCACGCAAATCCAACAGCTCCTACCAGGAACTCAGAATGGAGACCATTTGGTTTAACGTCGACCCTTGCTTTTTGTGTGAAGCTTTCTTGGGAGAATTACCTACATCGGTCCAGGCCACACTGGTGAAGGATCTCAATTCCCTTGAGCTTCCTGTCTTGGCAAGTTTAGCTGACCAACTCAGCTTGTCAAGTTGCCCAGGTCCCTAACAAACTGAACCTGCAACGTAACAAACCCGACCGATTACTCTATCAACGTCCGTGTAGCGCTTAATGACCCACTCACTGATCCTCGATGCCCACACTCATTCGGATCAACGGACATTAGCCTAATGAACTAACTCACAAACACCCGGACTTTTTCCTCCTTCTGCGTATTCTCCCACTTCCCTTTTTCCCGCCCCGTCCTCACCACCTTACGAACTACTTTTGTCTACTCTCGTCTCCCACACACGTTGCAGTTGCTCGGCCACCTCCTCCCCCTCCCGACTGGCTCTTTACCGGGCGTTTCTTTTACACGAAAAAACGCTCCAGAGGGGTGAGTATTATGGGGGCATGAGGCCATATTGGCGGGCCTTTCAGGTTGATCAGGAATCAGTTATCCAGGTGTGCAAAATGCTACTCCCAAGCTGAGTGCCGATTTGTCTTCCTACTCTGCCAATAAACTCTCCAGTTCGCACACCGAGTTACTTCAAGTACTCAAACCGTAAGATTCATGTAGCTAAACAGTTTCGGTTCTACTCGGACCCTTAATGGCGTTAATGACGTTAAAATCACCCGTTGAGGAATAGCCAGTCTGTCTTCTAATCAGGAAATGTGGTTTGATAAGAGCATACGAGAAAAGTGGAATGTTCGAACAGCGTGTTGATTGGGCAACGGGGATTTGTCGAATTCGCAAACTGGACCACGGATTTCATCAGCAATTATCTCCAAACTTTCGAGCATCGTATTTTTTGTCTGAGTTTTCATCCACGAGCATGAAATGGCCACCACTTAGTGCACCAAACCCTTGCAATGCACTATAACGGGTAGCATCAAACAACTTAGAAATGTGTACCTTCCTGATGATAATTGTACCGCAATGTCTCGTTCCTTGTGGTGGGTAAGTTCCAAGTAGCTTTTTAACATCTAACACCTGTACTATAGATATACACAACCCACGCTCTACAATATTGTTCGCTATCCATGAAACAACACCGCAGTTTACGGGATGATCCAAACAATGATACTGGGCTTTCTGAAACGTCATGCAACTAAGCAGTTCCAAGCCTAATGACCATGATGTTAAAAGTCCCTGTTGAGGATTTGATATTGATTAGTTGATAGGTCTTCTTGGACGAAAGAGAAAGGTGAATGTGATTGGGCGGAAGCGGCGAGCGTGCCGATTGGAGGTAGAAGCTGAATCGAACTCATCCTGTGAAGTTACCCAAATCTCTAACAAACCGGACCTGCAACGTAACAAACCCGACCGATTTCTCTATCAACGTCCGTGTAGCGCGATTGGAAGAGATGTTCGAACGCTTAATGGCTCAGTTTAGCAGACCTAGAACCACGGGCTTGATAAATATTCTCATTAGGCGAGAGACAAGCTTCGAGAACGCAAGTGAATTCGGGCGAATACGGATAGTCCCTGATGGCCTCTAGTCTATTTCCAGCTCCGGATTCTACAATGATTTTTCGTTGCCAGTTAGAAATAGTATTATCTAATAGCTAAGGAACATAGCTTGCGTGTAGTCAGTCTAACTGTGGGTGGTCTGAATTATCATCTAACATCTGAGTAAACTTATCAGGCCTGGAACCATTGTAACAGTAGTGGAACTTTAACAAGGTCTGGAGGTCTACCCCTTGATTATTAGGGTCATAAACTGGTAAGAATCGAATTGAACTTCATATGCAGTAGAACAATTACACGACACGAATTTACAACATAAGTTTTTCAACATGATGGAGAAATTCATGCCTTTATTGGCATCAAAAATGTATCATTCTCGTTAAAGTGGACAGAATTTTGGTGTAAAAATGATAACAAAATCACCGAAACCGGGAAAGTAAATAATTTAGTTCTCCCCAAGACAACAAGGTTATTGATTAATTTCGAAAGTCCACAAAACACCCATGCCATTCTCCCAGGGCCGCGTTATACGAATCGATCCATGAATCAATTAATTTCTACTGTCAAGCACAAGGCACATCGAGATAGCTCAGGCCATGTTATCGATTTACCAATAATCAATACATGAATCAGAAATGGCCATCCTTCTTGTTACAAGCACACAGCTACCAAAAATAAGATCATAAGAGGAGGCAAAACACCAACGAACCACCAAAGGTGACGATAAAAGACTTCTTCAGAGCCAAGAAAGGCGTAGTCATTAATATCCACAAAGCATTTATTCCTCTGTTGTGGTGTTGTACTTTAGGTAGAGCCTCAGCTTGTTTGCCTTGTACTTTGACAAGTGCAGGAGTACAAATCGGGATCCTTTGAGCCTCCTCTGGAGTTTGTAAATGTCCTTCTCCATGAAACCCTCCACGACGAACTCGCCGGCTCTGTACCGCGTCACGTGGGCCGACTTGAAGGGCTTGAGCAGCTCTAGGAGTTGCTCGCAGTTGGGATACTTCATCTCCTGCTTGGACGTGCGTGAACCCATGGCGAAAGCGAAAGTATGAATTACGGTGGCTGACGTAATGAATTTTAGATTGTGCGGGTGTGCTTACAATGGTTAATTGACCAATCTGTGGAATTGGCTTTCAGGTCAACGGTTTGTGTGATGCGCAAACCACCCTCCCCCTCGGTAAGCAAAACGATCAGGCGTGGGTCATGTTTATGGCTAGAGGTGATGATCTCGATCGATTAAGAGCAGTAATTATGTTTGTATTAGTCGTTTGGAATTGATTACCTAACTTGATGTTTAGGAGAGCAATTAGATTGCAGCGAGGTGGAAATTTTGTAATAATTAAAATTGAAATTCTAAGTTTTGGTCACTGCCAAACCCAAGGATCCAATATGGTTATTAATATCCTTATTTATAAGTTGGAAGAATGAATGCCGAACTGGAAACTGAAGGACGTATGAGGATGGGAAAGTTGACCTATACTAAATAATTTACAGCTGTAATGAAATACAATCGAAGACTACAAATATAGGGATTTCAAAACGAATTTAAATAGATTTTCCTCCATTAGATAATGTAGAAAGTAACTTTAACTGTAAAATTCCATATGACAGGAATCCACTAGTGCAACGTAAAATAATCAAGGATAGTCGATGGATTCCGATTGGAATAAAAATTATTGTTGGTTAAACATATATAATTATGGTTCAAATTTATTTATTCAGAAATGGGCGAACTAATGAAAAATTATTTCTGGGTTAATTAGTGGGTTAGTAAGGTCATATTATCTTTTGACACACTTATCGGTTACATTTACCTGTTTTGTTTTGTAAGCTAGTTAATAGGAACGAAATAATAAAAATTGATTATAATCTGGGGACAGAAACTAATATAACAAGGACCGAGTTTTAAGTAAAATTTAACGAGTTGGTCCAAAGATTGAAAGTGAATTTTCAGGAGAATCCAAATCTCGTAATACGCTAAATTAACCGTAGTAATATTTAATACATTTCATGGTCAAGGTCTGAAATGATTTTGACCACAAGTATCACAATTTTAACGCGATCGGAATACCAGTTTCAGGTTTTTTCTCAACTTGAACTTTATGTCGCAATATAATATGAAAAATGTCCACAGCTTATTTACATGGCAAACACGCACAATTAAATAATTTTTCATTATAAGGTTAGTAAATAGTCACAGAAGTATAAATGAAGGAAAAATTGGTACTGCATTCCAATCCACTTAATACAATTTAGGAATTTGTTTGGCTATTTAGTTGCAAATATTTCATTGGCTTATCAGTTGCTAATGCAAAACTGATTACCGTTGCTGCTAGCCTCGGATTGGGCAAATCAAGGCTGACTTAACGCTAATTCCTATATATCACATTGCTGCTTTAGTTGTGTTTCATCCGGAGCAGGTACCTGTTTATTGTCATGTCTGGTCGCGGAAAAGGCGGCAAAGGTCTGGGAAAGGGAGGCGCCAAGCGCCACAGGAAGGTGTTGCGCGATAACATCCAGGGGATCACGAAGCCCGCCATCCGTCGTCTGGCGCGTCGTGGTGGTGTGAAGCGCATTTCGGGCCTCATCTACGAGGAGACGCGCGGTGTGCTGAAGGTCTTCCTGGAGAACGTGATCCGCGATGCGGTGACGTACACGGAGCACGCGAAGCGCAAGACCGTGACTGCCATGGACGTGGTGTACGCCCTGAAGCGCCAGGGTCGCACCCTCTACGGTTTCGGCGGTTAAGAAGACGACACCATCCGCCATTTTCGCGGTCCCGTTTCGGGACTGCGTGCATTTGTGAACGCTCCAACGGTCCTCTTTAGGGCCCCCTCACTTTCGATTGTTCCCTGAGCGTATTTCTGGACTATTGTTTTTCTACTTAGCTTAATTGGTATACTCTTGGGTACACCCGCATTATTCATAGCCATATAAACCAACTAAATCATTGTTCGGTTGGTTTTGGGCATTTTTTTGTGAATGTGTCTTTTTGGGCTTGGTATCTGGCTTGAACGTAGGTGATGTAAGTTAGTGCGTGATCCACATTTACCCTGGAAATCCAGGCACTATGGCATTAGTGCAAATTAATCGATATTAAATTCTATCGATCACCTTACTACCTCGCGCGAAAACCGCAAATAAATTCTCCTAGGGGTCTATTTCAAGATAGTCTTCATTTCCTTTGAGTTGTTAAATTAAAAATATGAATACACAACTTGGTGAGGCCCAGCGGGCCATTACATTTCGGGCCTTCTCAGTTTTCATCTAATGTAGTGTCGCAAGTTAGACACAAACCGAATCGATGGGCAATTCATAAAGCATTTAAAGCACCACAAATCGTTCTAAAAATCGCTGGTTTCTTTAAGTAAACTGAACACGAATTAGTTCTGTGAGTGAAGATCAACCTTATTTGGAAATATTTCTGAGTACCTCCCGATATTTTTGATAAAATAGGAACACAGTCTTACTAAACTGAAAACTGGGCTAACCGGATTAAAATTTAGGTAGAAATGGTATTATTTATTCATCAATAGTTTTTGGAAACAAGTCTAACGTCCTGCATCGATACCACTTACAAGGCCCATAAACAAAACCTTTAAAATGTCGACAAACTATTAAGACTACAGGGAGAGTGCAACTTTAAATTAACCCTTATCCTTATATATTTCTTAAATCACCCAGTTTGTATGTTGAACTGAGTTCATTTTCAAGTGTATGTTTTAGGTTATAGCCAATTAGGACGTGGCAGAAATCATAACCAGAGAAGATATTAATCTGAGTACAACTAAGTGGGTTTTTCGTTAGGAATACAACCTTCCTGGACCAAAAAATGAACTAGATGCATTAGAATGGTGGCAGTATTTCCACAACATTTCAAAAATTTCAAATGGATTCTAATGGTAGTTAATGGTGAATTAATTCAAATCGCAGAGAAACTTTTGAAGTTACTGTGAGAAGACAACTTTAAAATGATATCAGTTCTTAAAAAAATTTCTTAAGTCAATTGATACGTATGACGAAATGAGTTCAACTCAAACTGCACCTCATCTGGTGTAACCAATCAGTGCAAGATTACTAGCCAGTAAAAACGTGATATGAAATTGAACAAATTATAGGTGAGTAGTGTTTAGGCAGAGAGCAACTATATATAGCACCTAAAGAGGAGGTTAGCGTCATACTGATCGTTATCGTTCTCAGCCATTTGACACAATGAGTGGAAGAGGAAAATTAGCAAAGACAAAGACAAAGCCCAAGTCCAGATCTTCTCGCTCCGGTCTGCAGTTTCCTGTGGGCCGTATACACCGTCTGTTGCGCAAAGGCAACTATGCTGAGCGTATTGGTGCCGGTGCACCCGTCTATCTGGCTGCTGTACTCGAGTACCTGGCTGCCGAGGTGCTCGAGTTGGCTGGCAACGCCGCCCGCGACAACAAGAAGACGCGCATCATTCCGCGGCACCTACAGCTAGCCGTCCGCAACGACGAGGAGTTGAACAAGCTCCTCGACGGTGTCACTATTGCCCAAGGTGGTGTCCTGCCCAACATCCAGAGCATTCTGCTGCCCAAGAAGACCGAAAAGCCTTCCGGAGGTAGCAAGGAGTAAACGGACTTCTGCTGCCTACGGCACTCATCTGTGAACGCGATCAAGGCCCTCTTTAGGGCCATTTACTTTTGATTGTTGATTTCTCGCTATCGGAAACTTCGGTCTGAAGTTTGTAGGGGTGAATGTGGGGTCAAAAAGCTTTATTTACACGCGTACTGTATGGATTTGAGAATGATTCTTGCATTATCGAAACATCTTTACTCATCAAATTCGAGGGATTAAGGACGTTAGTGGTCGATCTTGGGGAAATACGCGACGAAATATAGACGTTGATTATGGAAGCACTCTTGTTTGTTAGTTATTATAGGTATATCAAGAAGCTTATAATTTATTTAAAAAAAGTATTAATAATAAATTTAAAAAAATAAATCAACTTTTTACTTGCAATAGGTTTTTTAATATGTAAATATAAAAGATAAATATTTAAATAAGCTATTAGCATTTCCATTGCAAGGTAGTTTCTGTCGACTAGTTTTTTCGTAGGTGTGGACGTCTATCCGCTGTATGTGTTGAATTGCCCATCAAAGATTTAAATTGGTTAATAATTTTACTTGAGTTGACATTGCATTTTTAGTGGCCAAATGCTTGAGAAAGAGATAGCAGAAAAGTATCCCCTGCATTACCATGTTTGGAGGAATGACTATCTTAATCTCGAAGACTTATTGCTACAAAAGAAGGTGAATAATTCATCCAAAATTAACAACCATTCAGTATGATATAGAAGCATTGGATCCACATGGTCGCACCCCGCTTATGCTGAGTGTGACGCTGGACCACCTCGAGTCCACGCGTGTTCTTCTTCGCCACAACGCCAATGCGTGTTTCAAGCGCAAGGATTATTGGTCAGGTATTTTCACATCCTGTCTGATGTATATACTCTGATCTTAATTATTTAATTGCTAAGTTTGAACTTAGAAATGTTGCCCTGCTTTAATATCTACTTAATTGAACTTGCTTCATATAAAATTAACTTGCGCTGATAAATCAGTAATTTGTGTTATTGCACTGAGCTTACATTCATGTTGTTTTTTGTCGATTAGTAATTCCCTTAATGTATCCGTGCAATGTGATCAAACTTAATCAAAGTCAGTTCGAACCAGTAGAACTTGAATCTACGCTATTTATGGGGGTCTTTTGCTCCCATCATTTGTGATTTGGCTCCATATTTCTCCTTCAATTCCACTGGTAGATTTCCGGATAGGTGTCATCATCTCCTAGTCTAGAAGGGCAATCCTTCCTGCTTGTTGTAGATATGCAATTCTCTAAATTTAAATCCTGCTTTTCTGACTTGGAGTCGCGTGAAACACCCAGCAGCTGATCTGGTGGGATTGCACATGACAACCACTTTTAAGCTGGGATAGGGGGAGGATGCATGAAGTCCCCTTTTTAATGGCCTTGTAAAACCACATCTCCTCCTTCCAATGTAAAGATGGCAGATAAATGCCGATAAAAAAGTTATAGGTATCATTAAAGTGGCATTTTATTTAGTCCCAAGTGCCTACCACTCTGTCTGCTGTTATCAGCTCCTGAGATACGTGCCAAGACTTCTTACAGAAGGCCATAATTTCCTAATCACAACTTAAGCACTCTGAATCCTGATTCCGTGCTATTATTCGATACATTCAGTCGCTTCGGGTGGATGGATTGATGCCCTGGGGACTTAATGACCTACTTCCTGTTTGTGACTTGCTTCGCTAGTGACTCGAATAGACCTGCTGGGCCTTTTGGTGATTGATAGGGTTTTTAAACAGTCCCCATACCGATACAGGTGCTACCTAATTGCTCCAGAAAGCGTGTGAAGGCCTAACGTACAAGAGATTGTAACTCTACTTACGAATGCCTTCTGTCTGCCTTGCAGTGTCGCAGGAGGCGATAAGCACGGGTGACCCGGAACTGCTGAAGATTGTGCTGACACACCGCGACTCGCACATCATGCAGAACCAGTCCAAGATCATCACCGCTCTGCTGGAGAAACTCAAGGCCACGCCCGACTTCTACGTGGAGATCAAATGGGAGTTCACTTCGTGGTGTGAGTCCCTCCCTCAATGGAAGAATGCTCACAATCTTAGAAAGGCTAAAATGTGTTTGAAACCTAGTAGATTCCTGAAATTGGGGCTCTGGAACATCCGAGTGGCGTAGATTTGATTTTGAGACAAACTGTACTGAATCGCGCTCTCTAAGCCGATGGTTCGGTGATAGATGGCAGCAGATCTGAGCATTAATTATTGTTATATTAAGTTGGACGAAGAACAAATCACTCATGAAATCCCCCTCTCAGCTTTGCTTAGGCCTTTCCTTCTGCTTACAAAGACACTGTCAAAAACGACGATTAAAATTTTGATAAAATTGCCAGTCAGAAGTTTATTCACCATAAGAGGTGAGGCAAGTTGGTGAGAATAAAGTAAAGAGCAGATGTCAACTCGAGATATGAGTCGAGGTAGTCTTTATTTCGAGCAATTTTCCATTAAATCGAACAATTTCACAAAAAATGGATTGTTGTCGAAAATATTTTGTCCACGAGGTCGGTAAATGGGGCTCGTTCTTTGTGGACACGGTTGTTAGACTTGGGTTTGTTGACTAAGCTGTTTTCCCAAAGGGTATAAAATCTACAATTCTAACTAAAAGATCCTTTAAATCTATTCATAAATGGATGTTGATGTTTCTACTTTATAAGCCAGGGATTTCCAATAGCGTTCGTCGGATTCTCGGAAAATTTCGTCATTTTTTTTTTCGTTGCATTTCTACAGGAGCGATTTCAAGTCTGTGAAGTTAACAGTTGGTGTTGCTTGTTGTAAACAGGCTGTATTTAACATTGATATCTTGGAATTTTAAAGCAGATGAGCCAGGCCTAGGGGACATATCATCGCCAATCTTGACTGCTGTACCGTCTGATACAAAGCCTCAAACAAAACTTTTGTGCAAGGTGTCAACAGATCGTATTTGAAGATAACACGCAACAGTGGCTGTGTTGACAAATCAAAGATCCACTGTTCAGTGAAGCGCGTACCGCCCCTCGATCTCTACATTGTTTACACACCAAGAAGAGACGTCATCAGAAGTAGCTTCCTCAAGTATTGTTAATCGAGTGTGAGAGATGTGCTCCCTCATTGTCTGCAAAGTGAACATTGTCTCTGCCTCAAGTCTTCCCGAGGTATTGATCCACACAAGTTGTGAATTATTTCCAAATGAATTTTAGCTCATTCTTCCTAAGTTAGAACACTCTCATCCAGTTCTTTTAGAGACGAAATCGACTTCTTACTTGGATCTCTAAAACCGATAACCATAAATACTCCTCAATGATGTTGGGGAGGTCTAGGGCTTGTAGCGGCCAGATGAGGTGCTCAACCTCAATTCCAGCTGCTGCATTATAATCATCTTGAACAATCGTAGGGTGAACATGATTATTCAAAACTCCCAAATAGTCTCGACTGTTAAGTCTTTCATGAAGGAAGCGAAATCATTGGCTCGGCGGAGGATTTCCAAGAAATAGCACCCCGGGTCATCTTGACGGAACTCCTGCCATGCAGCAGTCTGGATTAAATGCTTCGAAGGTGGGAAATAAGGTAAAGGACGATGATTCGTCAGAGGTTTCTACTCCACCTCTCTAAACTCTTTGAAACATGAATCGTCTTTGAATAAAGCAGAGATTTTTCCAATTGCAGTTCTTCCTTGGTGGAATCCAGCTCCCAAATAGGAGCAGTTTTTGTGGAAAGCGACTGCGACCCTCTCCAACGATTCCATTTAAAGTCCGACCGACGGCCAGACCCGTTTTTCTTTCTCTTTCGAAGGCCGCAGTCGTTTCCTTTGAAGCAGTACCTCTAGCACTAGAGTGTTCCCACGAGGTCTGCATTTTCAGAGGCTTATAACCGAGTTCTTTTTTAAATATCCTTAAAAAGCAGTTATTTTAAATAGTCATGTCAAATAGCAAAAAGTAATAAGCAATAAACATTAAAATATGTCAAGTTATGATATGATGAATATGATGCCAAAATGACAAGTGTTTCCACTAAATAGTCCACCACCCTTTGCAGTGCCGTTAACTACTCCAGAAGCAGCACCTCTCCCTGGGGGGTTTAAAACAGTCCCAGAGGCCAGTTAACGGAACATTTATCACTGATAGGAGCTTTTTCGTAGCTCAGAAATGATAATTGTGGAGATTTTCGCTTCACACATGCAGAATTAAGCATGTTTTCCTGCCGTCGTTTTTAATGCAGAGCTCATCTGTAGCCACCCATTAATTATCAATCCTCTGATCTACTTGATTTGACATGATATTTGAAAAAGGAAATGTTTCTGTAAAGAATGATATAGAAATCACTTGGAATACACTAAAGCAAGAACACATTGCAGTGAACAGCTATCAGAAATTTAAAAAATAACCTTCTTAGCTGATGAATGACACCACTTAGATTTCTATAAATAATAAATTAGATATTTGGAGTTTAAAAAAACCTGAATTTAATAATGCTAAGGAAAATATGCGGAAAAATGTACAATAGCGAATCTCAAGTTCGATCTGTGTTTTTGAGCACTCGGTACAATAAAAGAACGCAAATCCTCATTAGGAAAGTCCAAAAATGTGACGTTTTCTAATTGGCTGTGTCCTCCCTTGTGGAATTAGCTGGTCCAACAAAGCTCCGTTGCCCAGTCGGAACGCTCGCCGCTTCTACCCAATCACATTTACCTTTCTCTTCCGTTCAAGAAGACCTATCAACTAATCAGTATCAAATCCTCAACAGGGACTTTTAACATCATGGTCATTAGGATTGGAACTGCTTAGCTGCATGACGTTTCAGAAAGCCCAGTATCATTGTTTGGATCATCCCGTAAGCTGCGGTGTTATTTCATGAATAGCGAACAATATTGTAGAGCGTGGGTTGTGTATATCTATAGTACAGGTGTTAGACGTTAAAAAGCTACTTGGAATTTACCCACCGCAAGGAACGAGACATTGCGGTACAATTATCACCACGAAGGTACACATTTCTAGGTTGTTTGATGCTACCCGTTATAGTGCATTGCAAGGGTTTGGTGCACTAAGTAGCGACCATTTCATGCTCGTGGATGGAAACTCAGTCAAAAAATACGATGCTCGAAAGTTTGGAGATTACTGCTGATGAAATCCGTGGTCCAGTTTGCGAATTCGACAAATCCCCGTTGCCCAATCAACACGCTGTTCGAACATTCCACTTTTCTCGTATGCTCTTATCAAACCACATTTCCTGATTAGAAGACAGACTGGCTATTCCTCAACGGGTGATTTTAACGTCATTAACGCCATTAAGGGTCCGAGTAGAACCGAAACTGTTTAGCTACATGAATCTTACGGTTTGAGTACTTGAAGTAACTCGGTGTGCGAACTGGAGAGTTTATTGGCAGAGTAGGAAGACAAATCGGCACTCAGCTTGGGAGTAGCATTTTGCACACCTGGATAACTGATTCCTGATCAACCTGAAAGGCCCGCCAATATGGCCTCATGCCGCCATAATACTCACCCCCTCTGGAGCGTTTTTTCGTGTAAAAGAAAGGCCCGATAAAGAGCCAGTCGGGAGGGGGAGGAGGTGGCCGAGCAACTGCAACGTGTGTGGGAGACGAGAGTGGACAAAAGTAGTTCGTAAGGTGGTGAGGACGGGGCGGGAAAAAGGGAAGTGGGAGAATACGCAGAAGGAGGAAAAAGTCCGGGTGTTTGTGAGTTAGTTCATTAGGCTAATGTCCGTTGATCCGAATGAGTGTGGGCATCGAGGATCAGTGAGTGGGTCATTAAGCGCTACACGGACGTTGATAGAGTAATCGGTCGGGTTTGTTACGTTGCAGGTTCAGTTTGTTAGGGACCTGGGCAACTTGACAAGCTGAGTTGGTCAGCTAAACTTGCCAAGACAGGAAGCTCAAGGGAATTGAGATCCTTCACCAGTGTGGCCTGGACCGATGTAGGTAATTCTCCCAAGAAAGCTTCACACAAAAAGCAAGGGTCGACGTTAAACCAAATGGTCTCCATTCTGAGTTCCTGGTAGGAGCTGTTGGATTTGCGTGGCTGGGGTTGCTGTAACTCCAGGAAGGTATTTTTATAACTTTCTGATTATTTCAGACTATAATTTATCTGTAAAATATGTAAAGTTGTTTGTGTTGTTACTAGGACGCGTTGTACACCTATGGATATATGTTTTGAGTCGTTGCGCATCCGTTTTCTGGTGGCCCGTTATCCTAGTGGCAGGACGTAATATTACTAATGGTATTACTTTAGCTAGCATCTATTCCTCCTAATCCATATTGGGGGTAATTCTGGAACTCTTGGGGAATCTCTGGTGGTAGGCAAAGGAGAACAGAGGTGCATAGGTATCTTTCATCCGATGTATTACAGGCTTAAGACCACTTTTCCATGCGAGTCGGCCATGTGTCGGGTAGGGTAAGATCGAAAAAGGATTTTTGGGAGATACTGGAGTCCACTTTCTCGAGAGAAATACCCATTTGTTTAAGGCGTCGGGGTCACCAAAATGTTAAGGTTTGAGGACTTTAAATAACACGGTGTGCAAACTAGAGGGTTTATTAGCAGTGTAGGACGCTAAATCGGCACTCAGCTTGAGAATAGCCTTTTGCTCACCTGGATAGCTGATTTCTGATCAGATTGAAAAGACCGCTAATATGGCGTCATGCCTACATTTACCTGTACTATATCTCTACTCTACTTGCGTGTTCAATGGGTGATTTTGTAGTTTTTAAGAAGAATGATACAAATAGGAGACTGTCCAAGACCAAATTATAATACTAACCTTCAGAAATACTTGTATACTTGGTCCCCTGTTTTTAACCTTTCAGCAAATTTGATGAAGTAACATCTACAACCCCCAGAAACTAGAACTAGATTTTAGACCACCCCAGAATCCATTGTTTTACTAGAATTTGCGGTCAAAAACTTCCATGTTTTCGCGAACATGCTCGAATTCGTTCGTGTGAGATGCTTTATTAGATAGTCGTGGTTTATGGAAGCCGATTGTAAGTATTAATGTCAAATCCCAAAAAACTCTCGTAGTCATTTAAGCTCTCTCGTTTCTGGAACGGTCTTATCGTTATCAGTGTTTATGGTTTGGTTTCCTGGGTCACCTTTTCTTGTTGATGTCACAGTATCCTCTAATTTCGATCACTCGTGGAGACGATGAGTGCCATATGTGGGAGTCTTTTAGCTTAGAAAGCCTAGGTACTCTCTGCTAGCTCGATTTTCCGATCCCAAACTTGGCCGCACTCCTTATCCATTGCGTCCAGAAATAGGGTTTTTTAATTGTCTGCATCCTCTTCTGCGTAAGTTGCTGATCCAATTTGCGGAAGTGGCAAGACCCTATCAACACGCTGGTTAAACATTCCAGTTTCTGGAAGGGTTCCGCCTACTCACCCTTCCCAGTTATTGAATCATCAACGAGGTCTTTTAACGTTGTGGTCAGTACTGATGCGACTTCGAACCGAAACTGCTTGGCTGAATGACGTTTCAGGGTTTCCAGTGCCTGTTCTATGAAGCTTTCGCAGTGCGTTTTCAGGACTTCGAGGATTTTAACCGTTGCGATTGGTTCTGTAAAGGGCGGGCAAGGCATTACCGGACCCTAATTACGGGGAAGGGAAAATTGTGTGGTTAATGGAAACCAGTTATAATTTGTACTGATAAGCTCTAGCAGCCTATTAAGCTCTCTTCTTTCCTAGATATTAATATTTCTTACTATAACAAGCGGCTTGATTGAATGAATATCTGATTTGTAGGAAAAGAAGCTTGCAGTAGTGAGTATTAAGTTTGTTCGATTTTGGTCTGTGTGCCATCCCTTGAGTCCAGAAGTGTGGGAGATTCTCCTAACTGGCTGCGTCCTCTCCTGTCACAATTTGAATTGTCTGATTCGTCCCGGGTCTGGATATTCGACAGAAACGCGAAGAAAATTTGCGAGACGTTAACAATCGACGGTTGTCGATTCCATGAAGTCTCGTAAACAACCTGCAGGGAACCACTTTGGCCTTTTTAAAATGTTCGACTTGAAGAGAGGCAATTTCCCTTCTTCATATTGACAGCGCTTCCTAATAGGCGGAGGAACAATTTCATTACACTTTCCACTGCTTGAGGGACCAATTCTGGAGGTTTCTAGCCCACTGCTCCAAACGCTTTGAAGCATTTGTCTTCTTTGAGGGCAGAGGTCTCCTGGTTGCAGCTCTTCTGTGGTGGGGTCCAGATTTGTGGAGCTCCTGACGAGGGTTCTATAGATTCTCATCGAGGAGCTCTGCAGTGATTTTATGAGTGGCGGTCTTGCGACCCTCTCTCTCATCCAACAACAGACCTGTCTGTGCTTTGCTGAGGACGACGTTTTTCCTTCTCTCTTTCAAAGGTGGCAGCTTGAAACGCTGTGAATGAGCCTGTGCCTAGTCCCGTCCGAAGTCCACTCTTGAGGTTTAATGAAGTCAGTTATAAGTAGTAGTAATAATAAGTAGTATTGCCAAAACCCAGGGGAAGCTTTGGCAGTCTTTAACGGGCCTTTTTCGGTGCAGTGCCTCTGGTGTCACGAATGTGCCCGAGCGACATCTGCCGAGTGTGGAAGCAGGGTCCCAACGTGCGCATCGACGCCAGCCTCATCGGCTTCAACGGCACCTCCTCGTGGGTCCGAGGCAACATGTCGTACATCTTCCGCATCACTGGTCAGTCCACCCACATTACTGCTAGTACCGATTTCTGTTGTCTCCGTGAATGCCTTCTAAGTCTACTCTACCTCATTTACCTACTCAATTGCTATTTCAGTAGCATATCACCTGGGTTAATAGGAGTAGCTTTTTCGCTAAAACTATAGTTGTCTAACTGCTCTTTTGAGTTTCCTGAGTGCTCTTATGAACTATAGATGTATATCTTTTAAGTAGTATGTCTCGAAAATCACGCCTTTAGCAACCTTTTAGCTGGAATACATCGTGCTCTCCATGAATGTACTTGAGGTCTAAATCTATCTATCCCAACTGGTTAATGTTACCTACTTAACAAGTTTCTGTAGGTGTCTATGACAAAATTCACCGATTAAGTAGCATAAATCGTCATTTAAGTAGCATGTTACCCATATTGCTAATAATACCGTTTTCAGCTGGTACACATGATACTCTAAGCGGCCTTTGTCTATCTAGCAGGCAGTTCCTTTGAAAACATTCCACAATTTTTCCAACACCTGTGTCTTAATTTGACGCCCTGTTACTTAAAAGCGAAATAAGTAGTTTTGATGTCCATGTGTGTGTGTATGTGTTGTTGCAGAGCAAGGCGTGGTGATGGACGAGGTAAACCACACCGACCTGACAATCTACCGCCACGCCATCGGCTCCCTCCTCTCACCCACCTCTTCGTCGTCCGGAGGTGGCGGCGGCGGTGGTGCAGGTGCTGGTGCGGGGGTGGGTGCGGGGGCAGGCGTGGACTCACTGCTACTTCACGCGCCCTCCGACGACCTCATCGCCAAGAAGCTCACCCAGCCCATCTTCGTCACCTTCCTCGACACGGACAAAATCGAATTCGTCAAGTGCGCACATCCACAGCTCTTAAAGCGATTGGGGCTTGTGGGGGTTTGTTATAGTCGGTCAATGAAGCGATTACTGCAGCAAGTTTCAACTATCGCGGATTCACGACTTGGCGTGAATATTACTCACAAGTATCCTTGTCGTTTTTGGATTAGGGTACAGTACCATAAATCGCTGTTATACAAATTTAACCACCCATTAAATAGACACCGTACGATGCAGTAAGTATAACGCTAGGAATTTTCCAGAAATTAGCGCGTTGAACGGTGTTCGAGTAAGGAACTCGATCTACTTACTGATTGGACGAAGGCAATACTGAATTCCCAAGATTTATTGTCCCCCTAGCGCTCGCGATTCTATGTTGATGTTGAGAGGGGTGTAGTCTCCTCAAAGGCAACGCCGTCGCCGTTTTATGAGCCTCGGTTCCAGTATCTCAAGTTGGCGAAGAAATTGTGGTGCAACTTTTAATGGCAACGCGTCATCTAACGAAGTTTACACCGACTCTATCCTCTCCCATTATTTATTATCTAGTTGCCTTCTAAGAAATTTACTCAATTTTAACGCCACCCCCCCCCCCCCAAGGGCTGGTGTATTTCAAACTCAATATTTCAAAACTACCCAGAGTTTTATTTCCCTTATTGGTGCAAAATTGGCACGGCTAAATGTGGTGTTTTGCCGCATTCAAACTGTGATTGTAAGGTCTCTAAAATGCTCACACACGGCTTCATGGGTGTTATTTTTTTAGAAATTCTCCTTGCCATTCTGTACCGTAAATAGGGAGCAGTTTAAATGAACATTTGTAAGTAGATACCCTAGAAAAAAAACAAATGAGATATTACTAAAGTGCGGATTAATCGGTGGTTTTTTGTGTGGTGGATTTCAGGAGCAAGAGCGGTGTGTTTGGCTGGCGTTCGGACAGAAAGGAGACGATAAACGGTCATGAATGCCATGTAAGTCCAATAAGAATTTTATTCCCCAACAGGGGGACAGTAAACAACCCCCTTTTGTAATCGACAAGGCCCATAAAAAATTACGCAACTCGTTGTCGTAGGTGAGTGGGAAATTTGGGGGTCACTAGGGTGGTTGATGTTCGATTCTCCAGAGCGGAATGTCTCTATTTGCCCTGTGGAGTTGAAAGGGCATTAGGAAGACGCTCTGTTTGTCCGTTATTGTTTGAACCATGCCGGTTCAATGACTATCCTCTAAGTCCTTAGACATTGCCATCTTGGAAGCGTATTTCCATCTAATGCACAACTACTCATCTGCAGGTATACTACCTATGTGGAAGACGCCTATTGAAGGATTTGGTGATTAGAAGTATGTCCGCTTTAAACCAGGGCCTTCGTCGGATCATTTAGTTCGACCAGATCCCCAGAGCCCAGGATTGGAGTGCTTAATTGACACAGAGATTCTAACCAGCCCGTAAATTCTTGTCCGATTTTCCGCAGGTGCTGAGCGCCTCGAACGTGCAGATAGTGACGCTGCGTCGCACCGAGCACCTGACCGAGGAGAACCTCCGTGAGATCCAGGAGACCCGCGGTGGCGGAGGCGGCGTCGGTGGTGTTGGCGGTGGCAGCGCGGTGGGGGGTGGCAGTGGGACCCCCGCCTCGGGTGCAGCCACCGACGCCAACCCTCTCACCAACCTCCTGGGCGGCCAGAACTTTGAGAAGTCGCGCAATGTCCAGATCACGCATGTGAGTCACTTCCCTGGTGTTCTCGCTCCTAAAACAAGGCAGCTGCTCCAGACTTTGTCAGAATGCAGAGGTGGAAGCCATTTATGAAAGAAGTAATTTAAACCACCGCTAGATGGCCTAATTCTCGAGTTTTTACTCATTTATCGTCTTTGAGATCAGAGGTTCTACGATCGTGGCTCTTGTGTGGTTTAATCCAGACTTTTACAACTCCCAACACCGAACCGTTTTTGTCGCGTAGTGGGAATGGTTAATTTTTGATTGGCTGATCAATTCAACCCCTAGAGAGAATATTCGTCCAGCACACTCGATAATCTGTGCGCTGATTAGTCTAGTGCCACGGTGATGGTTCACATCAAATAGCGATGGGATTTTGATCCTTTCCAGGTCGGATCAGTCTTCGGAGTTCAGACTGTTGTAGACCAATTAATTGTATTAATAATCAGGGAATTAAATGCGCTCTTCAGTATTGGAGTAGAATGCCTAATCGACTTGCTAATTGGTCGACAGGACGATAAATCAACAGAATCATCATCATCACTCTCGCTTCATTTAAATTTGTTCTCTGTAGCAGATTTGGAGCGATCACATGTTCTTTTCTGGTGTTGAAAACGGATAAATCCGTGTCTGATTTATGGTGAGAGTGAAGGGCTTGCGATGGTTTTTTCTCGTTTTTAGGCGTTTTTTTTTTCAAATTTAAGCGTTGGCTCTAAGTGCTTTTGCTTGGTTGCTTAGATGAGTGGTGTAATTGACGTGCAATCGAATTACCCTTTCAAATCTATTTGCTATGCCCAGCTTGTTTTAAAAGTGTTTTCACCTGAGTAGCGGTAATTTACCAGATTTGAGCTCAGTTTACATTCCCCTAAATTATTATTATTATTCCAGAGTTAGGTGAACCTCTAATTGCCTAAATCTATGGCTTCTCACGTGTGGAAGCAGTTTTAACGATTTGCACAGTTGGCATAGAAGAGAAGTGGTTTTTCTCTCTTCTGGAAGAAAACGTACCGAATTCCTTAGTGAGGAAAATTGCCTGTGGTTTAACGGTAAGGTAGAAATCTTCATCACCAAAGCCTGCAATTGGTATGTGAGCTTGAGTTATGTCGGTTCGTTGTTGTTGTTGTCATCGTCGTCGTCGTCGTTTTGAGTGGATTAGGGAGGCCAGTTAACGTAGAATCGGTTAAGATGCTCCTGAGATTTGGCACACTTCAGAGCTACCCGTGAAAGTGATCAACCAACGCCACTTCATGTTCACTTAAACATGTAACAAGGACAAAGGTATTACAGTAATTACCTGGAGGAAAAGATGCTTTAACCTTTTTTAAACTGTTTAAAACTGTAGCCAATGGAGAAACAGGACGATATCCCTCAGAAAGTTTAACAGAAAAGCACCAGCCTGTGTCATTTTTTAAAACCGAACTTAGAATGTTTGTGTGTCTCAATAGCGTGACCAGTCAGAGCGTGGTGATTGAATAAACGGGTTTATTGCTGTTTTCGTCGTCAAAAAGGGTAATAATAAAAGGATTGCTTAGACAAACAGCCTGTGCATCGTGAATGCTGTTTACTGGATCCAGAAAGTGGCGATTCAAAAGATGGACGTCTAGCCTACTTGAGTTTCTACCACCCACTGCAGTAACAGTTAATGCTCGAACCTAGAGTCGACAATAAGCGCTTGGACTGCGGATGGCCCAGTATCTTGTTCTCTCATTGTCTTCAAGGGCTCAATAACTCGACTAAGGAGGTCTGATGCTGTTGTAGGAGACAGGAGCCGCGAGCTACAACCCAGGCAACATCCGATTGGAGGAGTACTTTGGCCATGAGGCTGGCACGAAGCCACAGAGCGAGATTGGGCGACCCAAGGTGATGACAGCGAAGCTCAAGACCTACAAGGCACACCTCTGGCTCTGCGAGGACTACCCCCTGTCCCTGCGCGACCAGGTCCTGCCCGTCGTCGAACTCATGGCCGAGTACAACCCCTTCTTCCAGAAGCTGGAGGACTTCCTCACCAAGAAACTACCACCCGGCTTCCCCATGCGTGTCGGTGAGTTACCACACGAGAAATAACTTGGTTTGAAGTTTTACGAGCGAATTCAAGCACCCAATAGGCTTTACGAAGTCTTGAGGTACGTATCACTTCTCTAATGTGCAATTAATGAGTCCTTTTGCATCTGCGAATGAACGGGGCAGGGATTGAAGCGTCCATTACTTTCGTAGGAAACAGTGGTCTCTTTTTTCATTTTAAACGACAAGGGAGCCATGGCAAGAGACAGTAGAGAAGGCAAAAGAACGAATGCACTCAAGAAGTTGTCTTTAATTTTTTTTGTGTCCTAAATGAATCGCCTCACGGGGAGAGTTTTTTTAATTACGATACGGCAATCAGGATCGCTGATTGCAGAAACTGCTACGCGTTAACTGACGCTCGACAAGAATGGTTTTTTGTCTTAGTGCTGATTGGTCATTGGCCAATTTCATCCAGCACAAAGTAAGTAAACATACCCCAAACTTCTGCAAGGGATGACTCTTTTCCAAACTCGAACGCGTGAATTCAAATGTTGTTCACGCCAATTAAAGTGATTATCACTGTATCTTAATATATTCTCGTTACTATTGCCGATATGGTGAGACAGGAGTCCTAATCACATGGCTTTGGGTAGTTTAGCACAAGAATTGACCTTTTTTGGTCTTAAACGTCCACTAGACTTTCGTAGCCTTGAGGAGAGGTATTCCTGTAGAAGGAGGACTTTCGCCTGATTTCAAAAGTGCCACTTCTTAGCTTAGTCCTTGACCTCCGACGTTTAGTATTTCAAACGATGGAATATCGATTTTGGTGCATCTTTTGATGTAAATTTTGGCTTCCACCTCCAAGAGATGGTCGAGAGAAAGCGCACAGATGTACTCAAGAAGACCCGTGTGGGGGGTTATTCATATGGCGTTAATAGGGATATGACCACCCAGGAATTCCGATCAGGATCGCTTAGTGGGTGAGATAATTCCCGAATATTTGATCTGCGTGCTGATTGGCTGACGACAAACTGGTCAACTGAGCATATACCAATAATCTCAAATGCGGTTGAGGGCCTTTATCGCTGTCACGGCTTTGAATTGGGGAATATTATTTTCTCCAAATTTCAGAACATTCAAATCAACTCCTATTAAGTCGACACTTTGAATGACACTTGTGACGCTTCTCTTAGCGTGAACTTAGGCTTCCCTTCTACCCTTTCTTCTGGAATAATGTTTTGAAAATGTGAAGGTGTCTTTTTTCGATTTAAAAGGTCTGTAAGACATCGCCCTCTTTGCACCAGAATCCACCCAGGAGTGAAAGTTTCCACGTTTACCATGTGGTATTATAAGCGTGTCTTATTGATAAAGTTGAGCACTTAAGTACTTAAATAGGAGCCTGTAAGTGTGATTTCCAACGTCTTTTGGACTTTTGGTAGTCTTACTTCTCAAATGTGCAAGAAATGACTTTGTGCAACTCTAGGAGCGAATTGAAGCGCGTAGTTGACTCTTCATCCTCGTAGGAGTTGGATTCTCCCCACATTAAAAGAGTTCTCTTGGTGAAATTTGTGCAGACGCCTTTAAATTTCTGCATTTCAAAAGGTAATCGACACCTGTTTGCACCTATGCGCCTTTTTCGGTTTAAAGTGTTTCTATACTGTATTCTGAAATTTTATCCGAGTGCTCATTGCTTCACACAACTTATCAAATGTGGTTAACGACTTTGAGTAGTTAAGTGCAAAGAATGACTCTTTTCTAAAAATGCGCTCGAGAATTCAAACGTCCAGTGGAACTGAGAAGTAGATTCTATCCTCACTGCAAGTAATAACTCCCCTTTCACTTCTGCGAATGAATTTTAGCGTCAATTAGTAGGGATTGGGATTCTCATGAGATTTCAGTAGTTATAGTTCGTAAAATCAGTGCTCTGAGTGACCATTTTTGCATCTCTACGTCTTTATCTAGGCTTCCTTTGCAATGTTTGGTCTTAGGAATATGTTTCTAGCATTTCCTCTGGAACGATGAATATAAATATTTCTGGAATTCTTTAAATTATTGCCACTAACCAATGGTGGCGATTCTTTTGGGATTTTCGATGTGTTCAGGAGTTTGTAATTGGCATATTTCGGACTTAATTATGTTCATCTCTTCACTAAGCCACTAGGGAATCGAAATGGCCTAGTTTGTCAAATCGCGGAGAACATTTTGGCATGAATTCAAACATGCATTGTACTTTTTATCGTCCTGGGAATGTAAGATTCTTCCCGAATTTTAAGAGTGCTGTTTCCTAAGTGTTTGCAGAGGCCTTCGAGTCTTTGGCACAACTTTTAGTAACTCAATGCTTTGAAGGACACTCTTTTCAACTCCAAACTTGAATTTGAGCCTAAGGAAGCAGTTTCTATTCTTTATTCTGTAATTAATAATCACCATCCATAAATTGCAGTCTCTTTTTAACTTAAACGTCTGTGGGAGTTTCTGATTGGCAGATTTCCTGACTAATTTTTTTTTTTAAATGTAAAGGCGACTCGGGAATTCCGATAAAAATATCATCACGGCTTTGGGGAGTTAAATAAGCGTGAATCCAAGCATCCAGTAGAAGAATGTCGTCTTTGGAAGGAGATTCTTCTAATTACAAGGGAGTATTTCCTCTCAAACGTGCAGTTCCCCGGATGATTTCTGGATTCTGTACTCACTAGAGAGTGCCTTTTCTCCTTTGTGGTAAGGATTCTTTGAACCATTGCTCATGAATGCTTTTGCATTCTTTCTGCTGGAGTGATGTTGTTTTAAATGTTTCAAGAAGCCTTTAAAGTGTTAGCTTTTGAACGTTTGCAATAATTTGTAGTTGGTAAATCTTGCCAAATAATGAGAAATGACTTCAAGAGAATCGATTCAAGACGGGGTATAAAGAAAAGCATGCAAATATGCTCAGTTGGAGAGTTTGTCGCATTTACTATTGCTTATTTTGAGGTTAAAAAGTTACAATCACGGCTCTATGTAGTTTAATAACTCTTTTTTGAGCTCGTTCGCTTGATTTTAATCCTCTATTGGACTTTTTGTCGGCTTGAGAATGCCATCTCCATAATTCCATGGAAGCATTTCTTCTCAAATATGCAATTAATGCCCCCAGTTTTGTAGTTCCATTAGTAATTTTAAACTTCCTCATGACTTACTACTATTCTTTACTACATTCTTGGATTAATTCACCAATAGTTCGAGTCAGCTATCCCTCGAAGCTTCCCACCAATCATATATTCATCATTAAATCAATCCTCTATGACTCCACATATAAGGATGGAACCTCTTTTTTAGTCGTCAGAGAAAGCCAAGTTAAATTGACTCCACTCATACGATAGAAACCACTTAGAAGACAATTCTAATCGTACACAACACCACCCACCACCCAACTGGGAAATGCTGATACCGTTAACTACATCGTTTCTCTCATCCTCATTGGTCAATAACTGGACCAATAAGGTCGAGGGTCTATGCGCACAGTTAGGCGGGGGATGTGACGTGGCTTTCAGGTCACCACATTGGGCTTGCAAAACAGTAAATCACAGTTCAGAAACAGACATACTGAGTCAGCGACCAATGAGCGACCAGGGAGAGGAACGCCGCCATCTTTCAAGACGATGAAGCAACACCAGTCGGTAAAGCTAGAATCGTTAAAGAATTGGCCGCACGAGGAGGAGGAGGAGGAGGAGGAGGATGGGCTAAAATTCCTTAGGAAACGACTCACAATTGGCATGAATCACTATCTCGGAGAATTGAGGCTGTAACTACCCCCAAAGGAGGTTCAATGTGTTTCCACTATTTTGTCCAACTCCTGAAATAGTGGAACTGACAATATCAACGCAAATTGACTTGACTGTTACAAAATACCCGCTTCAGTGTAGATACCCTTTGCCTAGCAACCCCATTGTTGTGCATCGTTACCGAGGTTTTTTGAGGAATAATGCTTTCCTACTGATATGACAATAGGTGGTTTTTTTCACACAGTGGACAACATTTTGATTTATCAGAGGAACAAGCGAGGTTATTCACTCTAGGAAGTCCACAGCAAGCCTTTAATTCTCGTTCGTTACCTGAAGCAAACTGGCCTAATTTGCAGTGAAGGAAAGGAAGGAGGAGGTGTTTGCTGATGGGTGAGGGGGTGGTTAGCCTCTCGATTGGATGACGATAACGAAGCCGGGTCAAATTCTCCCCCAAGGGGACACGCGTTACCCCAGGGGAAGCGGTGTTGTAGACGAGGTCAAAAATTCCCTGTTTGTAGATTGTGGTTTATGCGTTCGCAAACTTAGAACTAGAATCAGTACGAGTAAACGTTATGACTGATTTAATTCTACGCCTTTCTAGGGTCTTTTGGGGCAATAATGTTGGTGAATTTGAATTGCATTTATAAAAAACATATATAGTCTTGCTAAGATAATTTATCTACTTTAATCAACGGAACTCGTCCTGTTGCCCATTTCAACCGTTTACTGTAGAACTAAATTCAGATATGCATTAAAAATGTACTCCCTCGTTTAGAAGCCTCAAATATGTGCTATTTCATGCCCGGCTCAATGAGCATTGAACTGTGGGATTCATTGGTAAACAGAAGTATAAGAATGATTTGCAATGTTGCATAAGGAGGCCTGATTTCATTGTCGACTAAAGAAAGTGTGTCACATCCCATCAATGTTAAATAGACGATTGAGACGAATTGTGAGAAGAATAATTATTTATTGTTTTATCGATTTGTCATGCCCCCATCATGAGTCGATAGAGTCTCCCGCCTGCCGATTTCATTGGTCACCGGCTACACCAATAATATTTGGGGTCAGGTCGCTACCATGAGTTGATAGAGCCCTACTCCATCTTGTTTGCGCCCTCCTTCCACATAGAGATCCCGCTGTACCACATCCTGAACGCCTGCGTGACCTTCGGTAACCTCTACGGCGGCGACGCACCGGCCTACGGAGTGATCTGCAACCGCTCGCCCGCCTCCACAGCCACCTCGGGTTCGGGAACCACCAGTGCCTCCGGTGAGCAGCCACTGGTGGGCAGCCAACACCACGGCGGCAAAGGCCACCACGGCCACGGGCACCACCATCTAGTCCACCAGTCATTGTCGTCGCCATCTGCCTCAGCGGCTGCCAACAGCAGTATCCGGGTGGAGCCGACCTCCTGTGTGGTGGAGGACTGCGTCTTTGATGTCGGCAGGGGATACCACCTTATCGGTGAGTTACATCTCTCCTGGATTCCTCTGTCACGAGGCTAGTTGGGACGAAAGGCATGAGTTTGTCCAGGGTGATTGCAGATTGTGCCCAAAGCAAGGACAATTGTGGGGTTTTGGGCCTTGCGGACGTTCTCTTATTTGGAGAGTATTAACCATTGCGATTGCACCAGATCTCAAATAAGTTCTTGGGTTGGTAGGTCCACTACTGGCTCTGTGAAGGCAAGTTCAACCGTACATATGCGACTAATGCCCGGTAGGTTTATTTAGGTGTTAGGTAGAACCTAAAATATAAGTCTATCAAAGATGCCATGCCCGTAGAATTGGACAGCGCACTTGTTCCCTCATTTCACTTGTCTCAGTACAGTTGTAAAAGTAATAGTCACAACCCGAGTGATTACTTAACCTCGCACAGACTGGAACCCTGTTTTAGGTCATCAAAAGGTGCTTTTGGACTGTGTTCGTCCGATTAGTTACGATGACGTCTTTCGTCCCTTGTCTGTGGGCCATGTGGATTCTAAAATTCCGAATTTGGACACCGTTATAACCAGCATCGATGTGACCTCTTGGATTCCCTGGAAAAGGCTTTTGATTGGGTGGTTTCGGCCCCTTCAAATTTTGTAATTAAGAGCATTGCATCTCCGTGAATTGTTGGATTCTGAGATCCCGAAATATAAGGTAGTTATCGCTGCAGGAAGCCACTTTGATAGGGGTATATTTTAAGCAGTGTGTTTGTTGATTAAAGTTGAATCCTAGAGCATGAAACGGTATCCAATTTGGCCTAAAAACCGTTGCTTTTCAATCACGGATGTGATTTCTACCGGTCCGGTTTTTAGTAACCCCATTGTAAGACTACAAGGCTTCATCGAATCCAGAGGTGATTTATTCCATTCACTTTAATTGAGCATAAGAAAGGCTGCTTTATGAAGCGTTTAATGTGCCATTTTATAATCTGAAGGATTGTCGCATTACCACAAGGTCAGATGATAATGAGACGCGCTGTTTTTTGCCTGCATCCCCCTTTAGAGCTCTGGAAAGGTCAGTACCAGCCTCCCCCCCCTCACCCCTCCTCCTCTAGCCCACTTTCGCTGCTCATTTTTAACTCAAAATTTCACCACAAATCAACAATTGTGTGCTCCTACATAAAGCTGTGTGCTCCTCATAAAGCTGTCACAAGTTCACTCCATTGGCAAGATCTTTCAGCTCTGCTTGAACTTTGTCTATTCTTAAATTGAAAGAAATTGAAAGTGTGCTTTTTGACGTCTGTTAGAGGTAAACATTCTTTTCGTATTGAGATTCAATTGAACTGACCAGCCTTTGACCGATTAAAAGCCCTTCTAATCATTTTTGGGAACGCAACTTTTATGAGTTAATCTCAGCTAGAAACATTCACTCTCATTTTACGGTGGTGGGAATGTGTTCGCAAATTCGGTGGAAGTGCAGATTTCACCGTCTACGAAGATGAAGATCGAACCGGACGACGAAGTCCAGTTGAGTTCGATGATTGGTTGGGAGAAAATTCTTCATCCACCTTATTCTCCCGGCCCTGGACCTCCTTCAGATGAACGATCATCTCTCAATTTTCTCCCCCATTCATCAGAGCATCATCAATCATGCAAAAAGGCACCTCTTCATGCCGTCAATCAGGATCGCTATTCCAAAGGGATTTCCAGAGCCCTGACCAATGACCAATCGGCAGCCCGGCTACGTGACAAGCGCCCTTCTCGACCAATCAGAGGCCTTCGTTTGGGGACAGGGAAAGGGCCTGTTCCGTTGGAACAGAAACACCTCGAATGTGTCGTCTGGATCATATAGAATGTGTAGACTCAAGCAGGTGTTAACAAGACTTACTAGACCGTGGGCGAAGGTACTCTCTAATCAAATCGACCATCCCAAGTTGGATGAGGTGTCTCATTGGTTGATCGTATTCATTGGTTAACAGTTGAGCCAATAAGATATAAGTTCAATGTTCACGGTTCATGTATTGGCTAGCGGAGTTGGTGACACAGTGGGGAATGCTCACACTTCTGAATGAAGTTTCAAGAAATCTGGAAGGCATAAATGATACTTCAGCATCCAGTTGAACACTCATATCTTTAATTTCTGCTCTCGCGAAAGCAAAATGTCCGATATCGCTTCCATCGCCTTGAGTAGAACCAATCAGGGAACGACCTTGGATCCGGGGGAGGGAACAGTTAAGACATCTGGGAAGAAGGTTGTGTGTGTGATTCATGCCTTCTGCGTGTTCTCCTGCCTTTTTGTAAACACTGAATACTAGCTTCCACATCTGGCAGGGAAAGTAAAATGTTGGAAGGAATTTGACTGGCTTGCAAGGCGTAGAAGTAAGACGAGATGTGGGTGGGTGGGTGGGTGGGCGGTAGGTCGGTCGGACGGTACGTTCGTCTTTCCTTTGCCTAATTTGCTTCCGGAGGCGCACAAATGCTCTCGGAAATGGTTCCCTTTCGTCTGCTACAGGCATTTCCTCTCTTGATTTCCGAGAATAAAGGAGTGGTAAAGAGGGAAGCACGGAAGATGGACTTCTTTTGACAGCTGTAGAGGTTCGATTCGTAGTCAGAGGTAAAATTGGAAATAGGCACCTTTTTGATCCCACGAAAATCGTCGGTGAATGTTTCCTATTCGATTAAGAAATAAATTTTGCACCCATTTCAATGGTGAGAGTATGAGCGCGGTGCAAGTGACCACTGATGATACTTCTAGAGGGCAGTTCTCTCAAAATGGGAGGTCAAAACACCAGAGGTGGAAAGCAGTTTTCAGGGAACGTGTTTGTCGAGATGGGGCTGACCGAAGTCCTTAGTCAACCGCTGCCCCAGTAATATCGAGGATCAATGAATATAGTCCATGCACTACGGCAATTCAGGGGGTGCACGCGCCAAATTAGGCACGCTAGAATGTTTGGCGAGACTCTCAGGTGGACGCCCACGAAGAGTCTCCTACTAGAGGTGCGATGATGCTTGATAACTCATTAGTACAACCAGTGGTCGAGCTAGAGTCCCACAACCCTTTTGACATGCGGTGGAGTGTTGAAACGGGTGTTTTGCGGCCACCTACATGCTAACCCCTGAGTTCGGTGGCTTGTTAACGCATAACAAATGAGTCGTGATGGACGGAGATCTGAAGGGGCTTGTTTTGTGCACTTTCTCTTGGCAGAGGAGGCATCACCGGGACACTATGGAACCATCGACGAGGAGGAGCAGCTCGTACAGATGGCTGTCCAGCGCTCTCTCGTCGAGTACGGCGGTGCCGACCACCTCATCCAGCGACAGTACTCCCTCGTGAGTCCACCTTCTCAACCTTCTACCCCATTCTTAACTAGTTCCAAAAAGTCATCAATCTCCAACCCTATTTGCCTTTCTATTTCCCCATATATTGGCCTTGAGTTCAGAAGATCCTCGTGTGGCTGAGTGGTAGTAGTCGTCTAAACTACATTCTCAACTCCACGAGAAGGTCAATCGTGAATGGGACTGGGTGGGTGTGCGTGCCCCGCAAATATCCAAAGTGTTTGTCCAGTATTCATTCGCTAAAAACGGCACTGAAGTCAAATTGGGGAACTAATTGGGTGAGAGCATTCTGGAGCAATAAGATCGCCGATCAATGCACGACGCGTCAACGTTTGTCTTGCGGGGTTCGGATACTAGTCGGGAACACAGCCTGCTCAACCTAAATGATCGATGAATGTGCTGATCGGGCCCCATCGTTATACCCTAAAAAGTCATTAAAGAGTTCGAGAAACCCATCCTGTTTATAAGCATCTTCCCCAAGACACGGATTTTTAAGTGGCAGGGACGTTGACTCTTCGTCAGGCTCCAACAGGTCGAATCGGGCATTTTCGATCACTGTCGAACACTTCTTTCACTTCTCCCTCTTCCCACTCTAAACTTGTGGGTATTTTAAGAACGCGAGCCAAATCTGCTAAACCGAGAAACAAGAAACCCGTAGCTCTTGCCATCACAGTCTAGTCGAAGGCAGACGCATTCCTTCTGTGCTTAAATATTTACCAGGTTGTCCAGCCCGTTTACTGCCGCAAAACATCAAATAGTGCACTTCTGAAAAAGAAGAAGCTCTGTTCTGTGGAAAAACCGGCAAATTACAACCAATCGCAGCGGGAATGTTACAACCTGAAGGTCATTCTAACGACTGGGCTTATTAAGCCAGACATTCTAAATCCCAACCCTTAAGTTAAACAACCTAGTCGAATGTAGACCTTTGCACTAGTGGTTTCCCTAATCATGTTGCTTGCTTTGTATGGCCGAAAAAGACAATCCAAGTTAAATTAAGGGTCGATTTTTTTGTTTCCTCCGAGGCCAAACGTGGTGTTGTTGAAACCCGTCCTGGTGAATACGTCGACCCTGAGGAAGCGATGATGCAGGAGTAAGTTCCACCTCCCTTCACTTCTACTGAAATCTCATAAGTAGCATCGCGTGACTTTATAACGGAGATATGTTTTTAAAAAGCTTTATGTAAGAACTTAAATCGTTAATAAAATTGAAAATAAGCTAGCTAAGTAACTGCACATTTGCTTGTTAGAAAAACAGTATTATTTGAAATTTCCATTAACATCTACCTAGGGTATTTAAAACCTTGAAATTGATTCTCCCAAATGGGGCTTGACATTTCTTAGATTTCCCTGTATTCTGCTATTGATTTACTTAAAGCTATTTGATATCCTCACCACGTAATAAGTGCCTGTTACTGTTGCGTTTTATTGCAGAGCGATAGCAGAGAGCTTCCAGCAGGAGAGCGGGTTGAGCGACCTGGAGCAGCAGTACCTGAAGGCGCTGGAACTGTCGCGTGAGGAGGTCGCTCAGGAAGAGGAGCGACGCAAACGCGAGGCGGAAGAACTCGAACGAGTCCTCAAGCTTTCCCTCGTCGAGAACTAGACGGCCGTCCACAAACACCCAGTTTCAGCCCCCAACCCACCCTCCTTCCTACTGCTCGCTTGTTCGATCTACTGACATTGTTTTTCTTGTTCTTCTTTTCTGACCCCATTTCGACATCCTCCGGGCCCTGTTACTTACCTTGTTTTTTGGCGTAATTACTTACTACGACAGGAAAGTCCTTCTCCCTTACCTGATTTGCTCTGCCCTGGATATCTTAGACGCATCAAATAAATCAATCATTGCATGACGGGTAGGTGCATTTTGTCTCAAGTTAGTGGGGTTATTCTAGAAGGAGTTTAACAGGAGTATTGTAGGGTACAAGGAGAATTAATCAAGGTGCAAACGCGGCAAAGCGAGTGAACAGGTTAAGTCGAATGACCAGCTGAAGGTTGCTCTATGTTTAACTCAAAAAAGAGAGGCTCTGTTCTGGGGAAAAACAAGCGAATTCCAATCTGTCAGTGAAGTGGAGAAGCGAGCTTCCGTTTCCCATTACCTAGTTTGCTCTACCCTGGATATCTTAGGCGCATCGAATAAACCAATCACTGCATGACGGGTAAGGGCTACGCTTTTTCAAGTTTGGTAAGAAGCTAACCATTTAAATACCAGTAGGGCATAGGAAGGAATAATCGCGGCACAATTAAGCATTTAAGACAGCTCCAAACAGAATGAAATTATTAATCCATTAAGTCAAGAGACACCTAAATCAATGAGCATTGCTTTGATTCAAAGGGGCAAGTTGTTTTTAGCAGCTATTGGTGAACAAGTAGATGAATTATCTTTTCTAAGAGTAATTATGCCGTTAGGTGTGTAATCATATATTATATATTCTAAAGAGATATATTTTGAAGTCCTATTAATAGAACAGTTGGACACAACGGGTAAGTTTCTATGAAAACTGAAGCTTGGAACTTTATTCGGACACAAGTCGACCGACTATCAGTCATAAATTTGTCTTCAAAAGCCAAGGATCATCTTCGACACATCAAGTAAATTGATCACTGCATGATGCGTAGGGGCTTTGTGTACCCAAGCTGTTGAGGTATCGTTCGCATGAGTTTCGAAGTAATCCAAAATGAAAGATACTGGGACGTAGGAAGACGCAATCACGGTAAAAGTAACAATTTAAAGCAGTTCAAAACAGGTTGAAAGTATCAATCCACTTAGTCCCAGAGTACCCAAACTTTTGAGCATCGTTCTGAAACTTCGTTTAGTGAATACAATATTTTTGCTATTTTCAATGCATCATGGGTAAAATTTGGTGAATTTACTAACATTTCCTTTTTAATAACAAATTATACATTTTGAGGATTGTCTTAGACGTTTTATAGAGAAGTTTTTGGTGTCCAATTCAAGGTGCAGTGGAATCCGATGGATTAACTTGTATACAAAATGAAGGAGGTTTACCCTGGGAAAACATTAATTAGATTCCACTCAATAGCCACATGACGAGTTGAGATTTTTCTCAAAACTGTGCAGCTATAGCTAGAGGGAATTTGGCAGGAAACCTCAACCGGAGAACCCGGAAACGGTGGTTGACACAAAGTGATTGAACTGACCTACAACCACATCAAAATTTCAGGCTATAACTTCGCTTAGTCTGCTATTAATATAACTTTAGCCAGAACTCAGGAAGAAAGCGGGGAATTTATTTTGAAAAATACCATCTAAGAATGTAGTTCAATCACTTGGTTTCGTCTCAAGGGATTGCAAACCCGAAATCGGTTGATGAAATGGCATAGTTGAAACAATACGCGACCAAGTCGGAGATTCAGACAACAGTCCCGCCTACTTTAAGGCTAATATTCACCTGAAAGCTGCTCAAACTTTCGTGCAAAATGGTGGAGCTTAATTCAGACACTAGCCGACCGACTTAAAATGCTTTGCACTTTACGTTTAATTTCCAAAAGCGTCCAAGGTAAGAAAGAACCGAAGATGAGCACGGATGAGTGAGGTGCCGCTTGGGCGCTGCCGTACGGAGTTATGAATGCTTATTCAGGCGACCGAACACAAATCATGCGAAGCGATTTGTTTGATCCGTGGTTGCTGGCGTCCTGTCCTACGTAAGCGTAAGCGCTACAAACTACCAATCACAAATGTCTCTTCCAAAGCCACAGAATATCTCAGACGCATCAAATAAATTAATTACTGTATGACGGGTAAGGACTGTGTGTTCCCAAGCTGTTGAAGTTTCGTTCGCATAAGGTTTGTAATGAATCGAAAATGTTAGATACTACAAGGGTATAGGTGGAAATGAACATAGTGCAAATAAACATTCAAGCCTGCTCCAAACAGAATAAAAATATTAACCCATTAAATCCCATGGTAAAATTTTGTAAGCATTGCTTTGAAACTTCTTACGGTGAATCAGATATTTTTGTTGTTTACAACAGATCGCTGGTATAATTAGATGCAATTAACAGCATTTAAGACTTTTTAAGAGTAATTATAATTAATAATTGTCTGTTCTATTTGTAGGACTATTAAGTAATATGAAAATCGAAGGATGTTTATTCCTGGGAAATTTCAACTGGGTATCACGCAACCACTGCTTGAAGAGTAGACACATGTCTCAAAATTGACGGTTTTGCCAGCAGGAATATGACAAGTACCTAAAACCTGGGAATCCGGATAAGATTGTTGACACAGACCCATTGGACCAGCACACAACCAAGGCTGTTAACCATTTAAAAACTACCTCAAAAGGAAAATGAAAGAGCTCTACTTTTGGATGACGGGTGGAGACCATTTTTCCTAAAACTTCAGAGGTTCCGCTCCTTGGTTTTTGACAGGAATCACCACAAGGGCTTTGGAAAAGCGCGTCTCTACTTTGAGGCGAATAGCCACAAAAACTAGCTGAAGACAGCTACCAATTCTACCGCGAAAAAATGGAGCTCCGTTCTGGAGCAAAAACCAGAAAATTCTAATCAATTACGGCGGAGATTTACGACCTGTGGGCCCGGAAACTATTGATGACACCAAGAGATTGAACTAACCTACAACCACGTCGAAATTTCAAATAAAAATCTGACCTATTCTGACGCCAATAACATTTTATGCCAGCTCCAACTTTCGTAAAAAAGACTGGAGCCTTATTTAGGGAAAATATCAACTAGACGAGCAGGGATTTTCCTCAAGACAGTCGAGTTTTCAACCACAGGAAACTACAAAGTGGGAACCCGGAAACGGTTGTTTACACAGATACAAGCATATCGGAATTCCCGATAACAATTTCACCTAGTTTAAGACCAATAGCCACCTAAGTCCAGCTCAAACAATCTTGAAAAGAGCAAAATAATAGCTTAGATTCATCAAATAAATAAGTAGTTTTCTCAAGCTGTTGTGGCATTGTTCGCAGCTCAAAACAAAGTGAAGGAGGCAGCTTCATTCTGGGAAATTGCCGAGGTTTCGCTTGCAGAATTTTTGACAGGAAACCACAACCTGTGAGCCCGGAAACGATTGCTAGCACAAAGTAACTGAAACAGCATTTAACCACATCAAAACTTCAGGCAATAACTTCTCCAAGTTGAGGACTAGTAATCCTTTTAAAAACAGCTCAATGGAAAAATTCCAACCAATCACGGAATTTCTACTAAAGTAGTGGAAATTTCGGTGTCAGGAACTCGAAGACGACCACTGACAGTATATTTGAACCAATAGGCAACCACATCGAAGTTTTTTATACAATTACTTCGCCGAAAACCCACCTCAAACGGTCGTACCAAAGGATGTCAGCTTATTCAGACACAAAGCGACCCAAACCGAGCGCCACTTTTCGGCTCAAAATCCAAAGAATATCATAGACTCATTGAATGAACCAATGACAGTATGACGACAAGAGGCTTTGTCATCTCAAGCTGAAGGGTTTTTAGTGGCAGAGAAAGAAATAATTACTGAAAAAATACCCACTTAAGCCAGCTCCAAGGAATCCCACCAGAGCTTGGGAAAAGCGAGTGTCTATGTCGAGTCGAATAACCATTTAAGCCAGCTTCAAAGGAGGGAACTGTTTCGTTTCAAACACCAGCGAATTTAACAGGAAACCACAGACTGCGAACCCGCAAACGCTAGTTGACCCGGCCTGATTGAAGCAGCATACAATAAAGTCCAACAATTGCCAAGTGGAAGCAGGAATTTTCCTCAAAGTACTGAAGAGTTCAACCACAGAAACCCGAACAAAAAAGAGTAATCGGGCTAACATAATTTCGCCTAGTTTAAGGCTAGCAACCTTTAAAAAACCAGATCGAACTTTCGTGCAAAAGGATATCAGCTTTATTGAGGCCCAAACCGACCCAATCCGTCGCAATAGCCGAAGGAAAGTACGATGGAGGAGGAGGAGCAGTTAGAGGGTGAACGGAGGTATCCTCAGCGCGAGTGCCTCTGATCCCCCTCAGCCGGTCCACTCGAGTCCGTCAACGACGGCAAGTCATCCCAGTCGGGGATGCTCGGGTTCTCCAGGTACTCGTCGCGTAGCAACGACCTGACTTGCAGACAGTCCAACGCCCCGAATATCGCGCCTAGAGGATAGGGAAGAACACAGAAGCCATGACTCTTATCTCCAGCTTCCGCGGAAGGCATCTTCCATATGAAAAGAGGTGACTGCAGCCTCAGAAGTAGGGTAGGGAAAACGTCGTCCCAACCCTAAAGCAAAACGGGGGGTTATGATGATGATGGTGATCTGGAGAGTTATTTCTTGGAAATCCGCTGCCGAGCCAATGATTTCCCTTCGACCGAGACTATTTGGAAATTTTGGGACCGACCAAATTCACCCTATGGATGTTCTAGAACTGTCTCCAGAGACCAAGATGATAATGCAGCACCAATTTAGACAGTTGGAATTGTTAAATAATAGCGCCGCGAGGAGGAGCATTCTAATGAAGTTGAGCATCTCATCTGGACCCCACCACAACTCATCCCAGACTTCAACCTCATTGATGACTAGCAATTGTGGTCGAATGAATACCTCGGAGCACTGAGGTTATAATTGCCGCAAAAGGCTGTGGACCCACACCATAGCAAAATATGCATCTTGCTGATTTTTCAAGATGTTTCCACTAATCTCCATGCCGATAGGGAGCCAGATCAGCGGCCACTAGCATCTTAGAGGAATTCCCAGGCATTACGGAACCGACTTTAAACAGAGGGGTCCTACCGCCGAGCCAAGCAGTGTAGTTGGCCTTAGCCGGCGGGGAGTGGAACTTGAGATCATCCTTGAGGGCTGCGAGGCTGGCGTAGCGTGGAAGATCGAGAGAGGCCTTCAGCTCCTCGTTGAGGCGCTCCAGGAAACCCGGCAGCATTGTCGTCCCCCCGATGCACACCACATTCTCCACCAGGGCTCTGCACGCAAAAAAACGAATGAACTTTAGAGTGCCAACCGCTACAAGACGGTTGAAGCCCCACTAAGCCCGCGGCGAGATGGCCCCCCCGTCCATCAAATGCGCTTATCAAATTGACATAGCAGCTAGCAGTTAAGGGTTACTGCACCTTTTTGTCCCAGAGTTGAGGCCACAAGTACCTCTATTCTCCGAATTAAAGCCGTTTTGGTGATTACGACTTAAAAGAGGATTGAGATGCGATTAATTAAAGTACCAACCACAAAAACACGGCCAATCAGAAGATTTGACAATTGGTCTTGAGTATTGAGACCACAAAATACATACGGAGAAAGAGGCCGCTCCACGAAGAAGCCTCATTTGCATAGCCAACGCATCCACTGCTCTGGGAGGCAGGTGCTAACACGCGCTTGTGAGAGAGCCTTAGGCGTACATAAAACACCAGGACCCTCACCAGGGCCTGTGGACTTAAGAAGCAGGTTATGGGTCTAGTTAATAAAGATTTAGCCCCTACAAGATATCAGGCAGTGGTAGCGAAGAGCTAGAAAACATGCTATCGAGTTATTCGGAAGAAAGAATGGTAGTGGCCCTTAATCGGTCGCACATCCCTAACTAATTGGCACGGTCTAGGTCATGCCATAAGTTCTGTCCGAACCTTGAATAAATAGGATTTAACCATCAATGCACTTTCCCTGATTACCTACGACCTCCTTCCATCCATTAACACTGCTAGCTCGTACGGAGAAACGACTCAAAGTCTGCATGCTTTACAACCAAATCCCTTAAGATCCACAAAAAAACTCACCGTCGACAGTCAATGGGACACATGAGCAGACAGTCGAGGAAGAGCGAGGGAATTGTCTCGCCATCGGCGTCCTGTGGAGTGAAGAGGACCTCTGTTGCCAATTCCCGCACTCTTGAGGGGATATGGACGAGCCTGGTCACTGCCCCCTCGCCGACAGTTCTCAGGGGACACGCGAAGCTCTCCGAAGCGTAGTTGGGTGCCTCTGTAGTTTCGGGATTTTGCATCCACTTCGCCCATTGGCTAGCCCGGGCGGCTGGACTGACAAAACAGGCCCGAGTGAGCACGTCCTCAAGAGCTGACTCGGCGATGCTGGTGGGCTCTGGAAATTCGGCCGTTTCGGAGAGCGGAAGGCGCTCGTTTGAGTCGGAATCTTGGAATACGTAGGCGGATTTGTGGATCTGGCGAGCGAGCTCGGCCTGAACATACCGGCTCCCCAGAGGGGCAGAATGCCAGGCTGAGAGAAGTGTGTAGCCCTCGTAGATTGGCAGGACAAGGGCCTCTGTGTAGCCACAGTCGAGAACTAGGCCGGTTGAAATGCCCAGAGTGAAGAGAGAAACCAAATGAGCGGGAGCGAACAGAATGGAGGGAACTTCGAAATGACGGAAAAGGACCTTCGCGATGGCGTTGCGGAAACTGGTTGTGGTCATTATTGACTCAACGATGACCACCCGACGTTCCTTGGCATTTACTATCAGATGTCTAAATAGAGGCTATTAGAAACTATTAGAGACAATACCTGTAACAGAGGCGGTGGAATAGCTCCTTGAGGGACTCGTAGATGTCGCCTTTAACAAACTCAGCCTTGGATAATGGCGAAGGGAAGATGAAACGTGGATTAGCTTCACCAGCGAACCCAATTCTAAAAATTGGCGCTAATTCTAACTAACTTACTTCATGTAAGCTTTGCCCAAATCGAATACCACGGGGGTCTTTTCACCAAGCAATGACTCAGAGAGAACCATTTCGTGGTATCCCCAACAAACAAGTGTCTTAGTAAGAACTATCAATAAATATTAAGGATGGGATATACAGTGTGACAATATCACAACCCCAAATCACGACTTAGAGGCCCTACACCTCTGTATTTAACCAGCCCGCATTAAAGTTAATAGCACGGTACCTTATATTTTCATGTCTATTTAATTTTTCTAGTTTTTGAAATTTTTAAAGCATTTAAACGAATTTTTAATTTTACAATACATTCTAGATTTAGAAATAGCATTTCAGAACGAATAAGGATTTGTCGCCAGATCCAGCTCAAGCGAGCAATTGATGAGAGTTTAATCCTATTTGGATTTACAAAAGAAGTTCTTCTTCAAATCCACACTTTTAGTAATATGATATTTTCCGAAATTAAACCCTGGTAACATGGCGAACGTATCCATCAATTCTACTGTGACGAATTCAGCCCTAAGCCCATGGTTTTAATTTACGTGGCTAGTGAAACTCCCTGATCCTCATTTGCTGATGCGATTTACTCAGTACAGAATTGCACGACGAATTCCACCTTGCTCCCGTTAATGTGATCCAGGGGCCAAATGTACTAAATCCCCTCTTAAAAACCTTACTAACGAAACCTTGCGACGAGATCAAGGTTGCCACCATAATCCTCCACCCAGTTCCATTTTCCATCAGCAAAAAAGACAGACAAAACAAGCAAGCTAGATGCACACTCGCGATTTCCATATATACAAACTCACGGACCTGTACACAAATAGGGGGTGGGGAATCGGATAAGAGGGGAGTTAAACCATAGAGACCGAGAGAGCGCCAGAGAAAAAGAAGACGTAAGGGTTGAAGGAGAGGAGGGGGAGGAAGGAGAGGAGATTTGACTTGACAATAGCGCCTATCACAGTACTTTTCTGGCCGTAGCCGCAGCAGCCGCCGCCGAGGAGGATGAGGAGTTTGCGGTCAACGCTGATCGCCGCCTGGATCTCCCCACAACCCTCGTCTGCGATGCCGACGTCACTGCCGACGCAGCAGCGGAGCTAGTTCTCGTCACCGGCCGACTTTTGGTCCCCGCCACCGCCGCCAGCCTCGCTCTTTTCACCGCGAGACGAGAGAGAGTGCCTCCTCCAAGCATTCCAGTCTCGTCATTGGTGGAAAACGTCGACGAGGATGTCGAGCAGGAGCAGGACGACGACGACCACAGTCCACCTCCAGCTGTCGTCGTAGAGGGAGCCTTCAGCGACACCGGCGAGGAGGAATTCGTGTCCGTGCTCACCACAATCCTCTTCCGCTTCTTCCGCCTCCGCCGTTTATTCACCTGCTGCCTACTCCCGCCACCGGACCCATTGTTGTTATTGCTGCTGCTGTTATTGCCAGCGGCGGCAGCCATCGTGGCCTGTCCTACGAGCTTCTGCAGCATCCCCTGGTCCCGCAGTTCCTTTAGAAAGGCCCGAATGAAAGGCTCGTAGTTGTGACACCGCCGTGCCGCCGCAACCCGATAGGCCTGGCGTTTCGACTCCTCCTCCGCCAGGGCTGCTGCGCACGCCCTCGACTTGGCATCAATTCCTGCAAGGATCTGACTCAGACTCTCCGCGTTCAGACAAGCGGCGGTGGTGGGGGCTAGCTCGGAGGAGTCATCCCCCCGGCTACTCAAGACCCCAGCTCGAGAACTGGCGAGGGAATGAGAGGCCATCGTGTCGCGTTTAGTCGACGATCTGGTGGGATAGGGCTTGCCAGCGGTGGTGGTGAGGGCGTTGTTGTTCGTCGAGCCGACTTCGCCGCCGACCTCCGCCAAATCGATGCAGAACGAGCCCCGAGGCGACTGTTTAAGAGGGGAGGAGACGCACTTTGCCCTCGCAGCAGCGGCGGCAGCAGCTCTACTCGCAGCCCTGGTGAGTGGACGACCGTCGGCTCCAGTCTCGGGGGGTTCCAGAGGAGTCTCGGAGGAGGTGACGACCGGGTCTGACATCAGAAACCCAGCGGTCTCGGAGTCAAACCCCTCGGAGGCAGTTTCGTAGCCCTCACCCTCCGAAGCGCCATTCTGATGTTCCAGTTTCACGGCAGCGGTGGTGGTGGTGGTGGCGGAGGAGGAGGAGGTATTCGAGGAGGAGAGTTTCTGGATGGTTCGGAGGAGGATGGAGCGGTTCTTTTCCAGATTGTCGAGACGCGACGCCAGAGCAACTCGTCGGTCGGGCACCACAGCCATCAGGTTGTACCGCAGTTCCTGCTGCACCGCAAAAACACACAAAACACGCACATACACACACACAGTCAAGTGGCCGAATAAAAACACCAGGTGTGTG
Source organism: Anomotaenia brevis (assembly GCA_030710315.1). Classification (NCBI taxonomy): domain Eukaryota; kingdom Metazoa; phylum Platyhelminthes; class Cestoda; order Cyclophyllidea; family Dilepididae; genus Anomotaenia; species Anomotaenia brevis. The sequence goes on from JAUOZQ010000090.1 coordinate 64,979, forward strand.
TGTGTGTATGTGTGTGCAAACACCCACAAACAGTGGTGCAACGCACAACCTGCTATTAGGTGGGGTGAGTTTTTGTTGCTGTCTTGGCTGCACCAGCTGACCCAGGCCTGTCTTTTTTGCTTGGATCATGAGTGTTGGATTAACCCTTGATAGACAGGCAGGGAGAAAAAATGCCATGCGGGCACGTCTAACGATGTAACATCACTCCACATCAGGTCAACAAATAAAAGTCTCCTTTCTCGGAAAGTCTCGTTGGGAAAAAAACTGCGTCTAGTCGCAGTTTCGACATACGTAATAACAATCCCAATAGGGAAACGACTAACTACTTATGTAGATGTTTTATCAAAAAAGCGCAAACATTCGCTGAGACTAAAACTTATCAGGAGACGGCTGGATTTCCTAAAATCCACTTCTGAGGCGATTTCATCATGTCCGCTTGTTGTTGTAACAACGAAAAGTGCATAGTCAACTCAGGTCCACACATACCCTGTTCCTCGTTCCATTAGACGAAAAATAAATACCCTATGAGGAACAGAAGGCAGTTTTAACAGAATAACGATTTGTTACCCTTGAAAAAAGAACATATTGTCTGAGTAGAGCAAGAAAATGTCAGAAGAAAGGCCAAAGATACCCGCATTTTTGGTTGGTTTAAAGTGCTCCCACCAAAGTGCTCGAAAATTTGCCCCCAGTTTACAGGCCAAAAAACACCAAGTGACCAGACGAACAACCGACTATGGAAAATAAGGGTTGTTTTTTCATCTATTAATCTACCGAGACATTAACTCCTCAAGAGACATTATCGAGAGTTGACCCAACCTCGACACCCATAAGACCACGGAAAATGGTTATTTTCACAGAGAGAGAGAGGGAGCAGTGATTTCCTTTTAATTCACCTGTTTTAGTAGCACAGTAGTAGTAGGTGGTGGTGGTGCTGGATGGCTGAGCGAGTTAAATTATTCATGAGGAGTGCGTGTATACGCGGTAAAAGTCACAAGAACCGAGGAGGCTTGGAAACCCCCTGGTTCTAACAAACTGCTTCTCTTTTTTCCTGCCGCCTATATATGTCACGCATAACCCAGAGCGAATTTTTGCAAAGGGATACGAAAAAGTGGGACAATCATGAGACGGGATCGAAAAAACAACTCCCCCAACTGAGTCACAGCGTCGATTCGTGAGAAGCCACGACTCTCCTCACCCCAAAATCGATTAAGAGGTGTCTCACGGCGCCCACTCGCATCGATTCGCCTCAATTTGGCGGTGAGAAATGACCGATTTTATCGACACAAAGCAAGGAGGTGTGCGCCGTGCCGCCCAGGGCCGTTCCATTTCCGGTCTTTTGTACCCCGCAAATTGGGTATTGACAAAGTTCACTTTGGAGACCGAGATCAGCACAAAAATAGTGTTTTCAACTCCATTAGACACTATAAAGCTCACCTTATAGTTCGGTGAATTTAAAAAGAAACAGAAATAGAAATCGGACATGATATTCCCCCTCTCCTAAAACCAAGAGTTCCATAAAAAGGTTGAAAGGACACTTGCACTTGCGCTAGAACCATCTCTACCACCACCACCACCACCAGCACCACTAAAGTGCATTCAACTCACTCCCTACTCAGCTCAAACTTGGATTACTTTTGAGTGGCTCACGTGATTACATCTCAAGAACCCGCTGCGAATCACTCAAACCACCTCCTACACACCCATCTGTGTGAGAAAATACTCACACACACACACACACACACGTGAGTACACCACTCATGCTAACCAACTCACCACTTGCATGCGGTGTTTCAGTATCTCCAGGCACTGCTTCGTCCAGCCGGCATGAGTGATCGGATCCTCCAATAATCCATGATTAATCGGCTCCTGTTTCAGCCCATCCAACTCGTACAAATACCGCCCGACCGGCAGGAAGCACACAAAGTGGTACGTATCCCCCGCCTCCACCACCGTCGCCGTCGCCGCCGACACTCCGCTAATGATCGCCTCCGCCTCCGCCGCCACCGCCGATGTGGAGTCCAGGGATGCCCCCGAACACCCGTTCTCCCCACCGCCGCCGTCAGCGGTGGAATCCTCTGTCACAGCGGCTCTTTGCGCGGCCTCCACCGCCGACCGCACGACCTTGACTGAGGTCTCAAGGTCACAGGAGGCCGGGGAGGGTGTGCCGGGGGGTGGGGCGGGGTTGGGACAGGAGGGGGAGTAGGGAGCGTGACGGTTATGGGCTGCCATGAGGGGGGGCATGTAGCCAATGGCCAGACCCCGCAGAGCGGGGCCCAGGGGCCGAGTGGCCCTCCGGAACTCCCGAAGGAGGGGTCCCAGGTCCACGCCGCGGTGCGAGGTGTTCATGAGGATGGAGAGGAGGGAGTGGGTCGCGCAAGAGTTGGGTACCACCTGGTGTGCGAAGAAGAGCTCCGCCTCACTCCCCCTACTCCGCTCCGAGTCCTCCTCCCCCCTCATATCCTCTGCCTCCTCTTTCTTGACGACGAGAGAAGTTGGAGATGTGGCGGAGGGCTTGGAAGGCGACACAGGAACACCATTGCTGTTGGCGGGAGCAGAGGAGTCAGAGGGGTTTGTGGAGTTGGCGGGGGGGTGGTGGTAGTGATGGTGGTTGGGTTCCCCTCCGCCGAAAGAGGAGTTGTGCGAGGCGTTGAGCGACGCCCGGTCACCGCGTGAACTTCGACGCGAGTTGTGCTGCAAACAGACACATCGCCAGTTCGATTAAAAACTCCACCTGGAAGCCAGATAGAAGAGGTGGTGCTACTAGGTTCCAGGGGGGCAATTAAAAGTGACAAAATCTCATGATCGCACGGCAAAGCGCACCCAACCAATGAAAGAGTAGACACAGACACGCCATTTTTTCAATGTTAATAACAATAACAATAATGGGACTTAAGCAGAGGCTTCACACCCTCCTTGCTGGCGTAATTAACACCTCTTTCTTTTCATTCTGGTAAGAGCCACGATTCAAACACGGGGTGCTTAAAAAAAAGAGCTAACAAGCTCTCCTACCCTGTCAACAATAGGTGAAAGCTTTATAACACGAAAAAAGAAGTGATTGATACTAGATTCCAAGTTATCTTCGAAGCTGGCAGTAAACATTTACTAGCTGTGTGGAGGTGCAGGCGAGAGGGAATATAAATCACTTTAAGCCGCGAAATTTACTGACTAAATTACAACAAAAATGCGTGTGAATGTTTCGTAGGAAGCGGCTTCAACAAACACACCACCAACACCAACACGTGGCGTCGTATTCCAAATAGCGTAGGAGAAGCAAATTACTAACACAGACAAACACACACACACCCCCCAACTTAATTGGAGCAGTTGGATTCATTAAAGCTGGAGAGAAAAAAAAAATGACACCAGTGCCCTTCTCCAGTTGATTAGCAAGGGCAGCCCGTGACGCACTAGACAGGATTAACAGAGTAATAAAACGCATGAATGGACCAGCTAGTTAGTTTACCCTTAATGCACCAAAGTACTTCAAATTTGGTTCAATGGATTGCCATAAAAAATTACAACATAAAACTAGGGAAATAAACGTCACAAAGAGGATAATAAACAGGCATTGAGATCAAAAAAAGGAAAAGTGCTTACACGTTTTTCATTTTGCTGCCAGCGAAAGAGGAATATAAAACCGAATACTGGATCGGAGGGGACTTTGGAGAAATCATAGATCTCTTCCACCTGAACACCGGTGACTCCAAGATCTTCCACAAGGAGGGTGAAAAGACCCGGATCACTTTCGAGTTCAAGCCATTCTTCTTGACCCATTTAGGTCGCTTCACGTAAAAAAAGAACAATTGTGACGGAGAGGCAAAATATACGGGAAATGAATGTGTGAAGAAAAAGCTTACAAATAGGCAAGCAATAAAACTGCATCAACAAGCCGAGACCAGAAAAACTGAGAGCTTCATGAAGAATCCAAAATAAACAAAAGGAAGCATGAAAAAGTTATAGGCTGCAAAACTGAGGCATCAGTTTCGGTCAACATCCGAAACAAAAACACGTGACCATCAAGAGGATGAGGAAATAATTTACAAGTGCAAAAAAAATGTGATTAATGGAAACTTTGGGGCGTATCAAACTTACGACTAGTAACAGTTGATAATAATCTAAGGACGTTTATTACTATACAGACGGGATCACCTCGTATTCAGTGAAAACCGTTCAGCACACTCAAACAAAAATAAATTCCTTAATCAATGTACCTATTTATCAATGTCATACTCGTATTTGTGTTTTCGAGCTATGTTTTATTAGCCCACAAATTGAGTAGATTTTTGTATTATTAGATACTTTTATTTTTTGCCTTAGTTATATCCTCTAGAATATTTTTGGAATCGCGCACCGATTCACTGTGCCTCTCCTCCAACTAATTGCAATAGAATATTCTTAACTTACAAGATTTTTGGTCTTAAGAAGGCCTGATAATTGGATTGGACCGTCGACGTAATAGGAACGCAGTTACACCCAGCTTTGCAGCACTCCCTTGCTTCAACCGACCTGTTATGGATCACCCCATTTTCCCACTTCTCTTTCCGCGACCACCCAAATTCAATGAAATGCAAGCAGAAACTATCGGTAGCATTCATTCTACCCATATACACACTACAAATCAATTCAAAAATGAGGCTACAATCCCCAATTAAGAGACGCGCATCATCTTGGCCTGCTTCTTCTCCTCCAATTCCTTTTTTCTTTGGGCCACCTCGATATCGCGCTGTTTTAGGAACTCGGCGTAGGCCTTGGCGGCGGCCTCGGGATCACCACCTCTCAGTTTGGCCTCTTCCTCGCGCGAGAGCACCTGGATGCCCACTCGGTGGGCCTCCGAGATGAGACTGGTGCAGATCGCCTGCAGCGACCAGCTGCGCAGTTGCGGGTCCTCCTTCTTCAGGAGGGCAATCTCGTAGATGTGCTTCAGCGTCAACTGACCCGACACCTCAGTACCTGCGTGAGGGAGCAATAAAAATATGTTTGGGTTGGGTGGTTGCAAGAGTTTGAGAGAGGTTTTGTGATTTGAAAGAGGAGATTGGACAGGACTTGAGGGGAATTTTGGATAAAAAGGTGTTTTCACCTGCGTACTGAAAGACAATGTAACGCCAAAAGACAAGGCGTATTAGAGAGAGAATTTTGGGCTCAACGTAGAAACGTGGATGCCAAATTGAAATCTTATGTGACAACATCCTCAAAGAGCGAAGTAGAGATTGCAATCGCCTCGGCCTGAAGCGGAAAAGGATGGTGATCTCCTACCTAATTTCCATTGCAAATAAATTTGTCTGCGATTCGAAAGGGAAATAGGTCAGACTTGGAGGGACTTTCGCGAAGGCAGGAAAACTACGTACGAAGACGAGGCACCTTCACTGACCCACTGGATGAAAAAAAAATGGTAAAATGGGTAGATGTAATTGAGAGAATGGTGGGTTTTGCCTCTAGACGAAGCACCCACGTCAAACCGATGTGGCATCAATTTAAATTTCAATGCAAAGAAAGCTGTTAACAGTTCGAAAGGGGATTGGGCGGATATGCGAAAGTTGTAGATGGAAACGAAGTACCCCTACCAGCACACCAAGAGAAAATAGAAATGGTAATGGAGGGGACGACGGGCTCTTCCTTGAAAGGAGAATTGGACAGAGATGCAACAGTCATTCATGGAGATGGAAACGAAGTTATTTTCACTGAGAGCCAAACAAAAAAAGTGGTAAAAAGACGAGCCCTCAATGAGAACGACGGGCTCTATGTCTCCCTAGAAGTGGAATTTTATGCAACAACCGGATGAGGGAGCGATGAACTGACTGGAATTGCTTCGACACCAAACAGAAGAAAGTAGCCATCTCTTGTTAAACTCCTAAAACTCGCAGATTTCCGTTTGTTTTGGTTATTACACGAGTGGACTTCGGCGAGTGCACACCGAGACTTACGCCAACTCAATGCTCCACAAGCTATACGTGGATCTGGTCAAAAACATCCCTGCCCTATCCCTATTGGCTCAAGGGGGATAATCTTGTGGTATTTAGATAAATGACAATGCCAATCCCCTGAACATCGAAAAATGGGCAACAGATACACCAAAAGGGACAATTTTCATTGCTAAAAATAGTGTACAGAACGGACTACGTATGAACTAAAATGGTTTAATGGATACAATTACTGAGACGAGGCACTGATATTTGATAAGACGAACATTGCGAGAGCCGAGGTAGTGGATATACAACCAAAGAGCATCTTTAGACAGAAGGATCAGAGTAAATGAGACACTCGGATCCTGGTCTTGGTTGCTAAGCGACATGGGTGGAAACAAAAATGACAGTAAGAATTGTCAAAAACGTATCAACTTCTTTAAACTGAATGAGACAGAAGAAGCTGGATCATTCACCACTATGGCCCAAATCTACACTTCGACTCAACTATCAACAAAAAAAAATCAGTTTAATACAAGCCAGATCCTCCGAAGTAGAGGCTACTTCTATTTCGACCTACGGAAAGCAGGTGCGATTTTTAAAATAGAGCCTAGAGCGATCAAAATTTCGTAAAAAAGTAGAATGAAAGGAATGCATGTCATCCATTGGAACTTTGGACCCAAAAAATACTACAATCTACAAGAAGATTCAGCTATTGTTCAAGGATGGAGGAGACGGCGATTTAAAAGACGACTCTCGATCAGGGACACCAAAAATAGTGGCGAAAGCCTCGAAGTAGGCAACTTCAGTTCTTCGTGATTGGGCCAACTGAGCAGGTTTTCAGCACGACGGCGGTATGACCACCAGAACCTTCGAAGTAATCTCGCATTAGCACTATCGAGGGAACTTATCAACGAAGATGTAACTAGGTTTTGCCACTGTGATACAGAGTCCATGGCTCTCATATAGACCTCTAGAACCATCTACGGATTTCTAGGCGGATCCAGACAGTGTAATACCGAGATATTACAACAGTAATGACAGTTTACTGTGGTATAATTTCAACAAAATTTTGACGAAATCTCTAATGGAACCAAATGAATTGACACGAACGAAGAGACGAATGCTTTAAAGAGGGTCTTCGAATGTAGAATCGAACTTGTGATCCACCCTCGACAATTTTTGACGAAAAGAGCTAATTAAACATTGATAGGATAACTGCTTCAAACCGACACTGAACCTCCACAAATGCTTTCGGCGAAAGATGCTACAATTAAAGGTGCTACATCAAATCGAAAATTCGGATAGTAAAAAGCCAACCCACACCTCACCAAAGTTAAAATTTCAACGTACCATAAACCTCCCGATCGATAGTTCTATTTGAGACAAAAAATCGATTGACAACAGACAGGAGCCACTGAAAGTTGAACATTCGAATCAACAACCATGTGCAATCTCGAGCTGCCTCCTTACATCATCAACATGTCCTTTCTGCGCGCCATTCGACGCGACATCGTCAAGTATGTCGAAGGCACCCTTCGGCGCTCACCAGGCATGGCTAGTGCGCTCTTCTACACGGTGGACTGGAGTGGCCAATCGCTACCCCTCTTCGATTCCTTTCTCGCCCCACCGCCCCGAATCCTCCTACTCACTCCACTGGCCTACGCCCTCCTCTTCGACAGCCCTCGGGTTCTGGCCTACCTCCTGCAAAAGGACGAGGAGCTGGCACCCTGCTACACCGCGGACTGTCTGGATCCCGAAGGTGTTTGGTATCAATCCTACCGTCTCATCGAATTCTCTCCCCTCCTGGTGCGTAAACCCTCCTCCCGTCTACTCACGCTGCCATCGGGGGCAGAGCTACTCAACTCCCCCCAGCGACTCAGCTGCACCATCTACGAGAGAGGCAGTGTGACTACACAGAGTGTCACGGAAGTAGAGAACATCTGGGAGGCTCTATGGTGCGTCTGGAGTCAGTTCCGCAACACGGAGGTGCTTATAGACACCTCGGCGGACCTGTTCATCACGGGGTGTGATGCTCGCAACGTGGTGAGTAGAGTGGACTTTGAGAAGGTGGCCATGTGTTGCAAGCACTCTCAGAGTGAGGGGAAGCAGTTTGTGCACTTCCTGCAGCTTCTCATTCTCCACGGAGCGGATCTAACCACAAAGGCAGTGTTGGCGAACTTTGTCAACGCCATCACCCAGTTGGTTGCGCAAAAAGGCTGTGATAAGAACGCCCGAAGAGGTCTCCTGATGTCTGTCTACTGCCTGGCGGGAAAACCAGAGTGGGGAGAGTTTGATGAGGCCTTTGAGAGGCTAAGGGATGTCTTGAAGATTCGTGAGCTCCCACAGAGGGACCGTGACTCCCTGCAGATGATGTGTGTGAGGAGAATTCGACGGCTAATTCCTGGAGAGGGCTTCTTCCGACGAATCAGGCAGCTGCCTTTGCTAAATGAGGACTGTAAGCGAACTGCAATGACGGGACTGATTAAGCATAGACAAGCAAGTGAAAAGGAGGCGACAGCTCTGAAGCTAACCGAAAAGCAACTGGAGGAATCCGAAAATAAAGACTACGAAGTTGTGTCAGTGACGGATAATACATATATGCATGGGCCGGGGGCCTCGGAAGATGATGAAGAAGAGTTTGAAGAGTTGTTTTTTGAGGACGAGGAAAACATGTAAACGATAGACATTTTCTATAAAATAGACAATGATTAAAACGAACCTGGGGTGGCTGCTCCCTTCTTCGCTCCAGCGGCCATCCGAAGCAAATACTGCGAGGGTGGGTGAGACATTTGAAGTTGGTAGCTTCGATCAGGCTAAATTTTCCACAATATTTATGAAAGAAACACGGATTACATTGATTATGATTGAACAAGGAATCGGGACCCCGGGTTTGATGTGCTTGGTTCTTTCGTTGAAGTCTTTGCAGAAGTTGGCAATATTGATGTTCCGCTGAAACAGTTAGTTTGAATGACAAAGTGAACAAACCTTTGCTAGTTGAGGGCCAAGAGGTGGGGCTGGCTTGGCCTGTTGAGCTGGGATGTACGCCTTCAAAAAAGGTGGATGCCTAACGGTATCAACTACTGCTTTGGCTTTTTTGCCTAGCTTTGTTGTCCGGGATGCCATTTTGAAACTGCAAAAGAGATAGTATGATACCTTCAAGTCTCTAATTCTTAATAGACAGAACTTTCGAAAAGATAAATGATACGAATTTAAGAGAAACTTAGAGCTTTTCGATTAATAATCGACAATAACTACACAATACCTCACAATCAATTACAACTGCCGATGGAAGACAAACAGCAACACGCGAGGGACCTTGTAAGAAAGTATGCAAATTGCAATTTCCAAATTACTGATTTAGTATTTTACTTACGGCAGCTTTTTAAGTTCACAATAAAATATCAAAATATAATTTATAAGGGGAATAATGAAACTGAGAGTTCTTCTGCAACTAATAGCAATGGTATAGGCGACTATGTGATCAGCAGTTACAGCAAGTGGAATGATTTCATAGAAGCCAAAAAACTATCTATATCATCAGAAGGTATCTTGACTGGGCCTTTCATTGGAAGTCATTGTACTATAGCATGGCGATTTGTAGTATTGGTCATGAATACTTGGCGAATGAACTGATAAGTTTGATGTCAAAAACAGGTAAGTTATGAAAGTTCTGACTGGTTCGTAATTACTAATTCTGCTAGATGAAAGAAATCAGACAATGCAGACAAAACAGGGTTTTATCAGCCCATAGAGATTTAAACGATGTACGTGTATCGAAACAATGAGCTCCCATAGATACGGTACATCAAACTTTTAAGCGATTTCAATTTCCACTCACTTGGAGGCTACTCCCTGCACATTCTGGCATTTCAAGATCATCAAATTTCGTCTCTTGAAAATTTTAAACTATGTGTAAGACGAATTGCAGTTTTCTAATTAGCTACAGTAACGTTGGGGAAATATAATTTAATGCAAATTTTTAAAGGTATAATTTGAATAAATTTTTCATCAATTCAAAAATAAAGTCAATATAATTCCACAAGCTAGGCATACATTTTCTGCATTTAGATGGATTACAAATAGACGCTTAATTTTAACACTCCTTGTCAAGGTTGTTGTCTTGTTGGGGCATGGTTGCCTGTGCCAGAAAGAAAAAGAAGCGAAAGGACCGCAGACCACATCGCCTAATGCCGCAATCAGAATCACGACACCCAGAAAACATAGTCATTGGTAGATATTAATGTATTTCTCCTGATTCCTCCATATTTAGGGCTACAAAAGCTCAGGGATAACACATTTCCCGATGGACCCATTGCTCTAGATTGCGAAATGGTCGGTATTGGTGATGAGGGCAAAAAGAGTGCTCTGGCTCGAATCAGCATCGTCGACCACAATTTGGACGTTCTCTATGATGTAATTAGTCGACCTGATGAAGAAATCATTGATTACCGAACTCCCTATAGTGGAATCCGTCCATCGGACATGGAACGAGCCATTCCTTTCGAGTCAGTGAAGGATCAGGTTCAGCGCATTGTAAAGGTTCGTTCTGGTTTTACTTTGTCTATTGGCAAATCCTCTAGGACCGTGTTGTTGTCGGTCACATGCTGCACCACGATTTTGACGTCCTCAAGTTCAAACATCCTAAGCATCTCATTCGTGACACTGGAAAGGCCCCGTATGCCAAAAGGAGGGCTGGTGTGAATCTCAAGCGTCCGGTTTCGCTTCAGCACCTCACCCGGGTTCTATTGGGAGTTCAGATACAGAACGGCGAGCATTCATCGGTCGAGGACGCCCAGGCAACCATGGGGATATATCGACTGGTTGAGAGGGAGTGGGAAGCCGATCTCCGTGACCAAGCTGCTAAGAGGGCGGCAAAAAAGAGGCGAAATGAGGCGCGCGACTCTAATCAAGCCCAAGACCCTCCACCAGGTGAAAACGGGGTCAGTTTGTCTACTCTGCTCGACGGCGACAAATACTGGGGCGACATTCACCCAGGTGTGTAAAAAATGGACATCTGCCTCCCCCCAACAACTGACAGGGAAAATGTATATGTACATAGAATGATATTTATTTGACTTTACATAAAAGATATGTTCATTTCAAACACCCAGTTCGTTCTTGTCGACCCAAGGGTTGGAGATAGCCTCCATTCCGTCGGCTGGACAAACTAGTTCCACGGATGGTCCCCTGTAAAAAGAGCCAAAATTAGGACATTTGAACGATTTGTGAACATAGGAGGCACTTGTAAGTCGTGATGTAGATATGAGGTGAAATAGTTCGCTCACCGACAGACAACTAGACCAAGTTCCCGGGTGTCCTCCGTTAAATGTGACGGATCTGCAGGGTCTCTCATGTACTCGATTGTGTTGTCAATGACCATGTTTTGAAGATTGTCACACCCCTTAAGAACACCTGTGACCTCGCGGCCACCGGAGAATTTGACTCGGATTCTCTTGTCCATGTAACGCGTCAGATCAATAATGGACTCTTTCTTCGGTCGTTGTCTACCTTGACCTTGATCCCCAGACATGTTTAACTGGAAAAAAAATGACCTAGTGGGTTTCAATGAACAGCTCCGAAATAATGTATTGAACAGTATAAGCTCAATTGCACTAACATCAAACTCACTTGAACTACATCTTACAAATAATTCTAGAGTTCAAACTTTAACTATAACAACGATCTTTATGAGCGTACCAATTAAGTGATAATGTGACCGGACCTACCCCAATGTAGCGCTATAAATATTAGTCCACATTAACGAAGATATTGTAAATTTGAAAATAATTAACTCAAATAAATATTCAAATTATCTCTCTCTCAAGGCACCAAAACAATTTCTTTTTGAGCATAAAGCCTTAAAAAGGAGTTTAATGTATGTTAGCAGTAAGAATTATTAGATAGTGCTTTAATTTATTAGACCCTCTCTAGTTCTGATTACAGATAAGAAATAGGAAAGCAGTTGTAAACGTACTCTTATTTTTACAGAAACTTGTTGTACATTTTGATTTCACGTAACGTTTGTATAGCAAGCAATGCGTTTAATCAATAACTGTGGTTCGATTCTGCGGCTGGATCATATCTTCTATGAAGTCAGCTGCACGAAATAGTGCGTGTTTCTTCACATGCTTTTTAATTCGGCAAAAGCTCCCCTGAATCCTAAGAGCCATCAAATTTAATTACCTTTCGGCGAAGCAACGCTTCGTTCCCATAAAAATGAAAGCATCAAACATAATCGGCTTTTTGTTTAACTCCAAAAATTCAGTTCATATCTGTTGTTCAATTTAATTCAACCAAAGTGCCAGCACCACACATTGTGGCTTTTACTAACATTTTCCATTTACAGAACTATTCGTATCAATATCCCTAACAAAAATAAACGAAGGATCCTAGGTTTAAATTATCTTTCCTTAATTCTCCTAGCAATGAATCATACGAAATAACTAACAAAGTCCATGATTCTCTAATAGTATAATGCTAGGTCGGATAGAAAGCAAGGTTCCCAATTTTGTTAACTAAGTCTCCATTTAAACCAATTGGAAGTGAATTAGATTCTTGTCTATCGAACAGTGACATTTAAATCTGCCATTTCGTTCTCGAAAAGGTTAAGATGGTAGCATTCCAGATTAACAAAAAATGGGCAGAGTGGCAAATATTTAATCTTCGAATGAATAATGAATGAAATTCGCATTGGATTATCACTTAAATATACCTTATATGAATCTGAAAAAAATGGACTAACTTTCTTGAGTGTAGGGAGCAGTTCAAATCACTTTTGTCATCAGATTAGTATGATTAAGAACATAATTGACATCTGATGTGGTGTACAGAAATAAAGTTCGGATTTTTCTTCTCCTTTGGTAGCAAAACAATCCATAATGCTAGAACATCTTAACAAATATTCATTTACACGTCAGTTTCCGGTAGATAGAAATTGTTTAGAATTATCAATAACACTAAAACTCTTTAGTGTGTAGACGACGTTAAATATATCGGAATACTCAGATTAGATTTCTTCCATTTTATGTTGGAAACATCCATAAAGTGTACTCCATTTCAGATATGATCCAATAAATCATCATAGAGTCTCAAAAAGAGCGCCTGTTATTTTAGTTTAGATATGTAAATAATAATTAGTGAACCCTACCTTGGATGGTTCTTTAAGTTCCCTCAGGCTGCGGGGAATCTCGAAGCTCAAAAGATGATTTGAAAGCATTCTATCCTTTAAAATAAATAAAATGGAATAGATGATATTAACAAAAGCATTTTATGATAACTCAGTTAAGTACTGACACAGATTATTGTCCTTGAAATCGATTTTCTGATTAGTAGATATAATTCCAAACCCTTAAAAATCATCAATTTTTCTTGAACACATATTAGGCGTGCTAGAAACTTAGAACATGAATGACCAATCAGTAAATAATCGAGTGCTATCATAACCGATCGAGATTTGGCTCAATGCGATAACTTTCTCGTCCATATCTAGTGTTGGCAGAAGTGGATTAGAAAGCAGATGTTCGTCAATGACAGCTGAAAGTCTTTATGCAGAAGAAATAAAGCAGTTACGTAATTACCAACAAATCCACAGCCGATTAAAATATCGGGTTATCTTCGTTAATTTAACTAAGGTTTATATATATTTAGGAATAAAAGCAAACCTCTTTATTAATACAACATGAAAATAATGTTTTTTTAAAACATCAAATATACCTTAGGTACTTGGAGAAGTATCCACTTTCTAGCCAATATCATAAATTACTCAGGTTGTTAGATGAAAATGCAAATTACCAATTTATTTTGACTTGAATAAATATAGTGTATACATGCAGATTTGAAAGATATTGGGCTTGCTACATCCGGGGAGCTTCCTAGATCTATATCTAAGAGCTTTTTTAATTATTTAATTTCCATAGAAAAGCCCAAAACCTTCTAGTCTTTCGCATGAAAGCCAAAACAGTAGGAAAAACAGAAGATGAAACTCGATATCACAGGCAAAATGGATCAAGCCACGAATTATGGTGACAACTAATCGAGGGAAGAACTTTGATGAGAATAATAATCCCTATCTACTAAATGGCTTTATAAATCTGTCACACTAATGATGGAACTAGAGACGTTACAAAGCTGTCTGTTTTGCAAAGATAATAAAAAGAGTTTGAAAGAAGGTAAAAGTATGTAATAATGTTTCTGGAGTTAAAATTCAGCAAAATGAAGAAGCTGAAAACCGTAAAATCCCTGGTACTGATAAAAACAAAAAATTTAATACAGCGTAAAAAGCTAGAAAAATTGTCTAGAATGCGCAAAAATCGGTGTCTTTGACTTAACTAACTTACAAGTCCTTCTCAAGGACGTTGATAAAGGAAAAATACAATTTGTTCTCCTTTATTCGACTTTTTAGCTGTTTCTTTAGTCAACTTGCGTCATTATTTATTTAGAAATCCCCTAATTGTATAATATAGACTTTATTTATGTTTATAATGTCCATCTATATACTGTTGTTCGAAGTCACCCACAGCCGTTTCGCCGACAGTCTTAGTGCTGTAGAAGTGGGCTAGTTGCTGTTCAGTGGGTCAGTCGGGCAAATGGGGCTCAAATACGCCGATAAATGCGTCACACTGGGAAACGACATGTCTGGTACACACAGAAAAAGAGTTATGGAAAGGCGCATGTTCCCTCTGGAACGTGTAGTGCCTGACTAAGCCCCCATCATCGGCTGACGTATACTCCGTCACGAGAGCTACGCAATAGTGACAGTCTAGTGACTCAACTCCTCCAGTCTGAGGGAATTTTCTCTTTCCCTCCAAGACACAAGTTCCTAATAAACACGTCTCCTCTTGTCCCTCTGGTACTGGGACTTTTGATTCGTCGTATGTAGAATCCTTATGTTTTCATCGACTTCAAATGACCTGAGCTATTCGAATATTTACTAGTTTAGAAAAGCCAGAGTTTAATTAACTGCCAATCTCTTCAATTTTTCTCCAAAAAAGCTCTTGCAAACATATCCCTACGCCTAATTTGAGATTTTATTTTATCCATATAATCTACTTCAGATACTTAAATTGTAAGAATAGATATCAATAGAAAATTACTTAATTTCCAAAAATACTTAGATAAGTTTATTTTCATTAATTTAAGGACACAAACTGGTGAGCCAGTACAATTAATAAGTTTGATTTAATACCAAAGTTTTCAATTAAATCTCGTTTGATTCGTAACACTGATGAGAAAAATTACTAAAAACAAACCATTATACTTACATTTTAAACCTCAAACAAATTTACAAAATGCAGTTGATGTCTTTACATTTTTGTTATGAAAGAATATATATATGGTAATTCGATTAGAGCATTTATTTCTGTTACAAGTATCTGAATTTGTTGCAATTATCTTACAGTAAAATGCCGGAGAAATCATGAATTGTAAAATCATTCAGTGCATGCTTTGCATTTCGGAAAATATACAAGACAATAAAATGTTTAGAAAATTTTTCCAATGAAAGTTAGCATGTGTCTCATTTGTAAAGCTCAAACGCCTGGTGATGCAGGATCAAATAATAAAAATGACTAAAGTTTATAGTATTCGCGCAACCGGTGCATTTAAGTCCTACTTAGGTTCCATTTGTGTCTGGTCTGATAACCTGCAATTACTCATATCTCCTCATTAATGTTGTTCAATGATTCTCTTCAAAAAATAATCAAAATTACGTCAGACGGATTACACAAAAGTGTTAGAATTTGACAGAAAAATCGGTAGAATGGATGTTAGGAAACTATGAAACAGTTTTATCTGAAAGTTTAGTTAGAAATTGCAAAGCGGTATTGGTGTCACCACAATACTAACCGATCGATACAATCAATATTGATTCGTTGTATTAGTGCAATACTTACTTTGAATTAAGAATGCCGGGGCTATTGAAAATTCAAATTCAACCATTTTAAATTGGTTACCTTATTAGAGATTTTTTCATCATTTCGTATTCCAGAGGCTAAGCAAGTGGATTATTTGTAAAATTTAAAGGACGTTCTAAAAGTGTGCGATAATAACAGACTTAAACATTGGTCAATTAAAGTCGAGCACATTTTTTAAGAAGCCAGTCAATACAATCAAAATGATACACTAAAAACGCAAGTTCATATCTTCACGATGCTGGAATTTGACAAAATCACGAAATAAAAAGCAGGATTAACAGAAATAAAAGGAGAGTTTTTAGATTGGCTAACATCGCTACCGTAGCTGATTTTGACTGGCTTAATAGATGCTGTAGTTGAGAATTCGTAATAGTTCCGCATAAACGAATGTGGTAAATAGCATCTCTCAAATCTTACTCGATGAAGGGATCATGCATAAAGGGAATCAAGACGAAATTTATATACATTCGACCATTACTATAATCAGTATTAATTTAAGACATAAGCATCTAATAATTATTAATTATAAAATCAATTACTCAATAGTGCTGCAAAAAAACACTATTTTTGCATAATAAAAAATAGTTTAATTGTAAAATTGTTCCAAGGTATATGACCTAACATTTGTTTATCCCTATCACAACCACAGCTGGAAGCCGCCTACTGAGTATTTAATTTATTTGCTGCACATTGATGTTTTGTTTTTCAAATAAGAAGGTCAAGGACGAGGCCAAAATATATTCGAAAAACATAGAACTTCAAATTATCGAGGGAATTCGGATGTTATCCTTCACATCTTTTATTGTACTGTTGGGTATTCGGTGATTAATCACAATTATTGTATAGGAAACGAATGTACAGGACGGAATACGCTTTTCAATCAGATAAAGTATAGTGAAAATCTCTTATTGGCAGGTTATGTAATAAAATAGAGATATCGTACGTTGAACGTTTAAGAAACAAGGAAAACATGTTTCCATTCATTGTATTTAATCTGTTATTTGTACTTCGGGAGTTTGGAACTTCTGGTTTAAAATTCGAAAAGGAGGAATCGTTGGTATAGTTACTACTGTGTAATCAACATGACATTTTTAAGGAATCTGCGCGGCTTATAGTTCGTGATTCCAGCAAAATGCGACACGGCGTCTTTTCAAGTGAGACTACAATGGCTCTAGAGCGGCTGAAAGATGATCATTCTTTCATGGATTTTGTAACATCAAATTTTAATCAAGCTTTCTTTTGTACATCCTAGTAAGTTCTATGTTGTACCTGAATCTTTCAGCTTTTTAGGTGATTTCGGCCGTCTTATTGATGAAAATGTGACCCTCTCTGACACGGATGTATTAACTTTGAAATGCGCAAAAGCGGACGTCGTTGAAGAAACCGTTTTTCATGGTGAAAATACTTTTAGGTTAGACAACTTGATACCCAGTTTCACTTTAAGTAAAAAAGCTTAATTATTTTACATTTTTTAGATTTGTGAGAGCATCCCCACCACGTTCATCCATCAACAAGTGGATTCCATGGTTTCAAAATGTTGACGCTGTCATATTCGTTGCAGATCTTCTGGGCTACGATACTTACGTGGATTCGGATAATGAGAAGGCAGATTTTACACCTTTTTATTGCCAAAATCAATTTGACAATTTTGAATATATGTCCTGAATGCTTCATATGTCCTAATAAAAAAATTCACATATAAAGAAGTCGGGCTAATGTATTTGATGTTTATTAAATTAAAGTGTCGTTTTATCAATGAGATTATTTTTTAACTTTATCCATTTGCTATTTTTAAAAATCGATAGATGAGATATTTACCTACCAAAAGTCAATTTTTCAGATTTAGAAATATTTAAAATACATTATGGATATTATGTTGAAGAAAATCTAAAATACTCGACAAATGTCTACTTTTAAAAGCATATTTTTATTTATCCTAATTTCTAAAGTAGTATGTATTATTTCACGAATCTGTATATAACCAACGTTCTTTAAAACCCAAATTAATGAAAATCTGGACCATTGCCAACCTAAGAATAATTTTGCAAGATTATGGAGGCTGAAAGCTCATACTAGCACACATGAGACTTCTGATTTAAAAGGGTTTGGCAAATTGGTGAAATCACCATGAAAAATTAACAAATTAACATTTTAATATGGTTTAGGTCCACCACGTTTCGCGGCAATTACAGGTTCAAATAACAAAACTTAAGTTGTGTCCACTATCTTGTCCAACTCCTGCATGTTCATCTTTAAATTTATTTCTATGCTTTATATCAGTGCAGTTCCAAGATATGGTATGAAGCAGGGCTATCCTTTGTGTTTTCCAGTTTAATCTTCGAGATGATATGGAGTTTTTCTCGGCCGTCTGTAATGGAACCTGGTTCGACAAAACCACCTGCAGTCACGTCTTCCTCATTCTCAACAAATTTGACCTCTTTCAGCGCAAATTGCCGACATCGTCTCTTCGGATGTGCTTTCCTGATTACCGGGGTAGGACACTTGTGGTCGATTTATTTTCTCCTCTTAAAAATAAAATTTATCACCAACTTTAATTTAAAAATAGGAATTATTATATGGCCTTATTTGACCTAAGTGTCATTAACTTAAGGGAGATTTTTAACTAATAAAAAATATTCGGTCGTTTAAGATTCTCATTTCGAGATAAATCTGTAGATGAGAAGCATTTTCCGCGAAAATCGTATAAATAACATTTAAATGTCAATAATATGAAAATTTTGAAATTTAAAACAAATTAAACGGTCTAATTAAGTACGAGATTATGATTTTAAATGTATTTGGCGGAAATTCGAGGAGTTAATGTGAACTTTCTTCACTGCTTCAACTACTGCAGCTCTGACTACCTATGCATTGAAGACTTAAATCGAATTATTAGAAAGATAACGAATTTGGTGCCCTTTCTAGAATTAAAAGATTAGATAGAATCTGCATTTAATAAAGCTTTGGCTCATTTCTTTCAGTCCGTAAAACATTTTTACGAGGTAATGTAATCGTGAATTGCTTTTTCATTACATTTCGACTTTTTAAGTATTTTAATGAAAGTTTTATAAATATATAAAAATGACAGAACATAAAATATATGAATACGCTACTTAAATTTAGTCTTTAAATCGAAAATATTGGATGTGACAATATTTTTGTTTAGGGTGTTTATTTCCATTATGCTATTGTGAATTTGTGCAATTTCTATCCTATTATTGCTTAAATTCAAGTTTTTTTAGGAATTAATGAAACAAATTTAATTTGTCTCTAATACTAATTTAATTAGTTTAACCATACTCATAAATGTATTCCTTCGTTTAATGCAATAACTAGGGTTAAGATGACCTAGAAATCTGATCTACGAAGAATTCACCAAAACAGCTCTTAATTTAAATTCTTAATAACTTCCAAAATCACTAGCTTATCTGTGTCTCCAGTGCCGTTCTTGCATAATTAAAGAGCGGGATAAAGTCCACTTTACAAATTCCAAAAAAACTGATGTATTTTCCGTACTTTTATGGCTCAACTGTAAAAGAAAAAATAACTCGTGAGATTGAGCGAGGTGATAGTCAATAGTCAGTAGAATTTCTGGAAAAAAATTAATCCACAAACTAAAAAACATTAACGTGGGGTTATTTCACAACTTAGCTGCCACTCAGGCTAACGCGCTTCTCGATTCGATGTTTCCGGATTCAAGGAATTTTTGAAAAAAGTTTTTTGATTGCGATTTTTTTCGAGTTTTGACAAAAATAAAAAGCCTAAGGAGGTACTTCCCATGGTAAAAGAGGAATCCAGCAAGAAAACTGTCACTTTTCGAAAGGGTTGATGCATAAACGAAGCAAAAGGCAAATTGCATCAAACCCAATGGCACTCACTAAGGCCACACCTGATTCGAACTCTCAGACTGTAAATCGAAGTGGTAGAGAGACCACGACAAGATCAAGCCCCTAACATTACTGCAGAGCTCAGTGAACGCCCTCAACATAACCCGGTTTCCATAAAAACTGCTCATGGTCGGGAGATGGAATTCACCAAGGAAGAGCTGCAATTCGGACTGCTGTCTTCTCCCAACAGAACAACATGGTGGAGGGGATGCTAGTTCCTTTCAGCTGGCTACCACAACCACCAGGACGCAACCTCATTATTGAGGAGAATTTATGATCGATTTTCGTCATCGCCATCGTCTCTAAAAGAACAGAACGGGCCGAAATTACCTTGGAAGCGAGTCACAAATTGAATGAATCGTAAATCGGAGAACCGAGGCTTTAAGTGAAGCCCTAGGAGCACTTACACCATATTTAGAATCTTCAAGGTGTTTGTAGACTGTTGAATGCCATGAATTACTTCGAAGGTCTCAATGACATAAAAATAAAAGCTTTTTAGCCATCATATAAATTCTTCTGCGCCAAATATAGTAGTTTCTTTTCTAACTGTTCTGAATAATGCAGAAGTTGGCATGAAACTGATAACAGGTAGCGCTAATAGCAAGATGGACACTCAATTAGTGTTTTGAGCTTTTTGAAACCTGCTCCACCCTCTTATGTTAATGGCTGTGTTCATTTAAACAACAGTGTTATTGTTTAACCCAAACCGAATATTATTTTTGGGAATTTGGTAATGTAACCTGACCTTGGAACACACTTTTCATTTTAACGACCAGATTTAAAAATAATGATTAATTTAATTATTAAAAATTAAATATTAATTGGCAAATTTATAAATTTAAAATTGTCGCTCACTTGCTCTAAACGAATCTTACTGAAAAACTTTCTAAGTGCATTAATAAGGTCCAATTTTGATATTTTCAAAACTTGAGGCTGTAATTAAAATCAGGGCGCGTCGGTTACAACTGTCGAGTTATTTATCAAAGTGTGTAAACAAATACATTAAACGGTTACTTTGAAGTCTGCTTCGAAGAACACAACATTTTCGGTTTATAGAGACACTAAATATTATTTATTGTAAACTCGAATGTTGTGAAATCGGCCATTGGAATTGGAAAATAAATCCCTTTCATTTCGCTCTTCGTTTGCCAATAAAGTTGTTTTGGAGACTTCCAGCATTCTGAATGATTAATTAACTAATACAATCTTTCAAAAAACTTCATTTCAGCATATATGACTGCTCAAAAATTCTACTTTATTTTAACGCAGTTCCTTAAACAGTAGGCAATTTTCATTGCTATAGAAACGAACTATCGACTTAAGTGAAAAACCATATTCTCGCCATGATAACAGCAAAATAATGGCGAAATCATCGGCCGACATTTTGCTATTTATTAGAATCACAATAAAAATATTTAACCTACTTGTTAAGAAAAAAATTGATAAATCCTGAGAGATCTGTCATTTCTTGGAGCTATAAACAACTTTTAAAATCCTCAAAAAGGGCAGGTCTAGTAAGACCATATCAAATAACAGAAATAATAAAGAGAAGATGATAGAATATTTCAACTTCTGATCGATTATAGCACGTTAAAAGATTATACAGGCAAAATTTATATCATATTAAATATTTATAAAGCGAAATAAATGTGACAGTAAAAACACAATGAAAAAAACCACAAAAGGTGCATTTTAGGAGAATCCGTGGTCTTGCTGCCCTCTCTACCAGTTACGTGATTTAAACACCAAGTCCTTGAAAAATTTCTCGGTTTTCTAGTTCTAAATGTTGGTAAATTCAGAGTCCAGTGGCGTGTTATTTCACGAGCCAACTCGAGATGCTATCGTCTGTTGGTGCTATGATTGGCGTCAAATCGTCGACTTCCGGTTAGTGGAAAAAGCATTTTAAGCCCATGAGCTCTCCTTGCCCTATGTGGGTTTTTAATCCGACTTAGTGGAGCGATTTGACTGTAGATTATAAAATCCGTGTTTCTTTCACTTGCCCAGTCTGAATTTACTCACCAAAAAAAAAGAAATTTAACAAGTTCTAGATAAAACAGGTAGGTTAAGTAAAAGGCAAATTGTCGCTTTTCTGGATTTGTCAATAGTACATAATCAGCATCCAATAAGCTTCATAATTTAATTTCGACGCAAGAAATCGACACTAAATTGTCATTTCTGAAGTAAAACAACAACCCTGCCGATTGTATATAACTCTCCTAAATAAACGACGGAGTTGTTTTCAGGCGGTATCACTTTACAACTTTTTAAAATTGTTCAGTAATTAAAGTTTAAGTTTCATGCCTGACGTTTCCTTACAGTCTGAAAGGGAATTAGTTAAAATATTTCTCCACTTCTCTGTTAAGAGAGTTGGAAATCATTACTCGTGAGATAAAAGATAATTTTTTTAAATCTCCTCTTAGCCGACTCAAAGGATATGTGATTTATTTTGTTGATGCTTTGAAATTGGATCCACCTACACGATATTCACCATTGGCATTTTAAGATAAATTAATTAAATGTTGTGGGCTAATGAATCACCACTTTTGCCATCGTAGTGTACGCAATTTCAGAGTGAATTTAACAAATGATGCAAACGCTTCTTTTGTGAAATAATGCTAGTGAAAGTTAGGAAATGGGTAAATGGAAACTGTTTCACACGTACTCTTAGCAATTCACCAAAGTCATTTACATTTATAACCTTAGCGCTCTTGGTGAAGTTTCTTGGCAATGCTCAGTCAAATATTGCACTTTTGAAAAGTCGTATCAAAACATTTTGTCCAATTTTAAATTAACTGATAAAAATCAATTAAATTAAATTAATTAACTCCGAGAATTTATTGAATTATTTGAATCGTACGTGCTGAAAATTTCATCGAGAGACGTTGTCAATTTGAACAGTGTTGATTAACAACTTTCAATAATTTGATTTATTAATTTTTAATTTACTGGTTCAATTTTGCCATTTTTTTTACTAAAGAGTAAGAAAATAATTACGACTTTTTCAATATTCACTTCTCAGGGTTTCGAATTCAGCATTCGTTGTTGGCCATTATTTGTTTCCCATTAACATGTCTTGAAACATTTTCTTAGAATGAATTGAATAGCTATATTTGCTTTTTAATTTATTGTTATGATTTTTCGGTGAATAATTTATCTTTATCTGTGATGAAGTCTTCAAGATTAATTGATAGATGTCGACAATTTTAATCTACGGCCGAAGAACTTCCAAAAACATAAACTGCTACTTATTTGCCTTGTTTTTTATTACTACGATTGTAATGTCTCCTTTTAGGCACTAGCGATCCATTTGAGGCAGTTGAGTTCATAAAGAGACGATTTGAAGGTCTCAACAAATGCCCCTTGAAAACGGTCCACACACAGGTCATGAGTGCCATCTCCGACACCGAAGCTGTCACCCAGCTCATCCAAAATGTCATCCATCTTACCGCGAAGCATCCGCCTTCGAAAACGGCGAAGAAGTAGCACTATCAGCGAACTCAAACTCGGAAATCGATAATATAAAGCAAAATTCAGCGTTGGATTTACCACACAGTGTTCTTTTTTGCTCATGAAATGGAAATTAATACCGTGGGTGGTTTAAATAATTAAAAATGATGAAATCTTTCGACAATAATTATTAGCGAAAATTGGAGAAGTAATTTAAAGTATAAATGTTTAATTAGAGGATATACGAATTGTCAGACCTGTAAAATTTATGTACACAAACTTTCCTTTTGTTCTATATTAATAATATACATAGGAAAGCAAGTAATCGATAGCTGCTGTTCAGCCTTGAATTGGATAAGCGTAAATTAAAACAAATTCCCAGTCATCGATTTATAAAAACCGATCAGCTGACTGAACGCCCATTTAACCAATCGTATTTGAAATAAATAATTATGATTATTTTTCAAATTTAATGAGAATTTTTAATGTCTAATGGAACTGAAAATCATTATTTCATGTTGAGACGCATTTAGAATGACCAGGTTATGTTTCGTAGTACAATAAAATTAAAATTAGCTTGATTAAAACCCCGATAAGAATCATTTGAGGCACATCATGTTTTATGATCTCACGAGAGGAAACTTAGCAGCCACCGAAGAGACTAAAATTATGGAGTGGAATCTGCGAATGAGTGAATTTGTAACGAACATGATGCATTTTTTCCAAATTTGATTTAACGTGCCTAAATGAGAACGCTTAACGGAGTGTTCTTTCACTTAAATCACTTTAAATAAACTTGAAAAACAGCTTTTTGGACTTTTGGACCTAATTAATGCTTCGTCGTTAACGACCGGAATGCAGCATTTGAAATATGCAAATTACAAGTGCCAAATAGCGCGCTCGCGCGTCAATCATGAAGCCTTGGCTTGGTAAAAGTACCCCGGATTCTTGGTGAGCACTAATCAATACTCCACGCTCATTGGCTGAAACGGTGTCCCTTTTCTGGGTTACCTTCGCTGATCCGTTGAGTAATTAAAGCGCTTTCTATAGCTAAAAAAGGTAGAATTTCTAATGTAATACAGCTACAACTGCGTTTTTTTATTAATAAATGCCTTCTCAAATTTATTCGTCCTTAAAACGACCTCAAGAAAGGGCACAGTTGAATTGGAGGGTAAAGGTCAAGGTTATCCAGGAGTGGATCGATATTTTGTATCGATTTTTTTAAACTGCAGCAACCGACAAAGAGGTCAGAAACATTCACTATCCTCTTATGGCGACGAAAAACGGATTTTTTATGTAAACCTCAGGTGGAAAGAGCTCATTAGAATGACAATGCAGCACAACCACTACACACAGAAAAATCACCTCGCAAATGATGCAGGAACTTGGCAAGGAGACAAATCCTCATGCCCCGTATTCTCGATGCTACCTTGCACCTCCTTTAGGTTAAATTATGTTTTGTAGCTTACAAAATCATTTGGAAGACGAGGCACCTTTTGCAAGGCCTTCAAATAATCAGAATTAGTAGAAGTTCACAAATATGAAGTTATTAATACGCTCGTTCATACAGTAATGTGTAGCTTGATTAGCTTATTTAGCAGCTAAAAAATCAAGATCTACTTATATTTGCGATGTATTTCGTAAAAACAAGCATTGTAAGATAAATATCCAATAAAATTCGCAATAATGTTGAAAATACAAAGCATCATCTGACCTGGCCGAATTGAGGCAGAAATTGTTGCTACTTTTATAATTTAAGTAGGGTGTATTAACTCGGACGTCGGATCCTACACAAACATTTGCCATCCAAACACTTATAGGCGTCAAAATAAGCAGTGTCATCCATTTTTCAAATCATACTGATTAATCAAAATCAGGACAAAAGGAACTTACAACGCACCCGAGTCGGATCTAAGTTTTCTGTTTCTCGAAGGCAGGAAAAGTTACTCAAACTTGTGCTGGTAGAAACATTGAGGTTCTGCAAATCAGAATCACTTATATAAAAGAGGTGGAGGGTGGGAGAGTGGATTTCTAGGTGCGCGGTGTTTGATTGGAAACCAAAATTCGATTATTCTTTGCCGGTCTGCCCAACGAGACCTGCATGGCTCTCTGGGCAAACTCCAGGGCTTTCAGAGTTCGATCCAGGTGCTTTTGTTCGGGTGAGGCTGTGACAATTAGCACGCACTTAGCCTGGCCACCCAGGCAAGGTTTGAGCAAGTGGGTCAGTTTTGAATCGCGATAGGGGATAGCCAATCCGGTTGAGGCACACTGCCCCGACTTCCGACGCAGGGTTTCAAACACCCGAGCCAGAGTGACCAGTGATCGATTGATGAAGCCCGTCTCCATGTGAAGCATCTCATTTGCCTCAATCCGTTCTGCCGACTCAGAACCAGCCAAATCGCAGAGAACTAGGGAGGAGGTCCGCCTCTGATTATCGATCGTACTGACCAGGGTGAGATGCATCCGGATGATGAGATGGGATCGAGATGACTCACTGTTCAATCGAGTGGAACTCACTTTCCTCCTGACAAAGCCTTTTTCAATCCAGTGAAGGGTTTCTGGCTCCGATGTTGTGATCTTCTCCTCAGCATTAACCAGTCTGACATCCGATCCATTGTCACACAACTTAATTGGGGTTATTTGCGGCGCCAAAAGGTCATAAATCACCTCATTGTGGATCTCAAACATGGCGATATTGATCTCAATGCACCAGGCTCCTTGCAGGGGGTCACAGAGGGCAAAAATCTCCGTGATAGCCCGCCGACAAAGACCCGGATGGGTCTTTGTTCCCTGCATTGTGTAGGTTTTACCACTTCCGGTGGGTCCATAGGCCAAAATACACACGTTATAGCCATCTACAAATGAGCCAATGATGGGCTTGACTTCCTCAAAGATGTCCGCTTGAGTAGCGGTATCCTGGAAGACTCTGTTGAAGGAGAAGAACTCATCTCGAGCTGTGTAGGCTTGTGGTTGGTTGTATCCAAGCTGACGTTGATAGGACATGGTGGTTGGTATGGCCTTACCACCAATAAAAATCTTATCCATGGCACAGAACTCAAATGGTGAATCGACATAGTCGACACTGCTTTCAGGAGGTCTAAATCGGCTGATAACTCGAATATTCCCGTTCAACTCCTGGAGTTGATTGTGTAGATCCCTACGAGTTTCAGTCTCGGAGATGTAGAGCATTTGCAGGCGCTGGTGATCGAATTGGAGGTTCTCATAGGCCTCTTTCAACTGACCGTACTCAACACTCTTCTTGGCCGCGTTCTTACTGCCCGCTTCAGCTTGACTCAGCTGATTTCGAAGGGCAGCATTCTCCGCAGTGACCTTCTCTGTCCTAATGCGCTGATTGGCCAGTTCCACCTTCACTCGGTCAAGGTCAAGCTTCAATTGGCTGTTCTGCAGGCTCAGTGATTCTCGTTCCTTCGTGTTCTCCTTGAATGTCGCTTCCAGCTGCTGGTTGGCAGATTTGAGGTTTTCATTATCACAAACAAGTCGTTTCACCTCTAGAGCGGTATTTTCAAGAGCCATCTCGGTGTGTGCATGGCTCTCAAGTTTTTTCTGCAGCTTACAACTAAGTTGCATGAGAGCCTTAATCTGCGAGTCCTTGCTATCGCGTTCAGTTTGAAGTTTGTGACATTTCTTGTTTAAATCGAGATTCTCCGCCACACAGCCCTCAGAGTAGGTCTTGAGGCATTCGTGTTTCTGCAGGAGACTGTCATAACTCTCCGTTAGGATGTCTGCCTGTTGCTGAAGGTTCTTTCTCTGCAGCATTAGAAGCTGCATCATTCGAGCCATCTTCAGTCTATGCTCAGCCTCGGATTCTGCCTTGTTCCTCTGATTCGGATCAGCCTCCTGGATCTGCTTCATGGAACGGAGAAGCTTCCGCATCACACATTCCATCACAGTCTGTTTCGTTTTGAGCATTTTGATCTGGTGAACTGGATCGATAATGCCAGAGGATTGGCTATCCCCTCCGGGCTCTGTGCCTTGTTTCCCGACGTCTAAGAGACCCTCTGAGGTGGACTCAAGCTCTGCCAACTCCTCAGCCACAAACTTCTCAGTAGACATATCCTTCTCCGTGGAAACAGTCTCATTATTGATCGATAGGGTCTGCTGATTCCTTGGTCCCTGATTGGACAGGTTTTCTTGGGTGATAAGGGGAGCAGCAGCAGGTGTGGGGTGAGGAACAGGCAAATATCCGTTTACAGGGGTATGCAGACGACCAGTGAAGTGCATGTATCGACTGCTAGGGGGACAATTCTGTCCACTGTTGTTGTGCTGACCAACTTGACCGCTAGAATCAACTTGAGGGGGATTGGACCGGATGGATTTGTTGGGAATCAATTCGGGGGAGTGCATTTCCGTGGTGGAGGAGGAGGAGCCCGCCTGATCAGAATCACAAGTGCCTGAATTTATCTCGGGTTTGAGGTTAATTGTCACCGATTTTCGCGTGGTGGGAATTTGGGATCTTGACCGCATATTGGTCATGGATTTGCCGCCATTCAGGGAGCGTGGCGTGGACAAAATCGATGGCCTTCTTTGAAGAGAAGGTCTGGGGGGCTCAGACACCACTGATGCAGGTCCACGAAGATGTTGTTGAACTGGTTGCTGTACGGAATTCCTTTGAGAAGCAACCGTTGGTTGAGATTGAGTAACCATAGCATAATGATGAGGCACCATGAGGGGCTGTGGCGTCTGAGGAAACGCGCCATATTGTGGTTGTCCCGTTTGCGCAAAAACATAGGGATTAACCATATGAGTGGGATGTTGGGCCATAACGGGGCCTTGTTGTTGGTGGTGTTGTTGTTGAGAGCTCAGCATTGCTTGTGGCATATTGTTGTGATAAACTTGCATCGTGCTAGTGCAGAACTGTCTTCAGTGATGAAAAAATCCGGTTTGTTTGCCAGTTTAGAATACGTTTATCTTCAATTCGGCACAGTTTTGGCGGTAATTTAGTGCATGGCGTACAAATGCGTATTTTCTCGCCGCATGTGAGTATCGATTTTTTACATCTGCTTAAAAAAGACTTTATCGATTAACAGCTAGTGGTAAAGGCTTTGCAAAACGTATAAATTCGCAAAATAACCTCAAAAGTATATGTGCGCAGAATCTGTGATTTTTTGTAACCATTAATTAGCAATTTTGATTTTATTTAGGCCCATATAAAGGTAAATGGCATTTTGTCTGACGAATTTATAAGTTCAGTCTAAAGTTAATTATTTTAAATTGAATGATAATTGAAGAGCATTTTTTTAATGTCAAAAGTAGTTAAGGTGGCGTTTGAATAAGGCTTTGAGAAAGAAAAAACCCGCCCTTGTTAATTAAAGTGGTAATATTTCGAATTAATTAAAAAATGTTTCTACTATAACTTGCTTACTGGGTTTATTCCAAGTTTCTTGTACAATTAATTTATAATTTTCCATTTTATCAACTCCTTGGGAAGGGAAAAACTAACTCTTGGCAAACGGAAAGATAATTTAATTATTCCTAGCAGTTTTGGCTTTATGTAATTAAATGCCCCACTAACTCGAACGTAATTGGCTAATTTCTTAGCGGTACGATCTGATTGGATAAAGTCGTACTATAAGAACACCGACCGGTTGGAAGAATGTCAAACACACCCCTAGCCATGTTTTCTCGGCTCCTGACGACTCTCCTGATTATCAGTGCATCCCTGTTGCTCGTCATCGATGCTAACGTCATGGAACTTGATCCACCAACCCTCGAAGTTCTGGAGAAATCAACCGAGACGTCGAACGAGAGCTACCTGATTCTTTTCTACGCTTCGTGGTGCGGCTATTGCCAAAAGTTGGAGCCAATCTACAAGGAGGCTGCCAAGTCCCTCACGGAGAAGTACCCGACTCTCAAAGTGGCCAAAATCGATGCATCGTACTACAAAAGTCAGCTGTCAAAGCATAGAATTCGAAGCTACCCTACTATCAGGCTTCTGATAAAACGACAGTACATACCATACAGTGGAGTACGCACTACCCAGGCTTTCGACGATTTTGTGCACAAGAATATCATTAACGGCTAAAAGCGCAGCTTTTTCGGATTTAGGTATAAAAACATGTTTCATGATTTAATATTTTGATCGAATAGGAGTGGTTTGTGTATTGTTGTTCTTGTCTTTTTGAAGGAAATTAATGGGAGAAAAAGAAACGGGTCAAGGTGAAAAGAGATCGATAAAAATTGTAAGGGAGTAACCGTTTCAGAATCGTGAAAACAGGAATCGATTCCTTCGATCGATAAAAGGTGGATCATGGTAGTGAATCACTGGCTTCAGAGATCTTTCTTACCAAAAGTAAAATTTAATTTAGTTTTCCCAACACAGGGTTCGATTCTCTGCTCAAGGAATGCTTAGTGACTCCAACGTCATCATTTACCGGTGGAAACAGAACAGCGGATGCGTGTCATTTATCTACACTAAATTTCGAAATAAAGATTAAGAGAGCTTGGACGTTGATATACGGAATAAGATAAAAACGGGTTTTAGCTGCCTGAATCGGGGTCTTAGCACCAAGAGGATTCTGAAATATATCAATGCCTTGGTTACTGACAGTTAATTTCACTCGAATTACTACTAAGAAATGCGAAATCAGTTTATCGGTTACACGGCTTAGTACCATTTCTATCGATCGCACTCATCGATTTTGTGGTACTTCAAGTAAGAAATTACGACAAAGCATCTAACACATCGAGCTGAAATTTGAAGATATCGATTTGGATTTTCGCATGAGATTTTACAAAGTTCATCTCTACTAGCACACACTACACGTCTACCGACATAACTAACGTCCAAACAAATGGGCAAGCATCAGGTGCTAGCCATAGCAAAACATTTAAACTATTTACCAGACTGAAGGGGTTCTTCCTATTTTCAGAACACTCAAATTCTTAATGCTTGAAATTCAATTACCTCAAATGGGCCGAATTACTGAAATATCATAAAATGCTGCGATTTCATTGGTTGAGCTATCCTACGATTTGATTGGTCAAGACCGAATTCTGTGGTCGAATGGAAATATTGGTTTTCAAGCCCAATTTCACAAAATCCATCGTATGTGGTCCTAGGGAAATGTCGCAGTATGATTCACTGGTGAAAGAATTTGATCCAAGCTCACTTGCGAAGGCGGAAAACAGATCGAAAAACTCGAATAGTTCCTACATGGTGCTTTTTTATGCCTCCTGGTGTCAGCACTGTCAACAATTCATGCCTATCTTCAAAGAGGCCGCTAAAGCCGTATCCTCGAAGTATACGGAAGTGTCTTTCGGAAGAATCGATGCCAGCAAGTACAAGGAGGAGTTAACACATCCTAGGATCAAAGGATACCCGACTGTTTTGGCGCTGGTTCACGGGGAGTATAGCCAATTCTCAGGGAAAAGAACTGTTGAAGGAATAAATCGCTTCATTGAAAAGAATGTCGTTAAGAACAAGTAAAATAATTTTGGCACTAATTTGCATTTATTTCATTCACTATTTTCAATAAATGACGCAATGAATTACTTTTTTTCGATATGCAGCATCTTTATTTGCATTGCTGAAGGGTTTCCATATGTGTTGACAATTTGCACAGTAGTCTTATTGTGGCCAATTTCATATTTTAATCTAAATTAATAATGTTTACTGTCTTTATATTAATTCTTTCCATTTATGCATGTTAGCTGGGGGTTAGAGATAATTTAACTCGCAGATTATGAGTTATTCTAATTAGCCTACAGCATCATTGATTTTTCCGCATGAATATCAATAAACCACCCGCGAATTTGTGTTTAAAGTTGAAGTGTAGTTAAGGATGAAATGCAAAACTAGACCTTTCTAAAACAACATATTCTTCAATAGCCAACTGTACCATTGTTAAGACGAAATTAGGATATAGCATTAAAATAATATTTATAGGCTCGTGACTCTAAATAATATACTAGCTTTAGGAACATTGTATGATAAAGTGGTTGAAGTGTGGTAAATAAACCGCCTATAACGACTTTTGAAGTGATATTAAGTAAAGAAGAGTATCATTTGTGTTTAAGCATGCATTAGAGAAGCTCTCAGCTAAAGGGAACCTAATAAGTTCTCATATACCTCTAAATGAGCTGATTCAATTATTCCATTTTGAATCACAGTGAGAAGAAATGCGTTTTGAACTAGATAAATTGATTTGCTTAATTTTGCCTACAATTTTTGGACTAATAGGCATCTTTGCAAATTGTTCGATCCCGGTTTCTTAGTGTTTTTTCGTGAAATTTGAAATATCACAATTTGCCTGTTAAAAGAATCTGTACAATAAGAATCTGGAAGAGAATCTGCAAAATTGTTTACTTGATGAGTTGGGAATTTATTTCAGGTTTGAAGAGAAAGCCTGAATTTTCCAAAAAATTACCTCTGAAAAAGTTTCGGGTTATTACGCAGAACTATAGCAAAAAGTTTGGTAAAATTTCGAGAGATAGGGGAAATAGATAAGTAAACTGACAAACATTTTTTGATTTCACATTTTGTCAATACTCATGTTATAGGCCTCAATCAAATAAAGGGCTCAGCAATCACTAAAAGGCCTCTTAATATCGGCGATTGCAGATATCAGGCTTATTAAGGTAAGGAAACATGAAATGCTCTGTTAGTGGAGGTTAAATCTGTTTGAGAAGAGTTCGCTCAAAAAGAAGATTAGAATTAATATTTTATAACATAACCTCTGAGGACATTTAGCATATGTTTTGTTAAGGAAATTTAAGATTTTTCACAAATGCTAAAATCGATCAGAAAAAACATTTTCGCATTATGTAAATGGTAATAATGTAGAAAACTAGAAATAATAAATCATAAAGAATTTTCAAGTTGTGTGTTTGTAGTTGGACTTATCTCTAGGTCGTTATTTTCAAGGTCATACCAACGTCTCTTACGTTGTGGTCTTATGAGAAGTAATGGGCGACTCGCCTGGTAATTGTGAAGTATATTCATATTTTATGTGGTTTTATCACTAATCACATATAATTTTGTTTTACTCAAAATATATCGTAAATCTATGCCACTTTTGGAATTGATGCTGTTTTATCGGTATGAAAGGTTTTATCTTTTTTTCTGCAACCTCAGTAACGCCTGTAGCAAGCCCAATCATTCCCCAAAGCAAAGAAGGTATGGTATTTATAATTTTATTTCTGTTCAACTCTGCCTCTGTTGTGATTTACACTTGTGTACCTATGTAAAGGTGATGAAGCCGTGAAAAATCTGGCATCGCCTTACAAGTTTCTCGTGTGTGAAAATGTCATCTCTCTTGCCTTTCTTCCTGTTATCTCTATGAACGATCCTACAGAAATTGGAAATACCCTAGTGCAAATGGTAAAAGATTATGATAACAGTCTTCCTAATCCACCACCTTCAACCGCTACTGTCAGCATTTTGATTCCTTTGGCAGACAAATCGTCCAAAATAAGGTTTGTGATCCACTTCAATGCAGTCCCTTGTTAGTGAAGTCCTAAAATCTTAGTGGTTTTCGCTTTTCTTTAGTATTCTCAATCAGGAATCGGGTAAAATAAGCACACATTTCGATGTTACGAAGATAGCTTCGTGCACGAGCATGGAGTTGAAGGACCCACGTGGGTTTTTGGTATTCACCTACCTCGACGACAGCACTGTTTCTGCAATTGGACCTAAAAAAACGGAGTACAGATGTTTCGTTTTCATCTGCTCATCCATCTTTGAAGTGAGTGTCGTTTCGCTTTATCCCACTTTTTGCCAATATCTTGAACAACTTTTGCAGAAATTAGTGGTCTGCATGTCTGCCAAACATTTGTTGTTTGCGCGTAGCTCCCCAAAAAACATGCACTTTATGGCCACCTTGTATACGGCCTCCTTTTGGTGTTCACAATGTGTTTTTGTGATTTTCACTAAGTTGGCTATTTGAATTCGTTGAAGCATTACTTCTAGGGCCGGAATAAGGATTTCGGGACTC
Organism: Anomotaenia brevis; assembly: GCA_030710315.1. Lineage (NCBI taxonomy): Eukaryota > Metazoa > Platyhelminthes > Cestoda > Cyclophyllidea > Dilepididae > Anomotaenia > Anomotaenia brevis. The sequence goes on from JAUOZQ010000090.1 coordinate 98,080, forward strand.
TCTTTCATGAAGATCTCTTTTAATCTCGGGAAAAACCTTTTTTAAGCGATGTTTTAGTCATTTAATTGCCTTAAGATGGTGGCTTATTACAAAAAGTAATTCGAAATCGTATATTTATCGGTGCTTTTATCAGTTCATTTTATTTTCCACTCCCTCAATTAGGACTAAGTGTATTTTCTGCCGATTACTTATTCATTTCTCCATAATATCCCTTTTTATTGCATTTTCGAAGCTCATGTTGCAGTGAACTACCTAATTCGCTGAAAATCTGCTCAGTTTACTTATAATGAGGGCTAAAGTTTGTGTGTGTTTGCCTTAAAAGCCTCAGTTCTTACTCGTGTTTGAGGCTAGTCTCGATTTAATGGCGCGAGAAAATTGACATGACTTATCACTCGTATACGGGTAGGTATTTTTCTAGCTCTAGCCTAAAAAGTGCCAGCTGTCAGATTAACTCCAATCCGTCGGGGAAATTTCACTTCTATTTTGTGAATTTCACCCGTTTTCGCTGAAAACTTCCTCCGAATGGCCGAATTTTCCATCTAGTAAGGCTTAGTAGCTATCCTCACCCAGGCAATTCGAGCTTTTTAGAAGCAAATCAACGCTCTAAGGTCTAGGCGTAAAATGTCTTAGATACCGGTTGCTAACCCGCTTTGTGTGTGTGTGTGTGTGTGTCTTGAGGTCTTCAACAACAAAATCCTTCCTCTCTTTATCGATTACCAGAAAAAGGACCCATGTGATGTGCATCCTCACGAAAATATTCATGGTTTTATTACATTTTTTATCGGTAATTTAAATGTAGGCACTTTTAATGAGGTTCCGGGCCAGACAGACAACGATCGATAGGTATCTAAGAGGAACATTACATGTTTAAGGCGCTTACAGGAATGTTTGCTTAGGCGTGCGGTTAGCCACTGAACTTTAACCTCGTCTATAAAGCCAAATAGCGCACCAAAAAAACTTTTCTACTGCTTCTAAAGTGGACAAAGGCATTAGCCATTAGGAATCGAGCACGTGTGCACACTCGAGTGTACTCAAGTGCACTTGGTGCTTGTTCCTCGAATAGAAGACCGTCGACACTACCAGCACCAAAGTCTGAGCTCATTGGCTTATGAAACCTCTAACTCCTGAAGAGGCAAAATTAGTTCTGGAACACACCCTACCTGATTTAGACTTTTAGGCGTCGAGGTCGATCAGTAGTACAGCCTACTGCTCTGTAGTGACTTTATAAGGGGTCGGTCCGCGTTGCTTAGCGCCTGTTTCGACCTGTTAGAGGTACTAGGTCAGGTTCTTGAACCGCGTTGGACTTAAAAACTGTCGCTAGAGCTAGTTCCGTAAACATGACGACATTTAATTAATCCGAATCACCTGACTGAGTTAATTTTCGAAACGTAACTGAAGAAAATTGTAGCAAGAAGAGAAAATTACTACCAGAATACGAAATTAACAAATCATGTTTAGCTTGTAAATTCCCGTCTAAATGCTATTAAATTCTAAACACATGAAGAAGGGTGTAATAAACTGGAATCGTTGGTGTCTTTTTGTCATAAATTTTAACCACTTTTGTGTGAAATTTTAATGAAATATGCTCTATTGCACACACAAAAGCAATAAAAGAGGAGTTCTTTCTTTGTTCGTTCTTTTTTGTTGAGACACAAAACGCAGTGGCTTGAATGCATTGTCAGGTTATCATAGTTTCTTTTGTGTCTTTTAAACATCGAATGAAATATTACATCAGGAAATTTAACCTCGGAGTATGACCCCTGAAGGAAAATACCAGTTTTTATGTAAAAAAGTTAATCTTCTATAGTTTGGAAAGTGGATGCCTACGCATGAATTGTCTGAAAACAGCCAACTCAACTCTCGTGTTGACGACATCTGCGAAAAAGACAGGTTTTTTTTTATCGAAATGGTGGCTTCATTAGCCGGAGAAATGCAAGTGATCACCGCAGAAGCAATGTCATATTGGGCTCATATGGGAAGTTGGCTGTAACCCATCCGTGATTGAGTTGCATGCCCGATTTAATGTCTACCAGTAATTTGATGCTGGAAAAGTCGGGTGTTTAGTCTAGTAATTGTAGGCTTACTAAGATGACTTTTTTAGCGCGTATTTGTTTAAAAGATCGAAGAAATCAGTCATTTTGAAGAATAAGCAGCTTTTGCAAGCCCCAGAAAGGGTGAGAAACCAACATTTGCTAATTCGTTAAATCAAATCCCAGTGAATTTTACAAAAATTTTTAATAAAAAAGTATCTTTGTAGGGGGGGGGGGAAATGTCATTGTTAATGGTAACTGAGTCTTTCAATCTATTCAAAAACCGGACAGAACTTATGGAGTGAATCGATACAGTGAGAAGTAAAATTTTGTAAGAAATCGAGGTAAATTAGGAACAATTTTCCACTCTGAAGTCGATTTACGAATTTCTAAGGCAACTCTCCATGTTTCTCTTATTTAATTTTTCTTGAAAGAATCGTCTCCCAAGCCTAGAGTTATGATTAATTTCCGTTAGTTCAAGTCACTGTATGTGGGCACTTGAATCGGCGCTGCTCGAAACTCTCAATTTGATGTATTTGACGTCTTTGAAATGCTTTCTTTTAGTTTAAAAAAAGGCAAAAAACGACTTCCTTCTCTGTTTACTGATCAAATAACTCAGGTGATTATCCTAGGAGCAGTACCATATTGGACCGAAAATGTATTGTTTTATATGATTTGTATGCTCGTCTTTTTATTGTAGCATTGATTGTATGTTAAGCGGTACTTCGACGCCATAAAAGCCGAGTGTTTCAGTCGAGTAATTGTAGGCCTAACCGATGTGAAAATTGGGCTGTAAACCGTGTTTTTGGTAGTGTCTCAAGCATCCGTTATTAAGCAATATGCTCGACTTTTTATGTTATCTTTGATTGGATGTTAATCGTTTTTGCCACCGGAAAAACTTGGTGTTTCATTCGAATAAAATTCTTCAGAACTGAAGGATTTTACAAAAAATGGCAATGATAATAAGAACAAACATTTATATATTGGGAAAGTACCCTGGTAAATGAATTTTTAACCAAAATTAACATTTTGTGCCTTGTTTTAATTATTCCGATTTCGGACAGAACTTATGGGATGACCTGATTTCTGGCGAACGGGAAAATTTTAATAGATCGAATGTTTACTCCGAATTCGAATGACTGATTCACCAGTTTCTGAGGCACCTCTCCATGACTACTTTATTTAATTGACTTTTTTCTGAAAGAATCCTCTCTCATGCCTCGTGCCTTGATTTATCAAGGTTACTCTCTCTGTGTGTGTAAGCACTTGAATCGGCACCACGTTCATGAAATATTTTCTTTCAGTTGAAACAAAAACAAAAGCTACAGCCTACTCTGTTTACTTCTTACCGAATTCAGGTGACTATCAAAGGAGGAATATCACAGTGGGTTGCCAATGGATGTTAGCCATTTTTTTTGCCTCTAGAAAACGGCCTGTAGGGCTAACGAGATGGGTTTTTTACATTTAGTTAAACAAAACAATGTAAAAACCGGGTTTGAGTTAAATGCCAGTGGTTTTATTGAGTTTTTGTGATTGGATGTTAACCGGTGTTTTGACGCCAGAGTTCCTAAGGCAGCAGCAGTAGCCAATGATTGTCATATCAGACCAAAAATTCCGTGTTTTCATGGCGGTTCTATTTTATTTTTTTACTGGTTGTCAACCGGTATTTTGATGCCAGAAAAGCCAGGGTGTTGCAGTTCATCATGGCTTTTCACATTAACCCTTAACCCGTGGTTTGACAGGGCTTCAAGCATCTGCCAGTCATTTTGAGTATCCCACAGAGGGCGTCGCCTTTGCTTTCGCTAGAGGAGGAGAAGGGAGGTGGATTGGGGTGGGTGGAGCAGAGGAAGGCGGGATTCCCTTGATTGCCACCTCTGTGTGCGTGTGCTTTAATGCCCCATGACGTAAATTCTCCCAAAAGAGGGCCTCGCTGCACCCCCCCTCTTTAAGGCGTGTATTTCGGTTAAAGGGGGACATTTTGTTTTAATTTTACACCACTTCTCTCGACGATACCACTCATCGTGGTCGTCAATCAGAAGGTAGTCCTTGTAGACATGAGTCGTTTCTTCATGCCAGACTCTATGGTGAAATTGTGGCGCTCTTTTTAATTAAAAACTGTGGGCTCTGTAGATTGACAAAGCAGCTAATTTTGGGAACGCCGTAGTTAAGTCTGCCCCAGCCTACTTTCGCTTCAAACCCATTAAATTGTTACCCATAAACTGACCTGTGGTTCTTTTATGATTCGTGCTGCCTAATTCCTGGTTGATAGCTTAGTCAGGTCGTCGATTACCATCCCCTTTCGCCCCTTGCCATGAACTCCCAGAACCTCTCGCGATAATTTAAACATCTCCTCAAGAGCTCAGGGGATCTGATTGATGTGATTGGTCATAACTCACAACCCAAGCTCTGTCATTGGCTGACTCCTCGACTCTGTCAGCCAATAAGCGCGCAGATAAAAAATTCCAGACGATGATTGGTTATCGGTCAAGTGTAGGGAATGCTTTTACCCAATCAGCATAGGAACAGGCAGATTAGTACTGTAAATAACTGTACCATCAATGTCATTCTTTCCCGCAGTCCTGCCGACTAGTGACATGCATCAATGAGATGGTTCAGTCACTTTCGTCGTCACAAACCCCTGGAAACAGTCTCCTTCCTTCTGGGCGTCCGCTCAACTACCTGCTAGGGTAAGCTCCTCCAATTTTTTTCTGTCTTTATCATGAAAAAACGGACCTTTCGCATGTAAATTTACAAAAAAAAACAGGTTGAAACTACACGTTGACATTCGCGAAGCCGAAACCAAGTCTTCTCTCGGCAGCGCCTCGGTACAAAAGGACAAGGAGATGATTTTTAAATTTCACTGCGATCAAGACAAGATTCTCGTGTTGGGCGTCAGTCAGACCACTGAGGGACCTGATGTGCCTCCTGTGCGAATTCGAAAGTAGGCTTTTTCGACTTTTTTCCCTACCTTTTGCCGATTTAAAGTTGCGAATATATATGCCTTTGCAGATGTAACAGTATTGGTATGGCCTATGGTCGGTACGTGAACGCAGACGATATCGTCGAACTCATGGCCAATGCAGCCCCCTTGAGTGGTGAAGAGGCCGTTGCTCTCATTCCAGAAGCTTCCACGTTCGTTACCAAGGCCTCATGGTCACCGAAAGCTCCACAGTTTATCAATCTCAACACCGTCACTGACCGCGGTGAAATACCGAACCACAAACTGACACCTACTTAAATGATTTTAGTAGTTATTTTATTTCGATTTTTGCAGATCGGTTCGTGTTTTTCACGGTGGCGTGTAACATGCAGCTGGAAAATGTCCCGTGCCCTCTGTTTCTGGGTTGCATCTGCAAAGCGAAGATCTCGCAGAAAGACCTTTCCTCCTGGCTGCCAGCACCTAAACGTCATTACGTGGAGGAATTCTCGCTCAATTTCGAGGAGGTCTTTCCATTTTTCTGCTTTTTGTATTCTATGCTACTGAAATGCGGTTTTAAGTAGGTGGAGTTGCGTTTGTTTTTAGATCGTGGATGAGCGGAAAGGCTGGATCCTGTTGAATCGATTCAAGGTGACAGCTGTTACCCCCGCCACCTCCAATGGTCTCAACTCTCTTAGTGCTTCAAAAAATCGAAAACCATCGGTTGAAGCATCCTCCCCGAATATGAATGGTTCAGGTGCGTTGCTAGAGATATGCTTCATGAAAACTATTGGATTTTTAACATTATGCTCTTCTTTTTCGAATAGTTAAAGATGACACCCTGGTGAAGGATTCAATCGATGACGCTAGTTGCATTGACGAAGATGACGATGAGCCTCTGTTGAGTGGAAATGGGGGTGAAAATCTGTGCTGCATGACGGACGAACAGGTGCTTCAACAGTGGAACACCGTCATCACCGAATGGCGTGCCGTTCAGGCAGCTAGTGCAGCATCGCAAGTCCCATCGCTACCTCCACCACCAACAGCTGACGATGTGCTCAAACGCAGTGGGGCAGAGTCGCTTCCAGATGGTCTTCTGGGCCGAAGGATCCGTCAGCTTGTCCGCTGCGGAATTCCCGATTCCCTGCGTCGAGAAGTCTGGCAATTACTGGCTGGTTTCCAGGGTGTCGACGCTGGTTTGACCGAAGCCTATAGGATTCTCCTGACGAAGGTGTGTTGTAGAGTCTTACCTACTTATATTCTTTCAGTAGTCGTGTGTTTTTAGGGATTACGTTTGTTTCATTTCAGCCATGTAAGTTCGATGCAGAGATACGACGGGATTTGCCACGAACGTTTCCGGCGCACGATTTCTTCAAAAATGTGACCGGACAGGAAACACTATTCCAGCTGGTGAGAGCCTACGCGCTCTATGACAACGATGTTGGTTACGGACAAAATGTCTCCTTCATTTCAGCTGCTTTGCTTCTTTGCGTGAGTACAGCGCTTGAGATATGAAATAATCTGTTTCCAAGGATTGAAATGAATAAATTTGGATGTTTTCTAGTTGCCAGAGGAAGAGGCGTTCTGTTTGTTGGTCAAAATCATGTCGAACTACGGAACGAGGCTGGCCTTTATGAAGGACTGTGGTGGATTGTTCCGGTGTCTTTACCAATTTGAGAGGCTGTTGCAGGTTTGTTTTTAGACAAGAAGTGGAAAGTCATCTTTCTTAATTCGTACAATTTCGTTTAGATGTTTCCCTATCCGTGTCCAAGTGTTCCAATCTTTATCATCCATTATTCGCTTGCTGTATATGAGATTATATGAAAATCCGTTTATAAAATTGGCTCATGGTTGTATAGAGTTCAAAAAGTTAAAAATTATGTTTTACATTATCCAGATGGCTTTGGTGTAAAGTCCGTCATTTTTGCGAAACGAAAATATTCCACTTACTGAAATGCATTAAGTAGGCATGATTTTCCATTTTTAGGATATGCTGCCTGAGGTAGCCCGTGGATTTGAGGAGCTGGGTGTGAAGGCGCATATGTACGCGAGTCAGTGGTTCCTCACCCTCTTCGCCACCAAGTTTCCCCTCCCCCTCACCTTCCGCATCTTCGACATCTTCCTCTCCGAGGTTCGTCCCCGCAAAAAACGCAAAAAATTGTGGTTTCCATACAGTCATAGCCAGTTTTAAGGGCCGTTTTCGTTGCATTTTGGCTCTTGTCCACGTTTCGCCGTCAGAATCCACCCAGTACATTGACTTTCCTTTAATAAAAAGTTTTTGAAGAAATGGAGCTATGCTAGGTTACATTGGATAAAGGCCACAAGCAACGGTTTTATTCAGCGATGTGCAGGGCGTCATACAAGCGACTTAGACAGTCGTACATATTATGAAAATAATAAGGAAGGATAAATAAATCATGATAAGTAGATTTTCATAAATCTAGGTATTTCTCTCCTTTGCAGGGCCTGCTCTTCATCTTCAAGGTGATGATATCCCTCATGAAGGTCTCCCGCAGCAGTCTCCTCGGTCTAGACTTCGAGGGGACCCTCAAGTACTTCCGTGTCACCCTCCCAAAACGCTTCCGGGCTCCCGAGGCCTGCGACGAGCTCATCAACATGGCCTGTAACACACGGGTGAGCACCACAGGAAATTTTTAAAATCCTAACTACCGATATGATTTCAGTAGCAAGCGAGTTTTGTTTGCAGATTACAGCGTCGAGGCTGATCAAGTACGCCCGTGACTTTGAGAAGCGCAAGGAGGAGGAGGAGCGGGAAAATTCTCCCTCGGCGGAACTTCAGCGCCAACTTTGTTGGACGCAAGAGCAGGTCTCGCGACTAGAGAACGAAAATAGCTCTTTGGCCAACAAGCTCCTTGCTGCCACTACCGACCAGAACGCGAAAATTAATGAGGTAATTCATCCCTACTTGATTGGTAATAAGGTGACTATTTGTAACCATGTTCTGCCCCCCTTTTAGCTCGAAATGGTGGTGGAAACCCTCCGTGAAGAACTCAAAATCACCAAAGATGAGTTATTGGACTGTCAGGAGCAATGCGAGTTTCTCAAAAGCGACACCGCCAAGGTCAAAGCCATGCTACGAGATGAGGTCAAAAAGGTTGAGGAGAAAACGGGCATTATTGAGGAGTACAAGACGATAACAGCGAATCTCTCGCGTCGCCTGAATGTAGAGGAACAGGCTAAGCGGGAGAACAACTTTTCGTCGTCCCCGTCGTGGAAGGTCTTCGTGGACGCTGTGACAGCGTGCAACGGGCTCTGTCGCGAGCGTCTCGACGGAACGTTGCCGGGGTGGGCGTCTATTTCGGAGGAGGCGTCGAATGTCGCGTCGGATGACGAAGTAGAGTCGCTGCGAAAGAGGGCATGTGGACTCTAATTTTCATAAAATACAGACTACTTAAAATACATAAGTAGCAAGCGATACTTAAATTGATGGAAATTTAAGTGGGGTTTTATCATTCATCAAACAATTTAATTTTTCGCTTATTTTGCCATTTTTTGTAGGTGCATGATTTGGAGCTGGAATTGGCTCAAAAGAAGGCCGATTTGGTGAGCGTGGAATGCCAACGACAGACGCTGAGCCACGACTTGATCCAGGCCACAGCTGAGCTCAACCAATACAAAGCAGCCTCCGAATCGGCCTTCACCAACAATCCGCGACTCTGGTTGGCCAAGAAGTGGACCACTGCCACATCCCGTGGCTCAGTGATTACGAATAACACCGATAACGGCAGAAACGGTACCACTTCCGGTGGAAGCACGGACCTTTCTTCGACTCTAGAGTCCCTTCCTGTTGGCTGAGAAGCAGAGAAAGAGAGAGCCCCTCCACCTCACTGATCCAAATCACGAGAACCTCAAAACCACCACTACCACCTCCACCTCGATCCTGTTTTAACCTTGTTTTTGTTTGTGGGTGGGACCACCTTGGAAAAGGGACTTATCCCCCTGCTCTTTATCCTCCTCCTTCTTCTTCTTCTTCTTCTTCTTCTTCGTCACCCTGCGGTTTCTGATGCCAATACCATTTGAGAAGTGTGGTGATTGAGCATGTGTGTGTATGTGCGTTTTGAATTTTGTGGATAGGCAAATAGAACTGCGGGTACTTTCCCTGAAACTGACTTGATTTCGCGTGGAAAGGGCACTATATGGGCGGTGTAAAATGGGGATTTTAATGTGAAGTTGGAAGCAGTGTTTCCGACTGTGTTCTGCCTGAATTTTACTTGGCCAAATTCCTCATCTCCTGACCAATTCAGCTCTCGACTCAACTACCACTCCTAATTCAACGCTGCAATATTCAACCACCTTCAACTTAAGCTGAGTCAAAGTGATGGCACTGTCTGCTGCGCATCCCTCAACTTCCGCGATGGAACACTAGCTACTTCTCTACTGGCCCAAGGTTACGACATCAGCACCATCCCATCTAGACGGTGTTCTAGCCACCAAGAGTCATATCACAACAGCATCTCAAACGGGTCGCCGGCAGCAAACCTATCTAACTGGTCTGCCTACAGAAAAAGCCATTAAAATCTTACTCATGCTTGTCAATAGAGACCTGCATTTTGACTTAGCAACTGCAGCTTGGTGCCCAGAATGTCTGTTTATAACATAGACCCGATGGAAACACGGGGAAAGAGTTGTGGGTGGGAAAAGGAATCGACTGTTTTTCCATGCATTCAGAGGACTTGGATGACGTCTGCGGTTATAATATAGATTTACGAGGTATTGATGCTACTTAAAGTAATGCGATTAGTAATAGCAGGCCACCAGATAAACAGATGCGTAACGACTCAAAACATGTATTCGCAGAAGTGCAACGCGTCCTAGTAACAATATAAATAACTATACATAATTTACACTGAATGGCAAATGTAAAATAAAATGTAGTCTGAAATAATCAGAAAATTATAAATATAATTTTCTGGAGTCACAAGAGGTTACTTAGGGACTAAGCCTAATTACCGGGAGGTCAGCAATTTCTACAAGATTGTGAAAAAACACTTTTAAATTTCTTTAAAAAACATTTATTTAAAGTAAGCACATAAAACAGCAAAATTAATAAATAAAGGAAATAAAATGTGCTAACTTTTGGTTATTATTATTATTAATATGTTCAAAGAATACGGAACCGAAATGTTAGGTGTTTCCATTATTTTGTCCATAATCTTTGGATTCTAACAGAAGATTTCATTTAGGTTCTTTACTTACATTAGAAACATTTCTCTAAAGACGATGAATTTTATCGAAAAAAACATTGGAGTTAACAGAAGCAGATACCAAGCCTGAATAAAAACATTAAAATTTTACGAACAACAAACAATAGAAACCTGCTTTTCGCCTTAGCAACAACTTGATGGAAAAAACGTCTCTTAAACCAGTGGAAAAACGGGGAAGCACAAAACCGCGGTTTTTCCATCCATCCCTTCAAACAGCCGTCAGAGAGATTGAGAGAGAAAGAGTGCCATCGGCGGTTTCTTGATGGATTTCCCACCACCGCTGGGGGATGACCGATTTCTCCTCTCCTCCCCACACTCGGTGACTCATGTGGGTGCGTATTAATTACGGCAATTATGAACAACTGGGATGAGTCACACACAAACACAGGCACACAAGCGAAAATTGATCTACAACTCCTTTGTGGGAAAGTTGTCTTTCCAAGTTAGGTGCGTCTCAGGTTCTCAATCAACGCTTTTAGAGGAAGCACGATGTTAGATATCCGGTCATCCCACAAAATTTCACCCTCTACGACATTTTTTCACTTCTCAAAGCTTCGAAACATTTGTCGTTGTTGAAAACAGAGGTTTTCTAATTGTTGAAACTGAGTTCTGTAGTGGTTTATTGAGATCCTCTCTAACTATTTGTTGATTTAGAGTCCACTAGATGGTCTCTCTTTGTCAAAAAATTGGACTTTTGGCCAACCAGACCTTCTCTTGAAACTTCCGCTACACTGGCGCCTTCTACCACTTTGAAAGACCGAGAGGTCCGTCATTGTTATACGGTTATATCCTATTTATAAAATGTGAAAACTATTATTTTAGATATAAATAAAAAATTAAAAATATAATAAAAAACATAAATGTCTGATTACCTTAAATTATAATTTGTTTACCTTTCGTTATTATCTATATAACATGTACAGTTGTTTAAGTCGTTACGATGACGCCTTGCACCTCGTCGAATAAACTGTGGAGTTACCGCGCGTCCCGTCTCTTGAGGCCGTTAATTAATCGAACTATTTTAGGTAGTTTAGCACCTCGTTTGAACCAAACTTTGTTTCAGTGAAACAAAAGGCATGGAATTTCATTAGAATGACAATGTAGAATGAATTTGGCTTCGAATAATCATCACCTAAAGATGGAAGGAACGCGTAGATAATCATTGAGGGTACACTGCAATTTTGGCCACCCAGGATGAGTCACGCACACAGGTCCACATGGAAAAATGATCTACAGCCCTTTTAGGGGAATTCGCAAGTGGTCATTCCATAAATTCTGTCCTATTTTTTGCCTTTTTAAAGCTGAACGAATTACCAAGAGTATTTCATGGTGTCTAATGAGATTAAACCTTATTTTTAAGTCAAAAGGTATTAAACTAATCAAATTTTGTTTCACAGGGCAATATAATTAGATTTTTCTGGATTAAAACCTTGCTAAGAGGGAGCATTTGAGACAAGCAAAGTTTTACAAGGCAATTCAGCAGCCAAGGACGCCACTAAAACCACTTACTCACAGTGTGTTGAAGGTGACTTGTGAAAACCGAACAACCGGACTACCTCCATAACAAAAACTTGGTCGTTTGATATGCCTAAAGGCAACAGTCTAGACTAAACGCCTGCCGAAGATCAGAATTTCTAGTGGTAAAAAGATGATTCTTTAGAGAAAATCACATTTTTTTCACTGCTTGAGGGACATACTAGTTAGGGTATATATAAGGTCACTATTTGCTGGAAAGAAGTCACGAATAATCGTGGAAAGTGCACTTTCAATCACTTATGACAGAATTTATGGAGCGCTCTGATTTTACCACAAACCTGCCACCGCGTGCTACTATTACTTCAAGTGGGTTTTCCTACGCGTGGTGACGTATTTTGAATTAGCTATATATTAGAGATAGAAAATAAATAAAGTAAACCGTTTGGAACTCCGTTTTGGAACGTTTGTCGTCTTTGAGAACAGGAGTCTTCTAATTACAGCTTCAGATGACGTGTTTTTGTGGGAATAAATTAAATATTAAATTAAATTTAAATTTAAATAATTGCCAAAAAACAGACTTAAAATTAACGAGAGTGTTTTGTTTATTTCCTTAGCAAAAAGAGCCAAACTGCCCAGGAGTCACTCAGTAAACTTCATTCACTCAACGTCGGTGTGATGCATCCTAAAACAGGAAATCCGCTCCTCCTCCTTATTTGTAATTAATCCAGTCAAAATTTTAATTAAAAACAGAACGCAAAAAAGGCGACAATTTATTATCTAAAGAAATTCGGTTTGATGTTGAATAAACCCGCAAAGGTTCATCCAAATAGTTGTAAAATTATCACGTTAAAACAATTTGCAAACATGTCAGAGCACCTAATTGGGTGTTTATAGTGTTTCTACAGCGTTGAAAAAAGTTGTTTTATCCAAATGATGTTGTAAACCAAGTTAGCTGGAGATATGAGTTTGTTTTAAACAAATCAGGATACTCGCATTCGCCAAAGGATAGGCAAGCTTAATTAATTAGCTCAATTAAAACTTGACATACTTAAATTTTTTGGTTGTTATTTTTGTTATTTGATATTTTTGTTTAAAACAAATGTTTTGAATGAATTAGTGAATGAATTAGTTTCTAAAAAACTCTTTGGCTGGTAATCATAACGATGATTGATCACTGATGGTCAGGACTCAATCAATGTAATGAAGCGGAATTCAAATCTATTTTAAACATTCGCTTCCCCTGACAAAGGCTCTGGTACATACGTCTCCTCTTCTGTCACTCTTGGAAACGGACTTCATAACCTAAATGCGATAACTGGATAATTTTGAAGAGAGCTTCAACCCATTAAAATGTTTATTTTTATTAAGATTCTGAGCGCTTGTGATGGGCTCGTAGAATCATTACGAGAATAAGGGCTTATTTTTGCCACCAACGCAATTTCAGCCAATAGGAAGAGGGAGACTGAAAGAGACTCATTATCGCCATAAATAGACAGTGAAAGAACAATATCAAGTTAATCTTAAATGCCATGAAACTAATTCGGACAGATATATGGGATGACCTGGTGTCTTCCACCATTGTGGTGCCAGACGAGCTAAGAGGGTGCTCCACGCAAGTCCTGATTAATGATAAAGACATGCATGGCTCCCTCTGAGAGTGTGGTCGAGTTTGGGAGAAGAGAGCAGCACGAATTATCAACTTCGAGTTGGTAGGACATCGAAGGCGGCTTATTTTCGTCAAACAACGCTCAAAAGCCCTTTTCTCGGGCCTTCAACGAGGTGGTGGATGGGAAACCGTCAAGATCACATTTTTCTACAACTCGAGGGACAGAGACCAATTCTGGGGGTTTCCACTCCACCACTCTAAATGCTTTGAAACACCTGTCGACATTGAGAGCTGAGGTTTCCTGTCTAAAGGCAGCTCTTCCTTGGTGGAATCCCAACCCAGTGCTCCGCACGCTGCCCTATTTGGGTCAGGTTAAATACGCCTGTGCCCAATTTTGTGAAATCGAAAGATCTACACCACCTGTAGGTAATACCACTCCTCTAATGACTAAGGGAAGCAGTTGGTAGTCTGCCCACATGTGCCAAATTGCTTGATATAAGTGATGTCCTTACAGTGAGATTCGGTTGTCTGGTTCACTGAAAAGTCGACTGAAACAGGCATTAACAAAGGCAATTTGTGGGCCAATAGTAATCTGAAATAAGAGACACCATATCTGAGAGCCATTGTTTAGCTGAAAATCGAAGTTTTTGGCTCCATGAGACGAGTGCAATTTGCGTTAATCTCGATGCCACAAAACTATCCATTCAAATTACAAGGAGATTAGAGATTACAGGAGCAGGGGTTCAGGGGTTAGACAAGGACAGCCGCGATTCTCCCCGCAGTATTGCTTCATACGTAATTGTGGATTGTTGGTTTAGAAGGTATGCTAGTCCATTAATCTGGTAAAACGCTCTCATCCAATTCTTTTTCCACTCCTAACTTGAATCTCTAAAGTCAATCATAAATCCTCAGTAATCAGGCTGAGATCTGAGAATGTTCTCCATGTCGGTGTTATTTAACAATTCTTACTGCTCTACGGATTGGTACTGCATTAGGGTCTTGAACTTGGTCGCCCGCTAAAATTCCTAAATACAACCATGGCTTCCATGAAGGTAGATCATTAGCCTGTTTTATTGCAGAATTCCGTTGGTGGTTTCACCAGATCGACATTATTTGAAGACCTTTTAAAGCTACCAAGAGGGAATTATTATTAGACTTATAGATTGCGGAATTCTCCGTATAGTGAGTACAGTTTTGAGGTGGTAGGTAATACTAATTAGTTCATCGATATTTTTCTAAAATTTTGAATCTTGTCCGTACCACAAGATTACCCAAGGCGGATAGAGCAGTGAGTTGGCGTCCGCCTCAGTGTGTACTCGCTGAAGTCCGAATGTTCTGGAAGAGGTGAACTCAGGACACACACAGGACACTTTTGAGCCCTTAGACGGTACCAGTAAACAAAATTGGTAAAGGGGGTCAAGGTAGAGCCCTATGAGATTGAGTCGGTGGCACAAATGAGTCCCAAAAGTTAACATCTCCGGTAACCCAGTAATAAGTCGTGCAATACGATATGTTACGTCTCTACCCATAGAACGAACCTGAAAAGTCTGGTTCAGGTCGGACCTAGGACTGCAGACGGACCCACGAATGACTCAGTCAGCCGCTTCGGAGATACGCGTGATGACAGTGTTTAAGCATAGCTATTTAAGACGTTTCTATGATGCCTTGCACTTCGTTGAATACACCTTGAAGTTACCACGCATTCCATCTCCAACGTAACGTTTAATAATTAAACCATTTTAGGTACCACAGCACCTAAACAAACAGTAGCATATCAATGACAAGAAGAAAATTCGAAACCTTTCAATCATCGGATAAAACTGAACCTCATTACATTTTTTTTGTATTTTCTGCTATGAAAATCACCGCATATTACGATGAGAGCACAAATAAATGTTGGGTAACCAGGTTGAAACACGGCGGCACGGGGATGTTGAGCATCTCATCTGGCCACCACCACCACCACCACCACCACCACCACCACCACCACCACCACCACCACCACCACCACCACCACCACCACCACCACCACCACCACCACCACCACCACCACCACCACCACCACCACCACCACCACCACCACCACCACCACCCACCACCACCACCACCACCACCACCACCACCACCACCACCACCACCACCACCACCACCACCACCACCACCACCACCACCACCACCACCACCACCACCACCACCACCACCACCACCACCACCACCACCACCACCACCACCACCACCACCACCACTACAATCTCAGATCTCAACCTCAAGTTAGAAGCCAAGAACTTCGATTTTCAGCTAAACAATAGCTCTCAGATATGGTGTCTCTTATTTCAGATTACTATTGGCCCACAAATTGCCTTTGTTAATGCCTGTTTCAATCGACTTTTAAGTGAACCAGACAACCGAATCTCACTGTAAGGACAACACTTTTATCAAGCAATTTGGCACATGTGGCACATGGTGTCAGCTCTATTCTAATCAGGGCAGACTACTAACTGCTTTCCTTAGTCATTAGAGGAGTGGTAATACCTACAGGTGGTCTAGATCTTTCGATTTCACAAAATTGGGCACATGCGTATTTAACCAGACCCAAATAGGGCAGCGTGCGGAGCACTGGGTTGGGATTCCACCAAGGAAGAGCTGCCTTTAGACGGGAAACCTCTACTCTCAATGTCGACAGGTGTTTCAAAGCGTTTGGAGTGGTGGAGTGGAAACCCCCAGAATTGGTCTCTGTCCCTCGAGTTGTAGAAAAATGTGATCTTGACGGTTTCCCATCCACCACCTCGTTGAAGGCCCGAGAAAAGGGCTTTTGAGCGTTGTTTGATGAAAGTAAGCCTCCTTCGAGCTAGGCGTGTCTTTATCATTAATCAGGACTTGCGTGGAGCACGCTATTAGCTCTCTGGCACCACAAGGGTGGAAAACACCAGGTCATCCCATATATTCTGTCCGAATTGGTTTTATTTCATTTAAGATTAACTTAACAGTGTTCTTTCCCTGGCTATTTATGACTTCCTTTCATCTCCATTATTGCAAAATTGTTTTGGTTTTGAATTGAACGACATACAAAATACAAATATTATTCATTATCAAAAGACATTCTATATGATACTTGAAAATCCCTTAAATTTAAAAAACTGATTTTTTTAAATCGTAGAGAATCAGATAATTTTTCTCGAAACTGATTACTCCCCCTCTTTATGATCAATTTTTAAGGTCACTCGAAGGCGCGCGCGCACTTTAATTAAACAAATTCCTTTGATTAAGCAATTAGGGAGAATTTGTGACCAATTTTTGGGAATTTAAGGACAGTTGGAACAAGTACTTATCCAAAATGTGACATATTTTGGATTAAATTTACTTTACAGTGTTCTCTTTTTTTAACTCGATAGGGATGTTGTGACACACTCCAATCAAGTGTTAATTAGGGTGGAATGAGGGAACAGGGTTGGTGATTAGGTTTCGAATACAATTTGATCAACAATTATGTAGTAAAAGCATAGAGCTTCAATTTTTTGCTTTTCCTTTCAAAAAATTTAAAAGTTCAGCCAACATATTCGAAGTCAAACATGTCAGAACACTTCGGTAGTTTGTATTTACCAGTAATTTCTTGGAAACGAATCCTCTTACACAGGCACTGAAAGGAGAGAATAAGAGATATGGTACAATTCCATCAACATTTTGGTAAAACACAAATTGAAAGTACCGCAGATCTCAAACGAAGAAGATCAAATTACACTGCTCTCAGTGTCTTACTCAAAATAACCGCCGTTTATTACCAGCAGTCTGGAACAAACTTATCAAACGGGGTGGCGTTTGTGGCACTGGAAATATGGCCGACAACAACGTCTGTTGGGCTAAGATCTGGCTTATCTACGGTGGTCAGCGATTCCACGGAAAAGTATGAATATAAATCATATTACGTTATATATATAACATATAATAATACATGTTAGATATTAATATACATACTATATGTTATATCAAATTTTATTTAATATGTATAATATAAAATATAAATATAATATATATGATATAAAAAATATATATTTTTGTTAATATATATTAACATGAAAATGTTAAATATACATAAATGAGCTCATTTTTCAAGCATATTTGTCATTTAGGTCAATTAATTTCACATGCCGATGCTTCTAGTTACAGGAAACATCTCTATAAATAAAAAGATATCTTTTTAGGGAATCTTAGCATGAGCGTAAATTTTTGATTCCTCGAGAACAAAACAAAGGAATATTCTTCCGTAAATCGTGTTGCGAACAGAAATGTGTAAATTTCAACTTTAAATTGTCCCTTAATGCTAATTTCGGGCGCCAAGTTTGAGCGTTCTCTCGATTTAAACAACCTTTAATAAATAATCAACCTTTATTTTTTAATCGATGGAAACAATGATGCATTTCTGAGCTGCTATGATTTTTCTTTCCTTGGCTTATTTCCCCTTTCTTTATCTCTCAAAATGAGCGTATTTATCAGCACAATTGTCTAGTTGTTGGGATATAGCTATCTGATTGGCGGTTATTTTAGTAGCTGGACTGATTTTTTCGAAACTTTCTGAGGTAGTAATGCCTCTTTGAAACATTTGTCGTCTTTAAAAGCAGAGGTTTTCCTCTCTAATAGTACCACCTTCTTCGAGAGCAATTAAATATTGAAATATATAAACTTTTGATTGATTGTAACATTTTCAAATATTGAAATTGAAATTTCAAAAAATTGAAATTGAAATCCACGTAAACAACTGGTTTTCATCTCAGCTCAGATCCCGACCTAGTACTTCTGGAACAATACTGCTAATTCTTCTTATTTATAAGAACAAATTTTTCACATAAGCCTACCTCCTTCGAGAGGTATTAAAATTTTTGCATGACGTAGCTAAACTAAACTTATGACACACGTGCGGCCTGTCATTCTTTGGGGTCATTCACATGTGGGGACACGGGGAGGGGCAGGGGGATTCGACTCCCCTTAACGACGGAATTATGACCCTCTAAATGCGTCACCATCGTGACTAAAAATCTCCGCGGAATTCTAGTGCGAATGGGAGTTTTTCTGCCCTTAAAATGAAGCAGAAAAGCACTTTAAAATGAGTGTAAATATTAAGCGCTGTTTTAAACAAACCGAAGCGTTTTTGTATCGATCGAAATAATCAATACGCAATGAATGCACGATAACTCATTCGGTAAGAAAATGTTGCTCTCTCTGTTCACTGAAATTAAGGAATAATTTTGATTATTTTAATTTAAAATCGTATTTGACAATTTATTGTGCGACAGGGAGGTGAAACGGTAGATTTCAACAAGGATTTAGCCATGACAGAATAATTAACGATATATATTTTAGATGAATGAAAAATCTTTGGTTTGTAATGGTAAACACGTGTGTCCTGTCACTTTTTGGGTCACCATGACACGAGAGGACACCGTATGACACTCTCAAACCGGTGAGATTGCGACCTCGTAACCTTGACAGCGTGTAAACATGCAGCGAGGACGGCTTCAGAACTTCTGAAATTTTGATTTTAAATTAGCGTTATTCACAAATGCACAAGAGTTACAATAATCGATCGATAAATTTTGCAGAAATTTGCAAATGAGAGAGTTAATTAATTATCGCTTTCGTTTTGCTGTACTGGTGAAATATGAAATATGCAAGCGCATCGCAAAACGTAGATAAATAATCTTCTTAGCAGTAAATAAGGGACAAATAATATTTTACATAAACTGAGCGGTTTATCGATCCGAAATACTCGACGCTGATCAGTAATTTAACTAATTACTTAATATCCAATTAAATGAAACCTCTTAGGGCTTCATTTAATTTTACTTTACCCTTTTTAAATGGAATAAAAATTAAGATGGCCATTCTGCAGACGGAGGAGTCGAATAGTGCAAAAACACACTTTGAGCTTAAAACATCGCCTCCTTCCTTTTACAAAGTTAGAAGAAAATTCATTCATAGATATTTTGGAGTTCTCTTGAGAAAATTAAATTAATATGCATTTAAAATATCAACAGCATTCATGATGATCCTAGATACAAGAGTAGGGACAATATTATCTGCTTTTCAGTTTCAGCTTTTCTGTATAACGCGTTTAATCCCTGGGCTTGGTAACTAGGCTTCATTAAAATTATTTTTTGTATGCAAGGAATTTATATCTACATATTTAGATAGAATTTGAAAAAGAGTACTTTCTAAACTTCTTGACTTTCTTAGTGTTCGATTCAAAATAAATTATTTTTGTACTGTAAGTTATTTTCATAATTTTTATTCCAATATGATAATTATCCTGTTTTTTTTTTAATTTCCTAAATCTCATAAATAGATATTTTAACAATTTTTTCATTGGTTCATTCACTGATTAATCACACGTTGACTGGCTTTCAGTTAACGATAATTAACCAATAAAAGGTCAACCTTGTAAAAGCGGCAGCCAATCAAACTGTTAACTGGCTTAAGTAAGTTTATATTGCTCAAAAACGTGTAATACTCGTTGTGGAACTGATTTTTGGTTTATAAAATTAAGATTGGAAAAAAGAATAATTTTCAAGCATCGATGATCTTTCAATGCTTTAGAACTATTCGAGCAGGATCGAAGTTAAAATTTAATAATTTTCAAACGTCGTCACTCTTATAGTGAAATCAATGGACTCAGACTGTTCAGAACAATAAACCCTGAAAATTAATAATTGTGCCAGTATCAAGGAAAATAATATAAATATAATAAAATTTTAATTAATTATTATTAATGCTGTTCACCATTTTGTGAATTTATCTCAAAATAACAGAAAGATGTTAAACTTAGTACTACAAAAAATTCATCTCTTCTTGGTGTTTTGACATGGATGTGTTCACAGAATGAATTAACCAATATTTTCAAAGAAAAAATTGTTTGACATTTTTGATTACACAATTTTCTTATGAAAAAGTGTAAGAAGGCTGTTTAAAATTAATAAAAATATGTGGTTGGAGATTCTACGTTACATATTTATATTTTGACTTCTAATCGGTTCGGGGTCACATTTAAAATTTTTATTTTTTTATATTTAAACATAAAAGCAACGTTACAGCGAGATTTAATTGTCTAAAAAAACAACAAATATAATTATTAGTGTTATAAACATTTTTTTCGAATTTAACACGTTGTCTGAAGAATTAATTTTAGTTTTTTATCCGATGCATTTTATTCAAATGTGTGGCGGCTTAAATTCTTCCTACTTGGATCGAATTCATTTTGCTTCAAGCGCGGTAGATTCAGCAAAAAAGCTTCATTCAAAGCAGAGAATTTAAGTAAATTTTATTGATTCCCAGCGACGAACGAGAATCGTATTTTCCCCACAGAAAAGAAAACTCAGATTCCATTGGTTATCGATTTGTTCGCGAAAGCCAATAGGAATTGGATTCCAATGTTTCTAGAAAAATTATTTATTTTGCTAGTAAAACAAAATTAAAACCATTTTTGTAATTTTCACCTTTTATTTAATTGGAGATTTTATCTTTTTGCCATTTAGTTCAAGTGCATTTCGAGAAAATGCAGATGCTTAAATACCACTTGTGATTTGCGCTCGAATTTCATCAAAATTCGCTCGAAATTGCTGGAGAACCTCTATCGAGTCGTTCCTCAACTACAAAGGAACGATCAGTGAAAGTGAAAGCTGTTCTTCTTTACCGGTTTTAGAAGTAAAGACGGGCCCTGGAACTGAATTACTTATTTCGGGTAATCTTTACAAAAAAATATGAGGGAAAGGAAAAATTTAATTTATTAAAAGAAAAGCCTAATAAAAAACTATATTTTGA
Organism: Anomotaenia brevis; assembly: GCA_030710315.1. Taxonomy (NCBI): domain Eukaryota; kingdom Metazoa; phylum Platyhelminthes; class Cestoda; order Cyclophyllidea; family Dilepididae; genus Anomotaenia; species Anomotaenia brevis. Next base: position 119,143 of record JAUOZQ010000090.1, read on the forward strand.
ACTACTGGGGATTGAAAAAAGATCAGTAAAGCTAGAGAAATCTTTGTTTAAATAAATGGAAACTAAAACAAGGATTTGGTTTGATCCTACCAACTCATTAAAGCTAGAGATATTAAAATCTGGTTTATTTTCAGATCGATTTAGATCAAAATTAATATTTTGGTGCTTGAATTCCTCTGCTAGCAAGCTAGTTAACTAAGTTTCAAATCCATTTTATTTTGGTTTATATGAATAAATATGAAATATGAATATTAAATATGACTTATTTTAATGTGAAAGGCTAGAAATATCAGTGAATACATTAAGTTGTTATGGAACCCGGAATAATTCCCGAATATTTTTTAGAGAATTAATGTAGTTCCTTGAGGCTTTGTTCAAACAATTAGTGTCTTGTTAGAAATCGAATCAGTTGATCTCTTGTAGTCAGTGAACAAATATAAAATAAATAAATAAATATTAAATACTTTGTAGCATTGAGGACCTCAAATATCTTCAGAAAAAATGTAAAACCCCTGTTTCTGGTAAATTAAAAGGATATACGCCACAAGACAGACAATTCTAAGGAGAAATAAATCGATATTGATCGATGGAAAGAGGTGATGATTTGCAGTGACCTTGAGAGTATCTGCGACTCTACTCAGAGTCATGGGAATGTCTCTCTGGAATGAGTGCATGTGCCCTGACCTAATTGGCCAAGCTCCTAATCGATAAAAAAATGCCAACCATTTAATACCTCTATCGATTAACTCTCTTTTAAATCTGTTAATTTTTTATTAATTTACAAATTTTCACTCCTTTTTAGATTAGCAAATTAATCGCTACTACCCTGTATTTATTTGAAACAAATTATTGTTCTGCTAAAAGCTTTTAGCAGCTCGCATTCATATCCCAAAAAAATCAGAGATTTTTCTCTTCGATAACTGAATGATTTCTGCCTCATTCAGTTCTCTTTTTTGAAAAAAAAAACACCTTTTTAATCCCAGACGGTCATTTTTCTTTCATAAATTCAGCCATTAATCGTGGATTTGTCGGTACGCGCGAGAATAAAGACGATGATTTATGAACCAGGTGCAACGCCTTTGTCTTATCAGAGCTTTGCTTACCAATCTTCAACAAGCTCTTAATCCGCCAAATATGACCACCTACTCCCGTTAGAGGTTCTAGACGGCTACGAATGCGATTAACCGGTCAACCAATCGATTTTTGCGTAGTATACTCTTCATGGGCTAATTTTAATTAAGCACCAAGCTATACGTCTTCCGAAAATCATTCCTAACTTGAATGGTTTAAAGTAAAGTGGCCTTTCCCATTAATGGATTCTCTTTTTGCCCTTTTAGACGGCGGTACGTGCCAATAAAACCTTCGCTCCTCCTCCTCATCTTCCTCCTCCTCCTCCTCCACCACTTTCGTCGTCACCGCCATAAAGGACGTCACGCGAGACAAGAGCGAGGGAAGGCAAATCTGTCCTCGGAGAAATTTTCCGGCGGGGGGTGCCCCTTTGAAATTCCGCGGTTTTATGAGTGCCTGATGCCAAAAAACTGGTGAGAGTTTTTACAGACCAATTGTGTGGCGGTTTTCCAATAACCCCGGTTGTGATAGGAAGTCCTGATCGAGGGTGGCATTAATGTAAGATTATTTTGGTTTTGATAAATCAAAGAACTCAAAAGTGTCACCAGTTTCAACCACTCCCTGTTCCTTGTCATTCTGTGATAATTAACTGAGCTTTCTTGCGATTTTAACAGATTTTGTTAAGTATTTTGGGATTTAGTATTTGCAGATCAATAAAAATGTCTTCTCTTCGTAAGCTATCGATTTTTTTGCACTCCCTCAAATAAATAGCAAAATTTTAAGAAATTAAATGATTTCTGTTAAAAAAACAAGAAAATAGAGGCTTTCTAATCAACACAGCGACCGTTTGTGTCATTGTGCTTCTCCAGGCCATGTTTCCAGGTCTGCGATGTTGACTTGATGGATAAAACAGGTGAATCCGAGTTACATTTCCAGGTTAAATTTTACATCTAATAAAATATTTTAAAACTAAAATTGGAATTAACCATCATCCAGCAAGCCTTTAAATAATCGGGACAGTCAAGGGTGTGCTAGAATTCACGTGTTTAAAACAACCTCATTTACAAAAATCAGAATTTCAAAAAAGCCGCCTCAATTTCTACGGCGCGAATTCAAATTTTGCCAGTCGATTTTGTCTACCTCAACTGTCTATTAACATTACATCTACTTTAAATCACATGAAACAAGTTTGACCAATAAATTTGATTGTTACTTTTGTACTTAAAAGAAAATTAGTTTTTAAAAAAAATTCACTCAGGATTTTATTGGCGTTTTCAGGTAGTGTTTTTTTAATTCATACACAATTAATTACTCACCATGTCATTATGAACTCATTTAATCAACTATTCCTCACCCAAAAGTTTGTCCATTTAAAACTCCTCACTTTAAATATGAAATTGACTACAATTTTTATAAATATTGAGTATTAAGTATTAAAAATGCATTTAGACTATGAAGTGTATTTACATATTCATTTTCAAAGAGAAATCACGACCTTCAAATTAAAAAAAGCCTGCATTGATCTCTAATTATTAGAAAGTAATTTAGTTTCTAGTTAATATTAAAACCGAATTTTGGAGCCTAATTTTACACCGGAAAATCGTGTCTAAATTCCACATTATATATTTTATTTCTTTAAATTTCGAATGACTCAAGCTTGTGAAGAATTTAAACATACTTTAATTTCTTTAATTTTTATGCATTTTAAAATTAGATTTGGAGCTTAGATTTACCTTATGCCGTGATAAATTTAAATTCCAGTAGAAGCATAAGACTATATACAATTAATTTAATGTATACTATTACTCACTCAAAAGTTCATATTTCCAAAACTGTTCATTATGAACTGAGTGAGATTTTTTAAAATTTTTGAAGACTGAGCACGGTTTTTTAAATGCGTAAACAAACACAAGCTTTACGAAGGATTTTAAAAAACCTTTAATAAAAATCATTATATATTCAAGCCCGTAGAATTTTCAATAACTTGGAATAGCCTGTATATTTTTTCAAATTACCTGATCTTCTAAGCTAATTTAGACCAAAAAATTGCTCCTTAAAGCAGTAATATTAAACATTAAAGATTTTTGTGAATTGTACTAATTAGGGAATATGGGCTTTAGACTTTTTAGGAGTGAGTTTGCTCAACAGTGGTTTGTGTAAATTAAATAATCACTTTAAATTTAGGATTTAAATTAACTTTTTGTCTCATTTTATCAGTTTTTTAAAAACATTTTTTTGTGATTGTGGTATTGAAAAATCGCCTCCAATATCGATATTTCTTTCGGTAAATCGAATTCTCTCTGTATTACACTTAACCCTTAGCCCACTGTGACTGACGAATCATCGTCGCTTACCGCTAACTCTTGGACAGTCGTGAACAGAAGATAACTCGAAGCTCTTAAGACCAGATAGGACAACAAGACGAGAAACGGCTGAACTGGAACTCGGAGCAGAGTTTGTTGGCTCTGGTTGTGTAGTCTCTAATATTTTCCCTAGGCCCCATCGCGACTCTGAAGCACTGGAAACGGGCATTAAAGAGAGACTTTTCGCCTGAAGTTTTTCTTTGCACTTTTAATGAATTAGTTAAGGCCGTGAGAAGTTCTTCAATTTTATGCGTCGCCAAATTGGTGAGACAGGTTAGTGTGAATGAAGCTCGCTTAGTATCGATCAGTAGAGTTACGCTTTGGTCACTATTTCATATTCAGTTCTTGAGAAATTCAAATGACGGACCATAATTTACCACTGCCAATGACTGGACAATTTATACTCTCAGTTCAGTTTTATTCACTTAATCAGAAAAAAGCTACACATAGGGGAATCTAGTCCATTAACTGAATCGCTGATATCAGTTTCGTCTAAGTCTTTATTTACTCGTATGAAACAAAATTAATTATTATTTACTGGAGTCGAAGAGGTCAGCGTATCTACCAACGTATTAGGAGGAAGCTGTTTAGCCTTCGTCGGATCATCGTAATCCGATGATTGGACTACTGCGTGTGCTTAGACGCCGTGGCCTAGAGACCCACCAATCGCCACCTCCCCTACCCTCCTCTCCTCTCCCTAGAAGCAGCTTTTGAGGAGACCGTTCAGCTGACTCGGGCCTCATTCCGCATTTATCGCGGTTGACACTGTCATAGACGCCACTTGTTGCTTCAGTCTCTATCTCTCTACCTATGAGATTTAGCTGTCACTAACCACTTTTGCCATGCAATACTGTTTAAACCTATCATGAAAAAACATTTAAAGGCTTTGGAGATCTATTTACCACCCGTTGACGAAGTTGACACTACTTTGGGTCAAAATAGTCCTCAGCAGTTGATTTCAGAAATAACAATTTCAAATTATGAAATATCCCACACATTTCTGCAGATCATCCCACAAGTGCTATCCCAATTACGTCTTTTTGAAAACTGAACGATGTTACGAATCCAGTGGAGGTGAATATTTTTATTACCTTCAAATGCGCTTAAATTGACCAAGTTTTGTTTTAAGGAACCACAAAATTATAATCTATTTGTTTATACACCCTGCTAACATGAGTTTATCCAGTGCTCATGTTCATGAGTTCAAAGCGGAAAACTCAGCAGCAGCAGCAGCAGCAGCAGCAGCCAACGAGGTGGTGAGCAACATTCACTCGCAGCTCAGGGAGAGAGCAAAAGCATGTGGACGGAAGAGTGTGTGAGCAGAAGAAGAAGAAGAAGATGGTTTGCGGAATACAGTGGAAGTTGAGATCACAATTGTGTTTGATGACACATTGCACGATACTTCACTTCTCCATGTTCCCACACAGCACTATCGGCATTAGTAACCAATAAAACCTGACTCAGCGCTCACCAAAACGACAAGCTACCATGCTCCTTCATTCCACCTGTCTGTCCTCACAGCAGAGTGGAGCCTAGTTCGGGTCGCAGGCAGTGTCCAACATGACCCACCTCTCACGAATTTTGGCACAAAATTAGGGTCCCTCCTACCTCGTTGACGTTTCAGTCACCCCTGAATTCTTCTACAAAATACCATGCAAACTTGATGGAATTTGATACAAATGACGATAAATTCACACTAGGGAGGATTGAAACACTGCGTTTATTAGGAATTAGGCAAAATGTGGATTAATTGGTAAAGTTAATTACCACAGAGGCAGGTTCTTCGGAATAAGTATTGGTGAATTTATGACTCAGAGTTTCATATCGTTCACTAGAAGTGATTATTACTCAGTGTGGTCCAACCAGCAAGCAGGTTGTTTGAGCTGGCTCAACACAACTCCCGTCGCACGACTCAGGGGAGTTCGCATCCAGTGAGTGTGTTCTGAGTTCATCCCTTCCAGGAGGTATGCGTATTCAGGGACTTCAGAGCGGACTTCGGCAACTCTACACTTTTCGCTTGTTTAAATACACCTCTGTCTGTCTTGTGGGCAATCTCACAGCGTGTTTATACTAATTCATTGTCAAAATGTTACATTTTGTTCAATCTACATAACCAAACCATAGTTTCGTAACAAAGATTCGTTTCACTTTAAATCAGAGATCCACCCTTTAGTCAATTTAATAGTACACACTTGTGAGAGCATTCGAATGTTCCAGGTGCTCAAAGCGCCAAATTGTGCATTTTACGAATTCTAATTCACATTTTTGACACTAAATCTCATGGAAGCTTTTGTGAGGCAGAGAATCTTATTGCCATTCAAGCCGTTAAAAGTCATTAAAATCACATAAACCGGAGATAGTTTTATGATTTTAAAGTTATTATTAAGTTCATTTAAGAGAAAATATTACAAGTCGGTGGCACATGTACATTCTACTCTATTCTCCAGTCTCAAAAGTCAAGCAGAAACTAATACTTAACCCAACCCAACCCACGTCAGTAACAAAACATTATTTATATAAAAGTATACATATATGTCTAGCTAGGTTCCAGTGTTTTGAAAGCAAATTGCAATACCTAGACACCTGCAATTCCATTATCGACGACTGGCAGGCTAGACGGTCAACGAGCGAACTGTCAATGTTTATAATCTCGGCTCGTTGCTTATATCACTATGGCTGATTGATGAGCCGTCAAAACTGTACTCAGGTTTGATTTCTTTCGCCAAAGACATGCCCCTAAGAACAGAGAAGGTGTTTTTGGCGTCGATAAACAAACAGAAATGTTTTCGACATCCTCATACATTATTAGTGGTTTGCCTAAATTAGATTGATCTTGTGCAAATTTTCATTAGATAGACATAAATAGGGCTGCTTTTACAGCATCGGAAATAGTTTCAGTTTCAGTTTCAATTTCAGTTTCAAGCTCTCGAAATGCCACTGTGCCATGCATTTCTGCACATTAAATCCTGCTTGCAGATAGGCTTTAGGTTCTCATTTCAAGATGGGTTTTTTAATGCGACATGTAATTTTAGTAGTACAAGCCTGAGAGAGAGAATTTGAATGGTCCAGGTGGTCCAGGTGCTAAAATTTCCAAATTCAAAGAGATATTTTTATATTAAATATATATGTATATGGATTATGTATTCGTTCAACGAAATCTGAAGTGACAAGGGCCATGTCCGAAAACGTGAGAGTACTTTCCATGGCATTAATGGTCAGCACTGACCAAATCACTAAAAAAGGCACTTTTGATGAGGTTTAAATCGAGGTTAGACGATCCACTCTGCGACGCAGAGGCTATAACCTCACCGGGAGTACTTTAATGGGTCAGTCGATTGAAGTTTCGAAGGACCATCCATTTGGACCACCTGGAGAATCCAAATTTCTGCTCTCTCAGGCTTGTACTATTAAACTGGTAGAAGCTTTTTTAAAAAAACTGTTCTTGAAATGAACTTAAGGTTGGTTTAACTTCAGTGATTTTTCCAAGGCGTGGAACAGAAACAAGTACCTATGCTATAAGAGCTCTCTAACTAATGTTTAGTGAATAGGGCTTGAAAGATTTAGTGGAGAAGTTGAATTTTCTCACAGGCTTGCACTATTAAATTTAAAGGATTTCTTGAAAGGGTAATCTTGAAATAGAAGAATTGCTAGTAATATATCGAAAAACCTAGAACTAAAACGATTTGTGTGCTGGCCGGTAGCTGGGTTTAGGAACGGCTTCCTGAGAGCCTAAGAAAATGATGTTGTTAAGTTGTATGGACCGCTCAATTTGGCGTCATCTCGCCGCAATCCATCGAACTAGATATGGAGTCACAGGTGAAGAGTCTATGGATGTATGGAAGGCGCGGAAAAAGTGGTTTGTGGTTTGTCCTTCTAGCGTGTGTTGTGTTTGCGAGCTGGTTGATGCTGTCGAGTGTGACCATCCACGTAATTCCCCACCATTTTAGGACTTCGACAGCGTTTTCCTGAATGTAGTAAAGAGATCGATAATTTTGTTTTACTAAGCTAACTCTTTCTATTTTGGTTGTTGCCGTCTTTGTAAAATTTTGCATCTGTTCCAATTCTCGCTCCGGCTTGAATTATTAATTTTACAGGCCTCTTAGTATGACCCCAAAGGCTATTTGTATTCTCGAGTTAACAAGGCTGAAATAAATAGTCTGGTAGGTTTTCAGAAGCCTGAAACTGAACCGATTATTTATGTTATAAAAGCTCGCGAATTTATTTCATTTGAATCAAAATGTACACAAGATTCGATTTTAGCAAAACAAATATAAATTATCAAATAACTAATGCGCTTTTTATCTGATCTCTGGAATATCCCCGTTGTGCAAGAAAGCACACCTGTGTTCAACATTAATGGTACCTCCAGTACTGATTTTTTGCTTGCTTGAACTCAAAATGATTGTACAATAAACGCTTCTATATATAATACAAAAAATACTCTTTGCATTTGGAAATTTAGCACTTGGACCACCTGCACCATTGAAATTCCCTCTCTCTCTCAGACTTGTACTACTAAAATTGCATGTCGCTTTAAAAAACCCATCTTGAAATGAGAACCTAAAGCCTATCTGCAAGCAGAATTTAATGTGCAGAAATGCACGGCACAGTGGCATTTCGAGGGCTTGAAAGTGAAACTGAAACTGAAACTGAAACTATTTCCGATGCTGTAAAAGCAGCCCTATTTATGTCTATCTAATGAAAATTTGCACAAGATCGATGTAATTTAGGCAAACCACTAATAATGTATGAGGATGTCGAAAACATTTCTGTTTGTTTATCGACGCCAAAAACACCTTCTCTGTTCTTAGGGGCATGTCTTTGGCGAAAGTAATCAAACCTGAGTACAGTTTTGACGGCTCATCAATCAGCCATAGTGATATAAGCAACGAGCCGAGATTATAAACATTGACAGTTCGCTCGTTGACCGTCTAACCTGCCAGTCGTCGAAAATTGAATTGCAGGTGTCTAGGTATTGCAATTTGCTTTCAAAACACTGGAACCTAGCTAGACATATATGTATACTTTTATATAAATAATGTTTTGTTACTGACGTGGGTTGGGTTGGGTTAAGTATTAGTTTCTGCTTGACTTTTGAGACTGGAGAATAGAGTTGAATGTACATGTGCCACCGACTTGTAATATTTTCTCTTAAATGAACTTAATAATAACTTTAAAAACATAAAACTATCTCCGGTTTATGTGATTTTAGTGACTTTTAACGGCTTGAATGGCAATAAGATTCTCTGCCTCACAAAAGCTTCCATGAGATTTAGTGTAAAAAGTGTGAATTAGAATTCGTAAAATGCAAAATTTGGCGTTTTGAGTACCTGGAACATTCGAATGCTCTCACAAGTGTGTACTATTAAATTGACTAAAGGGTGGATCTCTGATTTAAAGTGAAAGGAATCTTTGTTACGAAACTATGGTTTGGTTATGTAGATTGAACAAACTGTAACATTTTGACAATGAATTAGTATAAACACGCTGTGAGATTGCCCACAAGACAGACAGAGGTGTATTTAAACAAGCGAAAAGTGTAGAGTTGCCGAAGTCCGCTCTGAAGTCCCTGAATACGCATACCTCCTGGAAGGGATGAACTCAGAACACACTCACTGGATGCGAACTCCCCTGAGTCGTGCGACGGGAGTTATGTTGAGCCAGCTCAAACAACCTGCTTGCTGGTTGGACCACACTGAGTAATAATCACTTCAAGTGAACGATATGTAACTATAAGTCCTATATTCACCAATACTTATTCCGAAGAACCTGCCTCTGTGGTAATTAACTTTACCAATTAATCCACATTTTGCCTAATTCCTAATAAACGCAGTGTTTCAATCCTCCCCAGTGTGAATTTATCGTCATTTGTATCAAATTCCATCAAGTTTGCATGGCATTTTGTAGAAGAATTCAGGGGTGACTGAAAAGTCAAAGAGGTAGGAGGGACCCTAATTTTGTGTCAAAATTCGTGAGAGGTGGGTCATGTTGGACACTGCCTGCGACCCGAACTAGGCTCCTCTCTGCTGTGAGGACAGACAGGTGGAATGAAGGAGCATGGTAGCTTGTCGTTTTGGTGAGCGCTGAGTCAGGTTTTATTGGTTACTAATGCCGATAGTGCTGTGTGGGAACATGGAGAAGTGAAGTATCGTGGAATCTGTCATCAAACACAATTGTGATCTCAACTTCCACCGTATTCCGCAAACCATCTTCTTCTTCTTCTTCTTCTGCTCACACACTCTTCCGTCCACATGTTTTTGCTCTCTCCCTGAGCTGAGAGTGAATGTTGCTCACCACCTCGTTGGCTGCTGCTGCTGCTGCTGCTGCTGGGTTTCCGCTTTGAACTTATGAACATAGCACTGGATAAACTCATGTTAGCAGGGTGTATAAACAAATAGATTATAATTTTGTGGTTCCTTAAAACAAAACTTGATCAATTTAAGCGCATTTGAAGGTAATAAAAATATTCACCTCCACTGGATTCGTAACATCGTTCAGTTTTCAAAAAGACGTAATTGGGATAGCACTTGTGGGATGATCTGCAGAAATGTGTGGGATATTTCATAATTTGAAATTGTTATTTCTGAAATCAACTGCTGAGGACTATTTTGACCCAAAGTAGTGTCAACTTCGTCAACGGGTGGTAAATAGATCTCCAAAGCCTTTAAATGGTTTTTCATGATTGTTTTAAACAGTATTGCATGGCAAAAGTGGTTAGTGACAGCTAAATCTCATAGGTAGAGAGATAGAGACTGAAGCAACAAGTGGCGTCTATGACAGTGTCAACCGCGATAAATGCGGAATGAGGCCCGAGTCAGCTGAACGGTCTCCTCAAAAGCTGCTTCTGGGGAGAGGAGAGGAGGGTAGGGGAGGTGGCGATTGGTGGCTCTCTCGGCCACGGCGTCTAAGCGCACGCAGTAGTCCAATCGTCGGATTACGATGATCCGACGAAGGCTAAACAGCTTCCTCCTAATACGTTGGTAGATACGCTGACCTCTTCGACTCCAGTAAATAATAATTAATTTTATTTCACACGAGTAAATAAAGACTTAGACGAAACTGATATCAGCGATTCAGTTAATGGACTAGATTCACCTCTGTGTAGCTTTTTTTCTGAGTTAAGTGAATAAAACTGAACTGAGAGTATAAATTGTCTGTTCAGTTATCTGAATTATCAATTTCGCCCTGTATACGGACCGAAAACCAAGTCGATTGTAACATAAGAGTGCAGAGATCTGTGAGGATAACTACTGTAACACCACGTCATTCACTCTTTTTTTTAAAAATACGTCAATTTTGCCTACTACTACTACTACTACAACCACTACTCCACTCCAGTGTGGTTGAAAATGACCAGACGTTTCAAACGAACTTGATTCACACAAATTTTGAATTGTCTCCAAAGGAATCAATTTAAACAAATTCTTCTTCAGTTAAAACACTCTCACCCAGTTGTTTTAGAGACGATGGCGGCGGAGGCGGAAATCGACTTCATTATCAGCAGTAGGATGACCTTGGTCACCCAGAATTCCTAAATGGTCGTAGCTGTTACTTCCTCCAGCTGAAACGGCACCTCAGATCAGCTCCACATAACCCTGCCGTCATGTTTCACGGCGGTTGGAGAAGGCAGAAGTGGGGATTAAGTGCTTCTTTCTTTGGCTGTTTGAGAACGCAGTGCACTCGGCCGGAGGTAGGGAGATAAGGTGAACGACGATGATTCGTGAAAGAAAATGGCATTTTTTCAGGGCTCGAGGGACCGACTAATTCTGCTGGAGGTTTCTACTCCTCGCCTCGAAGCGTTTGTCGCCTTCGAGAGCAGAGGATTTTGCGTCTAATTGTAGCTCCAATGAACAGCTTCTGATGAAGAGTTTTTGTGTGGACTCTGCAATAATTTCTTGCGAGCGTGGTCTTGTGGTCCTCTCTAACAATTACAATTTTAGTAACAATCGTAAGGAATTGAAATTTCGGAAGAAGTTGGTCGAACTCCTGCAACAATAAAGACCGCATCCAAAAAATCGATTAATCAATTAAAAGAAGAGACGATTTTAAAAGGTGAGTAAGAAAATGAATCTCTATGGATGACAAGACATTGAGTTCAGCTAGCCTAGCGGTTGAGGGTTGGTTGGAGTTACTTGTCACCAGCTTCAAAGCACTGTTTTCACCAAGAAAATTTCAGTTTCTTGGAAATTTGAGTGGTCCCGCTAAGGGAAAAGGAATTATTGTTGCTTAAATTCCGTAATTTAAATATTTATTTGATAAATTATTTGCCTATATACAAGCAGAGGCACACTATTAATCACGTCAACCAGATTCAAAAAGCTAGTGAAATTAATCAATATTTAGTGTCTCACCAATCAATAAACGCGCGCATTGCAACTTTCTAAGCTGCTCACTAGGTTTAACCATGATTTGCTCCAATTTATTACTACCAGTGATGGGTAAAGATAAAGTAACGAATGCCCGAGTGACCAAACAGCCGATTCGTACGAGATGCGTATCGTAATTCGGGGTTGAGTCACGAATCTTGATCTTTTGTGACTTCAGGTAGTCTCCTGAACAAATTAGCAGTTGTTTTTATTTTTCTACCGCTTTTTAAAAGTTTGAAGTACGACGTGGTTTCTAGATGATTACATGGCACGAATATATCAGTTCATACCATAAGTTCTGTCCGAATGGTATCTTTTTTAAAGATGCCAAATCAACAATACGGTCGCTTCGTCTCTTGTTTTAGTTAATCCAAATTCCAATAGAACTCATTGGATGGTCTTTCTGTTAAAAGACTCAACGCTTTTATTTAAATGGTCAGAAAATCTGTCAACCAGATTTAAATGCATTATGATCGCCCTAGAACACGCATTCTGGGTAAAATTTAAACTAACCTACTCAGTCTCAAATCCGATAGACCATCGATAAGCGCGGACTTTCCGAACCTGCGAGCTTTCGCTCATGACCGAAATTTGGTACTAAACCAGGTACCAGGTCTTTTCCTGTGCCATTAACCTTGACCTTCACTTGCCCCGTAATTAATTATGAAATCTCGAAGGAGACTTTGGTGTAATGACTCGTTTTCTAGCAGTGGTAATCTCAGATGAGTTGTGGTGGCCAGATGAGATGTGCAACTTCATTAGAATGTTCTTTCTTGAACAAATCTAGCTGTATGGATTGATGGCAGTGTTAACCTCCGGAAACCACTGTTCTTGAACACCCACAGGAACATTAAAACAAAGCCAATTAAAACCCTCTGTGACCTTGAAAGTCCAACCAGAAACACCGACTCGATAAGAATGTTCTAGAGACTAGAGGGATTTAAAGACGGCTTTGCCACTTGTTGTGAAGAAGGAAAAATTGACTTAATTCAGACGGAATCTTTTGATAAATATTCGGCTGTTTGTCTGTAGTGTAGCCGGTTCTACTACACTAGAGTTAGCCTGCCATATCAGCACTAACAAGTTAGTCTCTTTGAAAGTTTAACAAGTTTTAATTGTTGCCAAAAGGTGCTAGGTGTTTCCACTTTTTTGTCCAACACCTGCATTTAGTCGCCAACTGAAAATTTTCCATGGTGAAGCAATATTATATCTTTTTTATCATCTACACAAGATAATTAAGTATTTTTTTGCAATATATACGTTGGTTTTTTTACTGAAAATCGAAGTAATTTTAAACTAACGATTATAGCAGATTCAAGTATTCAAGAGAACAGAAACCTAGCTCAATTTGCGCAGAAAGTTTCACTCAAAATATCCGCCGCCAATGTGAATATGTTATAAACAATCAAAATTTGACATATTTTAATGTGCGCATTTATTACTTTTATTAATTTAAAAAAGTTTTTTTAAATAAACGTTTTTTTGCAGATATTTTTAAAACAATTGGTCATGACCTCTAAAATTCTTTTGGAAACAACTTACAAATGCGATTGGTACTGTAAACATATTTGTTGATTTTTCAATTAATGTTGTTTACGAAATGGCATTTGTTTAATGTCTTTTAAAATCCTCTCTGTACCATTACTAACCCACCATTGTTGTTTACTATTCCTAAAATAACACGAGAAATTGTTAAGAAACAACATGAACGGTAGTCAAGGCACTACTTCATATGATTGGTTAAGGTAATTATTTAACCTTCAAAGGAAGAGTAGCACGTTTAAACGCATCTATCCCAATACCAAGCCTTAAATTTGCTCCTCTCTGGGAGTAAATCAGGCACGTTCGGCCACCCAGCAGGGGGTCCTTCATCTGTTGCTCGTTAGGCCTAATTTCTGGCGTGCCCCCAACGTCGCTCCCACCCTCTCCCTGGTCTGAGTGGTGACCTTATCATCATCAGCATCCGTCCATGATTCACCGACCACTCATCTGTCTACCGCTAATTAGGAATCGCGTGAATAACAAGCCCATTTGAACGGAGGTGGAGTCCACATGGTTGTTGGAACATGTTTTGCGGATATGAGGCCACACTTGAGTTCTCCACAGGATGGATTTACTAGCCCATTAAGGAAAAGAGAAGGCGTGTTCAAGAAGAGACCTGTGTTCAATTTGAGGTGTGCACTCGCGAACTGATGTGATTAGGAACAAGGGAACATGACTTACACAATTCCATTGGCTACGGGGTGTCCGGTAGCCATGTTTTGGCAGGCTTTGTGTGAGCCTGAGGACATGATATCGATTAGATGTCTGGACAGGCTAGCTGGCATCAGTTGGGTACCAATTTTCCAAGTTTAGGAACTGTTTCGAGTTTTTGAAGAAGTAAGCTTAATCGCCATCTCCATCTCTACTGATAAAACCTCCTCTTCCACTGAATTTCGCGAACCAACTTCTGCGCGCATAAACCCATTCATTAAAACAAAAACCTCTCATTATGAAAAATAGCAACTTAAATCACGATAATTAGCACCGCTTTGATCAAAATAAGGATGGCATCATGCTATATATACTTTATGTCCACCCGAAACGCTGTGAAAACTGTGGTGACTTCTTTTTAGCAGCGCGACACAATTTCCTTGAAAGTTGGCACCAAAAACTGTTTGAAAATCGCTGACCACTGTGTTTTATGAGGGCGGGATGACAACGAAGCCAGCCATGTGTGTTTCACCAGCAGAATTTGTGGGAAAAATTCGAAAAAATTGGCTAGTGAACCAATTTTTACGATTTTACCTGTTGGGCCGTACCAGGGCCACAAAACCCAGTTAATCGACCGATTAACTAATTAATTAATTATTAAATTTTTTTAAATACCTCGTCCAAGAATGGTGTAAAATTTGGCTACACTTAGGTTGTTATAGATGTCGGTGACAGCGGTTAATTTGAGTAAGTCTTTTTTGTAATTTCTTTGTCGATTAAAGTCAATTGAAAATCTAAATTTAGTATTCTTTAAAATTACCTCTACCAACAACACTTTAGGGGCGATTTTTGTGATTTAAACAAGAACCTAGGTCTTGAAGGCTCATGCTGATGATGTCCACTGCTTTGACCATCAGTTTGTGCACTGGAGAATGCGAGAATCAGTGCATCTCGTAAGTCCTGTCCGCATTTTGAATAATTATAAAAGTGACAAAACATTGTACTTAATTGAAGATTCAGTCATCAGTGCACTTGCCCTGATTATCTATGACTTTTATTATTAATTATTAGGATTTAAATTTGATTTTTTGCCCCATGGGAAGATTCTTGACACAGAAAATCGGGTACCCTAATTCCAATACCCTCGAGGAATCTGATCTTCGATTTCAGTTCATAAAAAATTGTAATCCTGATCCACAAAGGAGAAATCGTTGTATAGGCTTCTTTCCTTCTCTGACGAAGAAAGTGAAGAAGCTGCAGTCAATAGTCCTCAGCTCATCTAAGAAGCTGAGATCGCAGTGAACATTTCCGTTCTATTTTGCCCTCCCCTGACTTTATCGCCAGCACCATCATCATCATCGTCGTCGTCATCCTCATCACCAGGTGTGTGTATGTGCGTGACAGGTTATCGCGTCCCCATCTCAGTTCCCCTTTCCCCTCCTCGTTTCGGACAGCGTCGTCGGACAAAAGCGGCTGTGAGGCGGTTGAGCCTTCTCAACTCTCTCTCCAGTGGGTCTCCACTCACCATCTTTTTCTCGCTATAGTCCGCATCGCCGCCTCTCTTACTAACTCGGCCAAAGTGGCGGATTATTTGAGCTGCTTTTTGCTCCCCAAAGGATCCGAAAGGTGAGGGGTCTTCTTCGTCTTCTTAGTGATTCCGAGGTGATTTTACATTGGCGTGGAGAATTGAATTTGTTTAAACGTTTCAGTGTATCGACTGTGCTAGTGAACAGTAGCAATAGGGCATGAAATTAAGCTAAAACGGTCTGTTAAAAGTTGGATTTACATTCTGCAACACTCATTACTGGAAATCAAAGGACGCCTAACAGGAATGATGATCATTCAATGGACAAAATAATGGAAACACTTAACATTTTTTTACCGTGTTTTTACTGTCACATTTACTTTGCTTTAAAATATTTAATTTGATATAAATTAATGTTTAAATTTTATAAATTTAACCCACAGAAAAAATGTGGTAATATTGCTATAGTGCCGAGGTATCAGTGTGAAACGGGTTCGCCCAATGGGAATCTTGCCGTGATTTGATTGGTCGCTCAATGAGCCAATGGTCACAGAGGGTGGGATGCGAAGGCCTAGGTCGCGGCAGTGGCATTCGGAAAGGACTTCACGCACGTGTGTGTCATCTCTCTCTCTCTCGGATGCTGCTCGAGAATCGATTTTCATGGACTCACTGGACCTTCCGGCCTTCCTGCTTCCACTCCTGCTCCTCTAAATGCCTCTAAAATGCCAACTCGTACCACTGGATTATCCCCACCGAGTCCCCTTCTTGTCCTTCTCCTCATCATAACATCCTCCTCTTCGCGTCTGGGTCGGAGGAACCTTCCACAGGTCTTCTTCAAGGTGGAGGAGAACACAGAACAGGGCCAGATCGTGGGAAGCATATACGACAAGATTAACCTACCGCTGGATCAGCGGTTCCAGTACTCTCTACCTCAGAATCCCTTCTTCAAGTTCGACACGGAGGGTTCCCTGATTGTCGCAGGTGAACTCGATCGAGACGACAACCCAACACTATGCAAGGAGCCAGGGTTCCCGGAAATCTGTGAGTGGAGCAGTTTTCTCATTGGCACCACCGGCAGCTACATCCCTCTTCGTGTACATATCACCGACGTCAATGACAACGCCCCAACTTGGCCTGTCGACTATGTCAGCGTCACTATCCCCGAAAACTCCCCTCCCAACTTCACCACCGAGCTATCAACTGCTCAAGACGCCGACTTTGGAATAAACGGCATTCGGGAATATAAGTTAATCGTTTCGCCTGAATTTGAGAATGCATTCATGCTGATAATCAACCCATTCCAGTCTCGTACGACAAAGCAACAGAGACAGACAAAGGACCGTCCCTCACAGTCTTCCACAGATTCCAACACCGTCGGGAGTCCAGTTCTGGTGTTGCTGAAGCCCCTGGATCGAGAGAAGGTTCCCTGGATAAACCTGACGCTTCTGGCAGTCGATGGAAGTCCGCCCTATCACACTGGGGCCCTTGAGATTTACATCAAGGTCAGTGATGACAATGACCACGCCCCGGTCTTTACATTCCAACGCTATGTGGCTCAATTGACGGAGATTGCACCGGTTGGAAGTAGCATCAAACTTCAACCAATCTCCAGTTCGAAACAGTCGGATGATAACGGGGTATCTGGACCGTTGGTGGACGGGTTCCAAGCGGAAGATCTCGACGAAGGAGCGAATGGAAGGATCCTCTACTCCTTCGCGCGTTCGACACCCCTGGAAACTCAGAAAACCTTCAGTATCGACAGTCACACCGGTCAGTTAAGAGTGGCGAGACCACTGAGCTACGATGATGGTCCCATCTCCTGGAGCTTCCAAGTTGTTGCCACGGACAATGGAAGACCCCCGAGGTCGTCTTTCACTGATGTATCGATCCAGCTTAAAGATGCCAACAACCATCCACCGACTATCACGGTTCAAGCTGGTGTTTCGAACCAAGAAGGTGACTCATTTCCACACACAACTACTGTTCGTATACCGGAGAATGTAAGGTTGGATAAGAAGCACTTGGCAACCGTGACAGTGAATGACCGTGACACCGAGGAGGGTGGTGAATTCGACTGTGCTCTCCAGTCCCAGGAATCGGGTTATTTTGAGCTGGTTTTGAAGGGCCAACTGCCCAATGTGGTCATCTATGACCTCCTAGTGAGTGGGACTTTTGACCGTGAGGAGGGCAAAGTTCGGCTTTTGGGGATTTTTTGCGAGGACCAAGGCAGTCCACGACTCACTTCCAATCACGCAGTTCGGGTGATTATTGAGGATGAAAATGACAATAGCCCCGTCTTTGAATTCCCTTTCTATCATCTTACGGTGAGCTAATGTGTTCCAAGTATTTAGAAGCATTCATTGCAATTTTTTAAATCTTCATAGCTTTTAAAATGGCCGCCATTTTTCTGAATATAAAATTTTACACAAGATTCAACAAGATTTTGCTTTCACGTATTAGCTGATCAATAAAAAATCGATTTTTTTTCGCTTAATTTAATTAGGCTAACTTAGGATTCTCAATCGATAATCAGCTGTATAAAAAACTGCTTTTGATTCGAATCAATTTCTTTTTTGTAATTTTGAAACCTTTGTTGTTTTTATCCTAAAATTTATTTTTCAAGGTTTTTTAATTAATGGGTGTTTATTGCTAGTTAATTTGGAACAAATAAACTGCAGTTTTTAATCAAACCAAGCCAAGGCGTGTGCACTTGTCTGCGACTCCTTATCTGGCTAAATTTACCAATTGCAGATAATGCGATTTTGATGTTGTTGTTGTGGCTGGAAGCGCTTAGGCTTTGATGTGCTCTGACACTCTTCCTGTTCCGAAAATACTGCACAGATATAAAAGAGCTCATTTTGAATCGGTGAGTCTCAATTTAAAAGAGGTACTTTTGAATTAGTGTTTAAAACCACTGGTCACCTTTCGATTGCATTATTTTTTGATAATTAATATATTTAAAAAACAGAGTTGTGCTTCTAGTCTGAACAGAAAAGGCTTGGATATTGATCGCGTATCAGTATATGATTTTTT
The DNA here is from genome assembly GCA_030710315.1 of Anomotaenia brevis. Taxonomy (NCBI): domain Eukaryota; kingdom Metazoa; phylum Platyhelminthes; class Cestoda; order Cyclophyllidea; family Dilepididae; genus Anomotaenia; species Anomotaenia brevis. The sequence goes on from JAUOZQ010000090.1 coordinate 137,691, forward strand.
TCAATTTCCAAACGACGAAAAAATCGATAACTCACTCGAGTCTTTAATTAGTACAAACTGACCAATAGGAATTGAGTTTGATCTCCGGCTTTCGTTACAAGTTTAAATCATCTAAAGGATGTGATTACGATATAAAAAAAATTGAATTTATGTAATTCTGAAAACTAGGATGATTTTCTAGCGGAATGAAGATGATAATTTTTGTCCCCAAGTTGTCTATAAAAATTGCACTTCTCCGGTTCCAGATCCTGCAATTTTTTTAGTTAGAAATGATACTTGCTGCTTAAATTGCCCCCAAAAAAATGATTAAGTAAGACTGGGGGGAGGAGGAGGGGGGATCGGAATGCGTAGACACCCAATGCGATTGTAATTCGACTTTCGAAAGCTGACATTTTCAGCGAGGCGCAAAGACACCATTTTAGGCGCGTGCGTCTGATTGCAAAACGCGAGCACACACCTGCATCTAGTAGCACTTGAAAAAAGAGCTCATCATTTCACAACTAGGATGTCCTAATAGGTCATTTAGGGGAATTAAGAAGGTGTACAAGAAGTCAGGGTTGGAAGAGGCGCCTTAACAAATCTGGTAAAAATTTCTAATGAATTTAATTCTTATGAATCTATCGATTTTATTCTAGTGAACACGTGGGTGGTCTTTCAAAAATTTGTTTAAATCGATGACAGTTCGCTGGGTAGTTTAAACAAGAATAATTCAAACTGCGCTGTGCAGAATTTTGGAGATTTTGAGTTCTGGACGTGTTTTAATGCACTGTGCGGGGTCTTGGCTTTTTCGATTATTCAAACTGGGGGCTGATTTAAAAATTTGAAGTCCGATCATGCTAGGGTAGACAGTGAATGAGTTTAATGTTACTTCCGGCTAATCACTGAAGTGGAAATCCAAGTGAGAAAAAAATGGCCGTTTTTGAACACGACAAATGTTCTGTCCTCTCACATTCTGGAAGAGTTGAACTCAGAACCTACTGAAGCCTACTTGGTGGAATTGCCACTATAAAATGCCCCGATATTCGAAAATGCGGAACTTCTTTTGCTATTTACAGTTCTTCTCTGTAAATATTTACCCAACAGGAGTTAAGTTTATATTTACACAGCCGGTGAAGGCCAAAGTGGTCACGGAAACCCTGAGTTTTATTTGCTCTGAGGCGACAAATGTTAGAAATGCTTTTCTGTTCAAAATAGCAAGTTGATATGCCCTAGACATTTTATATTATTTAAACAAATTTTTAACGCTCTGGAGTGAAGTTAGTTGTCTGGAAGTGACAAATAGCTTTAAAAAATCCTTTTATAATGAAAGAGGATAATCAGACTTGAAGTCTGTACAAACATTTTCCCAAAAAGATTGTTTAAATTTGCTTATTTCTGAATGTTTTAACACATCAAGTGACAGATTCAATTTAAAACTTTTTGCAGTGCATCGATGAATTGGTTATTGGCAGATTGAATTCTAAAAAATCTCTGAAAAAACAAAAAGTTATAATTTTAATTTTAGTATTTCAAACCAGAAGTTTGAAATAAAATTTAGGTATATTTGGATAAAAGTCTAATATTTAGTTGCGATTTACAAAAGATCTTTAGAAACACATTTAAAGAGGCTACGAAGAAGCTTGAAGCTAGATTGGCGATAGAATATGAAAATTATTGTTAATTTTAGTAACTTGGATTTAAAAATTGTTTAGAGCTCGAAATTTTCTCCAGACACCAAGGGTTATTTTAATATTTTAAAATCTAGAACACGCAAATAAATAAACTCATTCGAGCTCATTGAATTAGGGGCAATTTACTCGAAAATATCGCCTTAGTTGAAACGATTACCTGGCAACGATAAAAAATGGCGCTTTTTGTTTATTTTAACAAAATTTAAATTTCACTTAGGAGGATTATTGGGTCTTGAACGGGTTCATCGTTTTCTCTCTCTGACTGCATAAACGACCCTCAAGTTGAGGATCAGAGTAATTGAATTTTCGCTTCCAAATTAAATTCGGATTTGGAATAATTGATTTTACGGGAAGTAAGGAGGTCTGGTTCGACGAAAAAGCCCGACTTCACTGGTACAAACTTCCGATGGAAAATGCGGCCCTTAATCAAGGTTTCATTCCCCTAGACCCCTTTCTTTGTTAATTCCAGACAAAGGAGGGTCAGCCAAAGGGGACTGTGGTTGGTCAGGTCAAGGCCACAGACCCAGACGACGGGGAGTCTGCTCGCCTCTTCTACGAAATTCGATGGCCCAGAGGGACCCTAGAAACGGACAAAGTGATTGCTATTGGCCGAGATGGAGATTTGACTGTTAAGGTCCCCCTGGATCGTGAACGCGCACCCTATGGATATAACCTCACTGTGAGTTCTGATCCATCGATCGGTATTGATTTTTTGTACGTTTTGCACTTCGGTAAAGCATATTATTGATTTTTCGAAAAGTAGTCAGCCAATAGAAATCTGAGTTCATTTTTAATCTATTACTTTCAAAAAAACAATTATTTGGTTCCTTAATTCAAATATACAGGCCATACATAGAAAAAAATCATGCCCTGAGGACGTGTAAGGTCAAGAACCACTACTGGATGCGGATTTGAGGTGAATTTTTTAACAGTTTTTTTGTTCAAAAGGGTTAGAAACAAATTAAATGCGATAGACCCTAAGTTGCACTTTTATCTAATTCGACAGAATTTGGCTGACAATGATTGTGTCATCTGACAGATTCACGAAAGAAGGATTTGACGTGTCGTGATGATTTCTATTAGAATGGAGACCATTTGTAGGCCTCAGTTCCTATTAATTAGAGTTATCGCACTTCTGAAGAAAAATTTCCACTATATTTTATTAAATGTGCAACAGCCTGGTAATACTAAACAAACTGAGCCCATTTCAAGCAAGATTTCCGGACTCAATTAGGTCGTGGATTTTTTCAGAGATTTTGGCTGTCACTTAGCCACCAAAAGTCATGTCATCATCATCAGTAGCAGCAGTGCTCTGCACGTTTGCTTTCGCCTCATAAATCCACGCTAGTTTTGCCAGAGACTTGCATTTTATCCACAATTTTGAACGCAAAATCACTCAGTTTTGGGGTTAAACTGTGTATAAAAAGGTCTGTCATAATCATTTTTGATTGTTCAAATATTTTGATCCCAAGATATTACTTGTTTCCAACCTCTTTAGGGTGGAGTCTCTCACTAATTGTGCGAACGAGCACAGACCGGAATTGACAATTTTTTCAGTGTTTTCAAATTATCTGATTCGATTATAGAAACATTCACGTGTGTAGACACGGATATCTTCACTCTTTTCAAATTGGTATGACAAGATTTTGATTCTCTCTTAGAAATAAAAATGCCGGGGTTTCTTTCTGATTGATTGTTTTAATGGAATGGATAACACCAGTCGCGGTAATGGTGGTGGTGGCTCACATTCTTGTCAGGGCCATTTAGATTACTAAATTCCCCATTCAACAACGTCGTTTTTGTTTAATTAAGTGCTAGTGAAAAGTTGAAAGCCGCGATATTAACCGGAGGAGTGCTCGGCCAAATTTCTTCTCACCACAGGCGACAAGAGATAGAGATTGGATTGGTGTCCGCTTTGAAGTCCACGCGGAATGTTCATCTGGAAGAGATGGACTCAGGACACACTGAGTAGATGTCAACCTTCCTGTCTAACGATCTGCTTACTAGGAATTCCTACACCATCGATCGAGATGCTGAGTTTTAAGATGCTCATAGGAGAGTTTCAAGCATTGGACAAACGGACAGAGTGTTATTACCTTTTAGGAGATGCGAGATATATATGAAATGCATTTTGGTAGCTAAGGGGTGAATTCGTTCGAAGTTGGGATAAATGCACCCTATATATCATTTCCCAGGCAACGGTTAGCAACGGCCTTAGCTATTTTTATCGAAGACGCTCCATATGTTGGCTGCATTCAACGCTGGTGTTCTCTTGATAATTAACGAGATTTCTTTCAAGAAAGTAAGAGATCAACCTCTGGAACTCTAACCTGCAGTATCGGTAATCGATAAAAAGGAGTCTGTACAGTCCTATTGTCGATTGGTGCATCATCATCATCATCATCATCTTGAAAGATGGCGGCGGAAACAGTTCCTGAACTGTTATTTCGGCTGTTAATGGATGGAAATAGGACCATAACCAGATCATCTTGACAGAATCACCGCAACCAGGTTCTACGGTTGAGAGGAGGCAGCGGTCTGGATTTAATTATTTTTAAAAACGACAACTTCTAATTGGGGACAACTGCGTATCCTGGACCATCCCAAGTGACTATTCCTTCAGCTCAACTCTCCAAATAGTCTTCAGCTACCGCTCGTTTGTTCGAGTTATCTATCCGTCGTCACCTTTGTTTAAACAGAGGGTGCGCGCGCGATCGTATCTCCAGCGCTAGAGAAAGAGAGCTAATGAGGCGAGCCACGCAATTCGTGATTAATGATAAAGACACGCCTGTTTCCCCTGTGTGGGCTCTTAGTGGGCTCTTAATTTCCGTCAACAGACGTTTTTAGGTCTTCAACGAGGTGGTGAAGCGAAAACCGTCAAGATCTGCCTTTTCCGGGTCCAATTAAGAGGGGTACTCGTGATCTAAGTGGAGCACTATCTGTTCACCTGCGTTTCTTTCTGAATTCCTAAATAGCACCGCAGATCATCGTCACGGAACCCGCCATGTTTTGCGGTCGGCAGAAGGCAGCCGTCTAGATTAAGTGCTTCTTTTGCCTGTCCCCAGATTCGGTGGGAAACGATGATTCGTCAGAGAAATCGCATGTTTCCACTTCGGCCTCTGAAAGTCGAAGAGCCGAAAGACAAGTGGTGTTTTTCTAAAAGGGATTTGTTTTACTGGGTCACTAAAGCCGCATCTACCTAATGCTGGATTTGTAAACCTGATCAAATTTGAATTTTAATAATGTAAGATGGATGAGTATTGTGTTTTAACTTGCTGCTTTAATTCTGCGCTCTATAAATGAATTACAATTGTGTTCCAGATAGCTAACGAATGTGGGTGAGTTAAGTTGAGTTGAGTAAATATCGATTTTTTTCCAGCGAGCAGGATAGGAAATTTTTGGTATTCCCTCGAGTGCAACATGGAATGTAATTTACTGTGTTTACGCCTTCGGCAAAGAGGAATACAGAACTGATCGCATTTCGTAAATGGAGGTTTTGGAATTGCTTGCAATCGATTAAAACCTTTTAAGGACAAAGCCTGCGATCACAATAGGCCTCACCAATTGCCATTTATTGATTGGATGGTTTTGAAATCTCCACATTTTCGTATTTAGATGAATTTCTTCAAAGTGAACTGGTGATTCCAAGCTAACTTTGGACGAAATAGTACAGAACCTAGTTTGCACAAAATCTGTATCAGTTATCGATCGAGTTGATCGATTAGCCAAATATGATTAGAGATCAACTATGTGACTAATTAGCCCTTAAATTTCATTGGTCCAACGCACTGGTAATGGGACTCCTCATTTTATGCGAGAGAACTCATGAATGAATCCTAGTAGTCCAGTTAGACTAATCAACTTTACGACTATGAAACTACTACCGTATGCCGTTGAGGTGTTTACGATAGCAACTAAGGGGATTGTTAAAATTACAGTCCGTTTCCGGAGTGAAGTGAGATGATTCATTGCCGACAACCGCGCGTCGGTCCCTTTGAGTTGAGAACACCAATTCCCGCCCTAGCACCGTCTAGAGACCTTTGCGACCCACGTCACCTCAGATTTCGTTATCGTTAAAGTTTAAAACCATCGGAGGAGGCGTTTTGCTTTCCATCATAATCGTAGGTCATAAATCAGGCTTAATAAATAAGTAATCCCACTTTTAACTAACTTAAATTAATTTTCGAAAGTTCCAAGTGAGTTCCAGGTTGAAATTCTAATGTTTGGAGGGGTTCTAGGGAACTTCGCCTGCCATTGGCTGGTCCCAAGGTCATCTGGCGTTAATTCGAAAGCAATCACCAAGAGATGAAAAATGAGCACCATCATTAAAGTGCTCAGAGGTTGTTTAATGACTCTGTGGAGCGCACAAAGAAATGCCTTCTGACATCCATAAAGCTCACTGTTTACCATTCCTCATTTAAACCTGGGATTATATTCAAAGGACCTATGAAATTGATCAATAGCCCTAGAATTTGACTTTGAATGGAGTATAAATAGGTCTTCTATATGTGGTTTTCTTTTTTTGAATCAAAGGTCATTTGCCGAGACAACGGGAGTCCCAGTCGTAGTGCGTCGGCAGGTGTTCATGTCGATCTTCTCGACGTGAACGACTGCATTCCGGTTTTCTCACGACCTGTCTACAATTTCACCACAGTGGAGGACTACTCTAACTCATTTCAAGGACAGCGTCTCATTGGCCAGATTCAAGCCACCGACTGCGATGGTCCTGACTTCAATCGATTGTCCTTCCGCCTGCTGAACTCCTATCACCTCTTCAGCGTACGCTGCACTGGCTTTTGAATCGATTTTTTCCCACCCACAGCTAATTAATCGATTGACTTTTTAACTTGACTTTTTGGATAAAAACGATCGATACTTTTTACGCTAGTGCAGTATGGATATTGATTTTTTCTCGCGGTTAATTAATCAGCAGTGAAAAACGCCGATTTTCTCTTGAAGATGAAATTTAGAAGAAAAATGGACCATTTTAACCCTCAAAACAAGGATAAATAACGCTTAATAAAAACAGTAGCATTTTCTGCATTTATTAAAAAAAAATATTTAAGGAAGCAAGCAAAGTGCTTGGATAATTATGCTTGAAAATGCATTAACCATACCCACCTTTCTAGGGGCATAAAATGAAAGAGCAAATGGATTTTTTGGGTGTGGTTGACTCCCTGGTTGTGTGTGTGCATCTTTATGCAGACATTTTTATTTAGTAAATAATTAACTTTTTTTACCTCGCTAGATTGACAACGAGGGGAGAATCTTCACCACAGGGATTCTGGATCGAGAACAGGAGCCATTTTACGAGTTGCTTGTCCTAGCAACCGACGGACCAATAGGAAACGACGCCTCCAACGATCGATCCTACAACCCAGAGGCTCTGCTCATGTCTTCTCAATACAACACGGCTACAGTGACTGTCCGCGTCTTTGTTGACGATCTCAACGACAATCCTCCGAATTTCGTTCATCCTGACAACACCAGCACCCCTGTAAGTCCCCAAAAATCGATTTTTGGGAGATTCGAGACAGTCTCATTGACTTTTCGGTCGATTTTTTTGTAATAGATTAGAGTGTCGTACCAAGAGGAATCAAGCTTCGTCCTCACAAGAATGGTGGCTATCGATCCGGACAATGAAGACAATGGAACGGTGTCCTATCGAATTACGAAGGGAAATCGACTGGGGATATTCAAATTGGGTGAATATTCGGGGGATTTGTACATCAGTAAAAAGATGACGGCTGAGCTTGTGGTGAGTTCTTGAGGCGTTAAATCTTTCATTATAATTTCATTAAATTCACAGGGGCAAAGAAGAGCGTTTACTCTTAAATCCTGTTGTCATATCAATGGCTACTTATTATCGGCTTAATTCCATTAATTAGACGAATATGAAGGCTACTTAGGTCTTCTTCAACGCCATTTTCTGTAGAGTTTGAAGGAGATCGAAGGTTTTACCGTAGCTACCACAGATTATGGTTAAAATCGCAGCGATTTTGATTAAAATCCCAGCGAATAATCTCTTCCATGTTTAAGCATCTTTGAAGTGCGTCTTTTGAAGTGGCAAAAGAAGAAGAAGAAGAAGGCGACGTTGACGTCGACGACGCATTAGTGGAAAAGGGCTACGTGGGAGACACATTTTGCGTAATTGATGTCTAAACTCAGGAGAAACAATTCTCCCTTGTATTTAGGCAAATCGTTTTCGCATTCACCACCACCCTGCTCAGCCTTTTAACTGCGCCACGGGAAGTGGGCTATAAGATGCGAGATTGTGGGAGTTTGTGATCATAAATGAAGGTGCTTTGAGCGGAAGTCGGGTACTTTCAAAAAACCTTTCTCGAATAAACTGACTTCTATCCTCCCAGCTTGCTTCCGGTTGCGAAATCCCCTTTCGAGGGAAATTTTCCCCGTAAGAAAAATTAATTTTAAGTGAAATGCATGATTCATGCTCTTCTGTAGGTTCTCCACTTGAGATTAGCTGAAAGCAGAAGGTTTCATCTGATTGGTCAGTTATTATCGATCGGTTGACACCAGAGCCGTTTAGCAAGGGAATTTAAAAAAAGACCTTTTATTTCCACCACTGCCATCACATGGCAGAACCCATTCTATTTCATATACTTCTTTCTAGATATTTGGACAATTTTTTAGCTATTTTTGACTAAAAAACATTCATTTGTTTATTTACCTACCTAGCACTTGCTAATTTAGAGTGCTAAATAAAGCCGTTAGTTTCTTAGAAATGCTTGCCATAATCTCAAAGGCAATCAGAACTATCGTGGTTCCGGTGTACTCTTTCAACACTTTCAACTTGTTTTTTTTATTTTTTCTGGAAAAAATAAAAGCAATTTTTGGCTTTGCGCAGCGTTGCAGAACTTGGACATGGCAAAACCAGGTGGTTTGGAGCTGATTAGTGTCCATCTCTCTTTTCAAAAAAAAAAACAATTTTTAAACCAGTCACGCTGAGATAAACACGCTGGAATTGCACCTGGAGAAAATGTCTTAAATACTTCTTAAGATGTCTTTTTTCTATTTATTAAAAAGGATTTAAAACTTATGCTTTTAATTTACAGGGACAATTAAGTTGTTTATAAAACAGGCCCATTAAGAATGTTATCAGTTTGCTTTTCCATAAGAAATCTACTAAAGGAAAATCAGTTAAAAAAAAAATTAAAAAAAACTATATGAAGAAATCCAATGAGATTTTGGTCGACACTAACTCCTGCTATTAACCAGCTGTAAAACCGTTTTGTTTTAATCGGCTATCTTGTCTCTGCTTTCAAGTACACATTAGCAGGGGGTGTTAAACTCAATTTAGTGTTCTTATCAACGAATCGGTTTAATAGGGAAGTTTACATGCAATTAGGGCATAAACATAAACAAAAAACTATTCGGTTATCTCTACTCGGGCTCTGCTACGCAGTTTTCCTTGACTGGAAAACTCTGTTTGTCTAGACATTTTTAAGAACCTGGGGCCCAAGCCCTAAATTCCCATAGAGCGCGCTCATTTAGTAATAATAATTAATAAAGACTAACCGTTTAAGAGAGGCAGATATCGGCCACTTTCGATCGTCGTGAGTGTTAGATTGATTAGTCACCAATGAGTCACCAAGACAGCTTTTTCTCGGCCGAAAAATTAACCCTTCAAAACTTCGGATTTCCAAGATTTCAGCCCCTGTTTGGTCGATAATTTATTGCCCCAGGCTGCCGTGTGCGTCATCATGGGCTTGACATTCAAATGAAATGTCAGCTCCAGGGGTTTGCTGACAGGTCTTTTCGGGGTCAATAAATCCCATCGATTTTTCGATGTGGCACTAGAAAAAATGGGGAAAAAAATTGAAGGAGAAGTTGGAGAATAAATGGATGCTTTGTAGCGAGCCATCTGACATTTCCTGAGCCACTAAGACGACGACGACGACAAAAGGCCAGTACTTTTTTGGCTTTTGACTAAGGTGACCTTTGGGTTGATTACTGGGGAGAAATTTTTCAGAGGTTGCGCCGCTTTTGAAGTGGCTTTAGACGAGGAAAATGATGGGAAATTTCCCAATGGACCTTTCGGAAGACGCAGTCTTAAGGCATTTTAATTAATCGGTCGATTAAGTGTGTTTTTATGACCCTGGTTCACTAGCCGCTTTTTTCCAATTTTTCCCACAAATTCTGCTGGTGAAACACACATGGCTGGCTTCGTTGTCATCCCGCCCTCATAAAACACAGTGGTCAGAGATTTTCAAACAGCTTTTTGGTGCCAACTTTCAAGGAAATTGTGTCGCGCTGCTAAAAAGAAGTCACCACAGTTTTCACAGCGTTTCGGGTGGACATAAAGTATATATAGCATGATGCCATCCTTATTTTGATTAAAGCGGTGCTAATTATCGTGATTTAAGTTGTCTATTTTTCATAATGAGAGGTTTTTGTTTTAATGAATGGGTTTAGGCGCGCAGAAGTTGGTTCGCGAAATTCAGTGGAAGTGGAGGTGACGATTAAGCTTAGTTCGAATCATACAACTGTGCATCGTCTTCTTCAAAAACTTGAAACAGCTCCTAAACTTGGAAAGTGTGTGCCCAACTGATGCCAGCTAGCCTGTCCAGACATCTAATCGATATCATATCCTCAGGCTCACACAAAGCCTGCCTGAAATTGAGTAAGTCCTGTTCCCTTGTTCTTAATCTCAGACAGGCGCGAGTGGACGCCTCAAATTGAACACAGGTTTCCCCATAAACACTCTGGAACGCATCGAAGTCGGGGTAATGACCAAAAAGCAAGCATGGAATCGTGTAAAGGGAAATTCGCGTGTGTGTCTCAGTTCCCCAATGGGATGGTGCACGTTGAATCGAGAGAGTTAACTCATTGTGTTGCAGCAAACAGCCACTCATATATTCGCTTCTCAGATGGATCCACAGGGTCACTGCAATGCCATCCTTCTCCATAGACCCGACGTGTCTGAAAGACGCTGGAGGTCCGTGTAGTGTCAGATCGATTCAGAAAGGTGTGTGAGCATCGAGGCTGGTGACGTGGATCCTGTCTAGAAGCTTACCTCCCTTTTTCAGGGCGCCCACGCTCTCCGAATCGAGGCCCGAGACCACGGACCACGACCCCTGACCTCCCAGACAGACATAGTGATCCGTGTGGACGATTCCTCGCCAGTGGGACTGCACAACGACTTCCTTCTAGGTCTGGGACCCAACGACGGACCTCTGGGAGGTCACGCCAGCAGTCTGGGACTTAGTCTGCTTGGAAGCGAGACCATGATGATCGTCTATGTCATCGTGGGGGTCGTCTTTGTCTGCCTCTCCCTCCTTGTCGCCAGTGTCGTCTTCTGTCGCCGGCTACGATCGCGACAAGACAGACAAAGACTCAGACAATGGTCTCACAGGCACCACCAACAAAACCAACACCGTCGCCACCAACAGCAGCATCATCATTCAACCGGTCTGTGGTCGAATGGGGACCAGAAGGTCAACGGATTCGTGGAGGTCAATTCCAACACCCAGGACTGCTACCAGAAGAGCTTGGGTGGACATTCTGCTGGTGGTGAGTTGTAGCGTGCTGTTTCAAACGAGTTGCGATTTGTTAAACAGGCATAGAGGTTATTTAAGCATTGATTCAAATCAGAAGGAGTGCTGGAATTTTATGGCTAACATCTGTGCCCATAACGAGCTCTTTTCTTCACGGGTGGCACCTCTTCTCCTTCAATTCTTTTTTTTTGTTCTAAAAAATTATAAATAATATTCATCTGTGGCATCATAATTTAAAATAACTTTGACTACTCAGCTACAAGTTAGCTGTGAGTTTATATTCATGATATCTCATTATCAATTTAATATTTTCTAAAGGAAAAATTTCTAAAAAATAATTCTTACGTAATTTGAGATAAAAAGACTAGAATACTTTGTTGTCACAAATGTAAGCCTATATGTATAACACAGATATAGGTTAGTCCTAGGATCATGTTTATGTTTTCCCATTATCAATCTAATATTGTTTAAATTCAAAATTTTTCTTAAAATCTCTAATTCTTCAGAATTAATAGGAAGCAAACATATTTATCTTAAGGCACAATTTACAAAATTTGTTGCCGTAGGTAGTAATTAGAGCAAATTGAACTCAAATAAATAAATGAACTTTCGATTCGCGCTCTTTAACGTCAAATTTATTAAAGATTTACTTTTAAATGTTAAAGCCTACTTTGATTGCTTCAGAATCAGCCTTATGAAGAAATCCAATGACCTTGAACCAAAAGGGGCCTTGAAAATACAATCAATTAGTGAACCAATGAGGTTTATTCTTACGATTTCAGTGCCTTAATTGCTTGACAAATTAATTTTACCGCCTAAAAGCGTTTATCTCGACTTTGATGTGTTTGGCTACTTGGCAAACAATATCGCAACTAGTTCAGCTACACCCGTTTTTGCGTTGACAATGACAAGTTCCGTGATTTGCTTTTCAGTATGGGTCTTGTTCGCTCAATCAGGACAAGAAACCTCATTTGTTTAAATGCTCTCATTTCTCACTGTTTAAATTTGGGACTGTTTTTTGTTAGGAGGATTTTTTTCAAGTAACTAGTGCTGCAGACTCCTGACAAGGCAAGTTCGTAACCAACGCTGTCACGTTTGTATCACTAAAGCGCTCAGAAGGGAAAGAGCTTGCTCAGTCCTATTTTAAACAGCGCTATTTCGGTTTTTTTTTCAAAAAAATCCTAAATTTTAACGAAACAAACATATCCTTATTAAGTAATAAATAAGAAAAAGAATATCTGATATAAATTTATTCTTTGTTTAATATAAAATACTGTTATTAACCTGTAATCTTTTTAAAGTTTTTATTTCATTTGGAAAAGGCAAAAATGTGACTTAGTGAATCCTAAAGGCCGAACAACTGTTACTGCATTGTCAGTTGTGTAGATAAATGCATTTTTTTTCAGGAGAAACAAAACCCTAGTATGCATTTCTGAGAGTACACACGCATACAACTTTTGCCTTTAAGTTGGATCCTGAATTTGATCTATTTTAGCTTTATTTCAAGCCGTGATCACCTCTAGAACTTGTCCCATATTCTCTGGGTTAATTTATCAGATTTCTAGTCAAATTGCACCTTTTAAATTTAATAAAAAATTATGAAAAGTGTATAAGAAGTAATGGGACTAAACAGTACTTCTCATCGTTTGATGTTTTCAAACTTATCTAATTTTGTTTTACGGAACAATTAGATTTAAACACTGCTAAATATAGATTATAGCGTACTTTTTTGAAATGCTCGGTGTGGTAGACAGTGACAGTTACTGAAACCTGTGTCAACTTTCTAGATAATAGAATGGGGACTCCATTCTGAGAGGCTTTCGGGTTTCTAAATTTTACGCATTTTTGCACTCGAAAGTCATAATTGGTGATATTTACAACCCAGTATTAGTTATGGCCAAAAGTTCTCTGGAATCTCATCGGATTAGTTGATGGATCTGTTTGGAACTAAGTTTTTTGTCCATGTTCTTGTCTAAGCCACCAAAAATCGCTATTAGAAGGGCAACATTTTTGAGATATTGAGAAAATTTTCTTCCTCTAACGGTTGGAAAATGGCACAGCACTCCACTATAGAGGTCTATACAGTCGAATGGTCGTTAATTAAAACAAAAATATCCACTGGAGAGAGCAAAGCGTCAGCAGGATTTGCCTGGTGGAAATGAACTCTAAGAAGAACACTGTTTTCCCCAAACCTGGTGATATAAAGTAGTGAATTTGGCCAGAACCACAAAGAAGTTGGAAATTTCATCCGATTCCCATTTTTACATATCCAAAAGAGAACGAAAAATCAGACAAGGTTCCACAAATTTTCTTTCGTTTTCTAAAAATAAACCCTCTTGATTAATCACAGAGGAAGAAATTTGTCAACGACAATGAGGGGAATGAAAAGATTTGAGAATAGAGAAATTATTTGTCGCGAAATCAGGAAAATGAAACTCTGGCGCCATGGTCGTTAACAAGGCCACTTTTGTCATCTATTAGAAGAATTTCACTCCTGCATCATGTATCCCAGCTAACGTTTCCATTTTGGCGGTTTAGTTAATCGGACGGTTGCCATTTTAAACAAAATTGACTGGAGATGGAGCATAGGGTATTTTAATTGAACATTCTGGAAACTGGAGTCGAGTCAAGACATTTTAAATCAACATTTTAAGTCTGCTTGCTGATTCTGAAAAAAATTTAGGTAACTGAAAGCGAAATTGATCAAGACAAATGGACATCCCTTGGAGATGTTCACTGTTTTAGCGTCTCGTTTCATCTGACGAAAAACAACCCACCAACGTCGATGCGAGGAAGAAAGAACACTTTAAAAACCTGGTGAGAGTATTTGATAGATCAGCTTCACTTTGACGTTTGGGCCAATTGTTTCTGCTCCAACAACAAAACTCTGCATTTCATTGGGTACCTCGTTTCCCGATTTTGAGTAGCTTTAAAAAGCAAACGAAAATCCAGACAATATTCCATAAATCGCTGTTCTTGTTGTTCAAATATTTCAATTGATTAATTACGGAGGAAGAAAGTAGCGAGAACAATAGTGACCTTTGTTGTGAAATCAAACAACTGAAAGGATTGTTAATAGGGCCACATTTTGCAAACCATTGGAAGACTAGCGCATTCCTTGACTAAGCTGACCGTTTATTGATTTTTTTAGACTTGGACTGCATGGACTGCGACGGCAGTGAGTCTAGTAGCCTCAAGCCCAATGGGACAGGTCGCCAAGACTACCACCATTTGCCGCTTCACCTGCCCGAGTCCTCCTGCTACACCATCAGGATGACTTCATTGTCTAGACCTCCACGAACTCTCGTAGGAGGTGGTGGTGGCGGTGGCGGTGGCGGTGATGCAACAACAGGTCCGCCCAACACCACATTCGCCTACCTCATCCCTTCCTCGGGCAATGGGGGACTTTCCTCAGCCACCGCTGGCGGGATCCCGGTATCCAGTGGACATGGTGGAGAATTCCTCCTCGTCTCGCAGTCCCCTGTCTCCTCTCCCGATGGACAACCCGTTTCCAAGGTTAGAGAGTGATTTATTTCCTCAAAATAGGAGAGGCTTTTTCGTGTATTGATTTTAGGCACGATAGACATCGAGAAAAGCCTAAAATCGACTGAAATCTTTTTTGAAATGGTTGGAAAACCACCCTCCCACGGTCTTCTACTTTACTTGGTAAAAAAGCGGCTGATGAATCATTTGTTTTAACGATTCTGAGCCCACATTCTTTGAGGATGCTCCAGAGGAGATCAGTTAACGTAAAAGCCCAATAAGATGAGGTTTGTTTGCTCTCTCTAGTTCTGTTTTTCGTAAAGAATGGATGATATTTGTCAACCAATTTGTACTCATTTGGCGTCAGTTAGCGTGTTTGTTTGTTAGGTCATTTTTTAACTCAAAAATATGTTTTCTAAAATGGTTTTGTTTGGCGGTAAGTGCTATCAATTTAATTCCCAGATTAAGCGATTGTCTTTAGAGACACAGTGATGTGAGGCACGAAATTCAGTGACGAGGAATGAAAATTTAAACAAATAAATCCATTTTAAATATTTAAAAATAATTATTTAATATTTAATATTATTATTTAATTTTTATTTATTAATAATGCAGCAATTATAAAAACGTATTTTATAGGTGTATAAGGTATGGACAAAATTGTGGAAACAACAAAATGTAGTTTAATATGATGAAGGTCCACTTTTGCGGCAAATTTAGGCTTAATTCTCTGAGGCATTGATTCATGCAAATCCCGAATTGTTTCCAGAGTAATTTTAGCTCATTCTAAACTTAAAACACTCGAGTTCTCTTAGAGACGATGTCAATAGTCTACGACAATAAATGCCACTCAATAATGAGGTTGAGCCGTCCAGCTTTATTAGAATGTTCATCCTCGTGCCGCCTTTGTGTAACAATTATTACACCATCAATTAATTATTCTTAATATCCATTAAATTGATAAACAAAAAACCCTAAAATTAGTCGAGTTTTCATCGTTTATAACACGTTTAAGACTTATGATGACAAAATTTTAGGTGTTTCCACTATTTTGTTTAAATAAAATGATTGGGGTTAGAACCCTTGAACTGCTCCATCCACCATTATCTGTTTTTGACCAAGCACTCCCATTACAAGCCTTACACCAGTGTGTGTCGACGTACTGCAGAATCGTGGAGCGGTGATTAACTTTTGCTCTCGATTCAAGTCCAGTCTCATTAAGGCGCGACCATGTTTCTGCCGGTACATGGGAGATTTAGCGTTACTGGAAGTGAAAAAAGGAAGCTATTTGTGCTACAGTTAGACAAGTAGATTACACTTTCCTAGGGCTGTTACGGCGCTATTAGGTAGTCCAAGACTGTTAGGAAGTTGTAGGATTTAACTTTTTTTAACCTTAGCGTTGTTTCCATCGTCTTCAAGCGTCTGTAAATGTCCTGGCAAATTTTAATCAGTTATACGAACAAAAACGCGGGGTGTTGTAGGACTATTTGGTAGATTTAAACAAAATTCTAAAGAGTAGGAAATACACTGTTTTGGTCAAGGTAACTGCCGCCATTAACAGAATCTATTTCAATTTGAATATAAGGATAAATTACGGAGAGGATTTTAACATTCTAAAGGCAGGAAGAAATTGGGGAGACAATTTAAACACTTCTGGAACTGAACAACCAAATATTGCCCAGCATCATGCAGCTTAGCGCTTTTGACAGGGAGACATTCGCTAACATGTCGTTTCAAGGCATCTTACACGTTCTCCGGAAACAGTCTTAAATTTACAGGAAATAGAAATGTCTTTTTGATGACTTAAATGCACAAATTCTGTGTCACAAAGGCAAGGGTTCATTAATTTGTGTGAAAAGAGAAAGATGGTTTGTCAGATTCTGTGGAAGTGGCGAAAATCTACGAACCACCTCAAAATCCCCTCTATTAGCGGAGTGATGCCTCTGCAAAGAAGTGGCCCACCAAGATTAATTGCCTGTCGATGCAAGACGAACAGGATTTCCTGCGACCTTGAGAGATTTCCTGTTTCCTCCAATACTTCGCCTCTTCTAGTTTCAAAGACACCGTTTCTACTGACGAATTTCTACTCATATGAGCCGGAGACATCGAGATCTAAAGGGACTTCGTTCTAGGCAATCTTGGAAGGGAAAATTTTGTGTTTTGAATCCAAATCTGACGGTTGGCAGGAAATGAGTTTCAGAAGACGAATTTCCTGTGCTTTTTTTCAACTGCTTCATTGTCATTTGCCTGACAAGTTCTCCTGGCTGACAAGTGCAAGTTTGCACTCCCAAAAAGTCGCATTAGGAATATAAATAAATCCCTGTGTTTTCTTAGAATCAATCAAATTGTCACAAGGGCGATTTACAGTGAAGAACGTCAAAATAGGAGGCGATCAAGGCTGTATGACTAGTCCAAGAGTGAAAAAAGCGGGCTATTACAGGAAGCACATAATGTTTTATGAGTTGAAGAAGATGATGGAAGAGTTTGATGAGTTTGATGAGGTATTTCTTATTGAAACAGCAGCCTTTTAAGAAGCCAATCCTACTGTATCTTTTGAGTTGAAATTGGAAATTAAGCTAAGGTTAGACCATACATTTGTTCAAAGTCGTCTTAAAAAAAACTGGAAGAGTTCATAAACTTCGAAAATGGGTTACCAGAGCTATTTTCAAGCCGTCTTCTTGAAATATTGATTCTACTTCAAGCGTTTTTAGAAAATTCTCCAAACGACAAGACGATATAGAAAGATTTACCTCCGAAACCACTTTAATAGCTCGAGAAGCTCAGAGGGTACTTTAGTAACTCCCCAAATGGCCTTACGGGCTCCATTCCCTTCCTTGCTGTAGAATCGAAGCTAGAACCGAATATTTCCCCGCTTTTGTGTGCCTGTGTCAGGCCCGCAAAAAGATCGGTGTACGCCAGGCTGCGGTGGCGCTGTTTTTTGGGGGTGAGCCGAAGTGCCTTTCCCAAGGGGTAACATGTCCTTCACAGCAGCACTAGGAACTTTGATCTCTCATTTACTCGCTAGCTGGTTCCTTTTCGCCCTGTCAATGATTGACTGATCCATTTGCTCGGCTCATTGGGGTGGTAACAAGTGCTTGTGGATGGTTTTTAATACAATCATTCTGATCAAAGTTCGTACTTCTTAATAGGTTAGATGACTCTTAGTGCTAAATTAAGTAAATAAAATTTATAATTTTCTTATAATGTATCTTTAAAAATAATTAATCTTTATTTATTTTAAATAACTGATCTTGCGGAAAGTGTTATTATGTTTTACATTTTCATTGTGCCCTACTAAAGGCCGTTTTTGTTGATAGTATTACATGATTTCGCTCATTTAAAGTTATCATAATTTTTATTAGGATGCTCGAGATATCCTAATACATATAAGAGACTTTAATAAAATTTCGTCCCTTAAATTCTTTGTATTTATTTCTGAGTGCACTGATACGTTCTTTCTTCGAGATCGTGATATCTAAAGTAACTAACAGAAGTAACCTTGTCAAATCCATTTTAGTTCCTTTGTGCCAAAGAATATTACAATCCATTTTCCAATGGGGAAATAATTAAACTACAAGAAATCAGGCGTCATGTGGCGTTTGTGGCATGTTTGGTTAAAAACAGCTAAAATGCTGATGAAAAGCATCTCCTTTAGTTCATAAATTTAGTCCAAATTTATTAGGTTCGAAAGGTTAAGTTGGACTTCAGTAACTCAAATTTATCACAGTTTTACTTATTTGAAATGATCATCGTAAAATCACTTCAGACATTTGAGAAGTAATAAGACGTTGTGTCCATTAGTTGTTTTCAAAGAATTTTCAATTTAAAACACTGGCCTAAAAACTACAGACTGTGTTGTAATAGATACTATGTTGTTTGTCTGGTTTTTGCCTTAATTAATGGCTGAAGTTAAAGTAACTCTAGTGTGAAGCAAAAAATGTGGTAGATTCCAACCTTTCACTGGCGTTTTATATAAATATCGAACTGCTTCGAGTATGACGTATTAACCAGAAACATTCAAATAAAATGTAATAATTATCAAAATGTTCTTATAACGGAGAAATTAATCATTTTATTTGCAGTGGAGGCAATTGCCGTGTTTGCTGCGGAAGTGAGTCAAGTTGAGAATCCTTTTCAAATAAATCATTCTTGATATCGCATTAACGTTTAACTTTTGGGCAAAAAGATAAGTTTTCCTGTTCATAATGATTAATATATTTAGAAAAATTGGACTATAAACAGTATCTGAGAATAGATTCACCAAAAACCAGTTGTGCTACCAAAACGATTTGTGATTTTACTTTAAAATATGTATCAGTGTTTTTCAATGCAATGCATAAGATTTCTTGAATGAGATAATAAACCGAAAAATTTAAACAAAGTTAAAATTTATGTGCATAATCATTTTGAAGAAGCTAGTTAGGTTCCCAGAAAAATTTTGGTTTGTAAACCAATAAGAAGGCGATTTTTATACCCTCTGGCAAGTAAATTATGAAAAATGTTAAATAAAATGCTTTGAATTTAAAATCGGTAAACAAATTAAATGGAAAATTATTTATGACATCAAAAATATTTTTGTTTAACCCACAATTAAGAAAGACATTTAAGCCAATATTTTGCTCTTAAAAAGGTCAATTAGCTAAAATTTAATTTAAATAAGCTCATCAATCGGGGTTTGCGATAAATTTTTGCAAACAATTTAGAGTATTTTAGATTATAAACCACCTCGTTCGATGCTGCTAGTTTCCATATGGAAAGATTCATTCTTCGTGCAAAATATTTAATAAATAGTGCGTATTAGACTTAAATTTAAAAACAAATTCGATTGCTAGCCAAAATAGTGGTGAATTTTCTTCTATAAATTTGATATTTATTTATGATAAAACAGGAAGAAATAAAGCTTATTTAAAATCACCGAATAATCAGGTCCAGGAAAATCGTTTTAATAAATTAGTTAAGTAATAAGTGGTATAGTAGCTTACAGT
This sequence comes from Anomotaenia brevis, assembly GCA_030710315.1. Classification (NCBI taxonomy): domain Eukaryota; kingdom Metazoa; phylum Platyhelminthes; class Cestoda; order Cyclophyllidea; family Dilepididae; genus Anomotaenia; species Anomotaenia brevis. The sequence continues at coordinate 157,344 of JAUOZQ010000090.1, forward strand.
AATTACCGAAAAGAGTAATTTATTATCATAATTTAAAATACTTGAATTTACAAATCAATAATCTGATCTCAAAAATATCTCACTAGAAAATCACATAAATGTGTGTTTCTATTTCAGAGTATAAACCACCTCGTTGGATGTCCCTCGAATTTGGGAAACAGCCACTCAGCGACAGAGTTGATAACTCTCCCGATCTCAACAGAGGCTCTGGTTCGAACGGAGATCTGGACCAACGATCCCAGGTCCTCGGAGGCCTATGTGACCTTGAAACCCTACTGCCAGTTGGACGGCTGTCTTCAGAACCTCCACTTTGTCGACGCTGGCGACATGGCAGCTTCCAAGACCGCCGGAGCTGTTCCAACCACTTCGGCTGGAGCGGAAGCCCCTTCCAACTGTCTTTTCCTCCAAAACCAGAACTCCCTCGACAGTGATGCCACAAGTCCCCCTGGTCTCTCGATATCGATCCTAGATCCTCTCACTGGGAAACGAATCTTTGTTCCTCCATTCACGGCTACTACGGGGTTCCTCATTCCCAATAACACCTCCTATTCAAAAGCCGGAGTCCTCGACGTCTCCAAAGAGCCTTCTTCTCCCTCGAAGGCGAAAGACGAGGAGACGAGCTCTGAAGACGGAGGAGGAGATGAAAAGCACGGTGATTCACCGGGCTCGCAACCTCGGAAAACCTAGCTGATGCATTCGAGATGATGTGTAGTTTATTAAAACAAAGAAAAGAAACCCAAGGCAATCACCATGACACAATACCCCCTCCCACTTTTACCGAATCTTCCAAGAACGCGCCGTCGCTAGCGCGGGCTCATTGTGTACATTGGAAATCAATAAATGCGCATTTTGATCAGACGGTGTGTGATTGGATGTTTAGAGGTCTTTATGAAGCCCTAGAAATAATAAACTGTAAACCACTCCTTTTTTCGAATTGAAACGATGGGGTTCACAGTAGTACAAGCTCAGTTTGACATTTAATATCAGTGTTTCTTGTTCAGTTCCTACCCTGGAAGATCAAATGCAGAGAGAGTTTTTTAGGTTTGAAAAAAATTAATACATTTACATTTTATAAGCACGGGTTGGACCGTCTGGTGAACTTTAAATCCACGGCAAGATCACGGGTCCTGAAGTCATCGCAGAGCTCCTCAATGAACCCAGAACCTAGAGAACTCGGTTTCCACATAAACTGTTCGTTCGGGAGCTGCGAAAACCTGGATTTCAGGACAGAGTTGCAATTGGAAATCCGTCAAAGTGTTTAGAGTGGTGGATACCAAAAACTAGCAGCGAAAAATGTGACTTAAACTGACGGATCATAGGGGGTTTGCTCTATTTCCTACCTCCGGCCAAGAGTTCTACTTTCGGAAGCAGTCGAAGGAAGCATTTATCCAAACTGCTGCTCTCTAACACCGTAAAACCTGGCGGAGCTCCGCGGTGATGATTTTCGGTGCTATTTCTTGAAAACAACATCTTCTAACCGTCACCGCAATCTTTACACACCATCGGCATTATTTGAGGAGCATTTGTAGTTGCAGATTTGAGATATTCAAATATAAAGTCGATTTTCACTGTCATGGTCTTTAAAATAAGCGGATAAGGGTGTTTTAGTTTAAGAAGAATGGGCTAAACTCAAAGTTCCATTTGGAAATTCGATAAACTGCATTTTTAGTGTTTATTTAATTCCTTAATTCCATTGGTGCACTAATTACTAATAATTTGGACTACTTTGCATTACCCGAGATTTAATTGCACTCAAAGAAATTTGAATGAATTAGACGAAGAAGGCGTTTTGCATTTACCAACTCTCGAGACTTTTTAGCCTTAAAATGCAACCAGAATTGGCACTACCATCATCGTGATCATCATCTAGGGAGTTGTGTAAAAGCGCCAACTGCAACTGCGACAAAAAAGCCTATTTGCATTCACTCCAATTTAAATGGTGCTAAACGCTAACTTTTAAACTCTTCTGCAATAGAAAATTTCCAAAATTCAGGCCTTTAAAACGCCCGGAATTGAGTGTTTTTGACGTCTGGCGTAATCACCAGGTTTGCTTAGTAATGGACGTTATTTCGGCTACAAATCAATACCACCACACAATACCGATATTTGATTGGTTGTAAATGTAGCTATGAAAAAAATAGCATTTTAGCCATTAATCCACCAAAAAAATGCGAATTTGCTCATCGAATAGGGATTATGAATAAATTTAAGTTTAAATTTTCCCAATTGGTAGGATTTATTAGCCCAACAACAGGCGCACACACCTCAGTCGAAATTGAGGCCAATCACGAAGACCCATGGCCATAAATTATGTGCTCCGCAGTTTGTGAGAAACTTTGAGAGACAGTCCCATTAATTAGGCGAAACGAGATCGTCTTGGTTTATTTACAGAGGATGAAAGGCGCCCCACTCGCAAATCCACTCGTATTCACTTTCGGGTGCTTTGAAGACATTAGATTTTTGCGTGTTCTGGGATTCAAATTTGGCGCGTTAAAATGGGTTTTACGCCTAACTAGTGAGTCAGAACGTCTGGTGAGGCGATTTCTACTTGTCTTCTCCCAATTTTTCATCTTAAGGTGATTAGTTGACTTGGGATTTTGGACAAGAGAGAGCCCTTAAAAATTGTGAAAATTTTCTTCTGAATCGTGTCTGTTGTCTTCCAAAAAAAATATTTAGTTTTATACTTCAGTGTTTTTGAAACTTTTGGCCAAACAAACTCAGGCCGTCATCCCATCGATAAAGTCATAGATATTCTCATGACTATGCACTTAAAACTTAATTTTAATTGCTATTTTAAAAATCTTAAAAGCATTTATATGATAATTTGAAAATCATATCCCAAAGGAAATCCTGGGGATTCAACCTTTGCGACGTCATACCAGAATTAATTTTTTCCCAGAGTTTTGATAAAATTATGGACCTCGGTCCAGAACAGTCATGACTTTTTAATTTATACAAAACATTTTCCCAAAATTTTATTGCGATATCATATTTTTCTGAGTTTTCCAGTTTTTCAAGGCCATCTAGTATATTATCTATAGTCTATTTATTTGAAAAATGACCACATCGGAGCTTGAATTTAATCATTTAAGTAGACCATAACAGTTTGATTTAATTAATCTGGAAAATTTTCAGGACATCTTTTTTAATTTTCCATTCCAATGATTCGTCCTACAGAGATTGATTCTCAGTCAGGGAAATCAAATAGAATTTAGACAATCTTAAAACTAGAAAATTTAAAAAAGATCGCATTTCAGTATTTCAAAATTTGATAATTATAAAATGTATTTGGGTTATTATTGCATATTGGTTAAATTATTTTGTGTTATTCGAAATTATTAATTATAATGCTTACTTATCAATAAATATTATCTACCTAAATTTAGGACGTGCATCATTTCACATTCAAATGGAGTTGTAATATTTAGTTATTAAATTTTAGATTAATTAAATTAAAATTTATCTACAGTGGCTCAAAGTTTCCTGGTTGGCAATAGCAGTTATCTTCGTTATTATAAAATATATTTTTAATTACTATTTTAATTTTTAAAATGCATGTTAGTTCACTGAAATCAACAGAAAATAAGCCTTGAAACTGAATGAGTGAGAAGTCGCCATATTGTCAGCATTGACATCCTTAAGTTGGCAAACCATCTCAAAAATATTTTATTTAATTGGCAAAAAGAAAAGTTGTTTGAAATGCGCGATTAATAAACTATTTTTTGATTTTTAAAGGAAAATGAAATTTCACTTAACACAACTGAAAAAAAATGGTTATTTCACCATTTGGAGTGTTGCAAAGATCTGCTTCGATAATACTAAATTTTATGATCATTAAAAACTTCAATAGACAAAAAAAATCCAGCAAATTAATCATCATTATACGGAATTTTTGTGTGTAAATTCATTTTTACAGACTGACGTTTGCAATCGACAGGTATGGACCTAATCTAGAGCAAGGCCAGCTGTACCATTTCATAGAGTTATTTCAATTTAAAATTTTCATTTTTTTGGATGCGCAGTCTAATATTCCTTAAAAAGATACAATTCTGACAGTACTACTTGATCCGTCTCTGTCTGGTCCCAGTAGGTAATCTACCACATAGTCCAATAGTGCATTTCTACTTTTGTCACGTGGATAAATGAAGAAGTTGACTTTTTCGCCTTCATCATCATCATCATCATCATCGCGCTCAGCCATTAGATGCTGTGGAAAAAGGCGGCAGAAAGGTGGCGATGATTTTGCTCACAATTTGCTCTTGTGATGATTGCTTTAACTGTCATCATTATTTCATATCGCTGTATATAATTTTTTTGAGAATCGCTAGGATTTGTTTAATCAATAGCATTAAAGCAAAATCGGTAACCTTGAATTGCGTTCAATTCCGTTAACGTTATCAGGCGAAATGCGAAATATTGTCTATCGATTTATTTATCGATCAACGTTTCAGCTTGTGAAGATGAATCATAAAATCCTTGTGAACTTTGCCTAAATGGCGAAATTTAAACACAATTTAGGAATAAATATATTACGGAATAATAATTGGTTTTTTTCTTCATATTTAGAAAAAATTTCAAAACTGTCAACCCTTCTCCGCTCCTATAGATGATAACTAGAGCTCCCCAATAGATAATAATAACTTTTATGATAAGAATTCGAGCAAGTCCTGATCAAACTGAGGAGGTGACTATTATCGATGCTCATTTGTAACCACTGAATGCTGTGAAAAAGAACAATACAGCGACATGAAGTGGAGATTACGAGGCGGCAGTGCCTTGAATAAATTTGTATCGATTGAGTTCATCGATTAAATGGCTGACCAATGAATTCAGGACACCGAAATCGTACCAGGCAGACGTCTCTTAATAGATGGAAATAATTAGATAATTAGGGTGCGTTAATGGATTATTGATTTCTTTGGTTAATGTAACTTTCGTTCGCTTGTTTTAATTATTGCAAATTCTGACAGAACTTATGGGATGACCGGTTCCATAGCCCCGTTAATCGATAACAGAATCGAAACAATATTGTAATTCCTTTATCTATCCAAAAGGCTCTAAATTAATTGCATATTGCAGTTGCTGACACACGTTTTTACCTTATAAACATGTCAGATATGTTGGGAACACCCAAAACTGATTAAAGTAGCTGACATCTCCCTCTAATTCAGTGAATGGTAGACCGTCTGGTCACTGTTCTATGAGACTAAGACTGGAAATTTCTAGTGAATTACTATTGGGTGGTGGAGGTGGTGGTGGTGGTGGTGGTGGTGGTGGTGGTGGTGGTGGTGGTGGTGGTGGTGGTGGTGGTGGTGGTGGTGGTGGTGGTGGTGGTGGTGGTGGTGGTGGTGGTGGTGGTGGTGGTGGTGGTGGTGGTGGTGGTGGTGGTGGTGGTGGTGGTGGTGGTGGTGGTGGTGGTGGTGGTGGTGGTGTAGAGGTTAGGCTACATTTATTTTCTCTCCAAAATGGACAAACCACCTATCTAAGATGGTCGCACTCCTGAACTCTCTGTGAAAATCCATCGAAGTGATCGTAGATCTTCCTGCGATGTGATTGCCGGTCGAAACGTCACGGATGTGGAGCTTATCTGAGGATGCACGGAAGGCGCAGAAAAATGGCTTGTGGTTGGCTTAAGCAACGCAATGTCGTGCTCCCATCCAGTGTTGTGAGTGTTTGTGAGCTGGTTGATCCGATTCAGTTGCCTCTAGGTGTGGGCATAGATCCGGTTTAGATACCGTTGAGTGTGGCATTTGGCGGTCGGAAGACAGTTTAAATGCGACTGCACCCGCGTCTTAACCTTGAGCCAGTAGAGCAACAGCGAGTGTTCCACTACTCCAACGCAGCCATTCCGGGAAAAAGCGATGCACTGGTAGTGTGAATTTGGGTCAAGTATTGAATTTAAGAACAGGTCAAGGGAGAATGAAGGGAACGACGAAGAGGGAATCGAAGACGACTTCGTGGGAGGCGAATATGGTGACGAGACAGAACGAGAGGACAGGAAATGGAATACGACGACAAAGAAGGCGCAGGAGGTGATGAAGGAGCATTAAAAGACGAAAAATGCCTCCAGTTCCTGACTGGAGATACTTCTGTGCGCCTATTTTAGATCCTTTGAAAGTTGTTCAGCCCCCATGAGATATTATAAAATACTCTTTCATTATAAAAATGTTAAAATGCGAACAGAACTTGATGGATGACGCAGTAATTGTAACCCACTTTTGCTGTCAAGGTCATCGTTTTAGCTTATAAATCTGCTTGCTTTCAAATAGAGTTTTATGTGGAGCCATTCTCTATTCAAGTAACCGTAAATAATCAAACAAACAAAGGACTTTCACATCTTTAATCCAAAGCTTTCTTTTACAGTCTTAGAAAAATCTCTAAAGGTTCTTGTGGTTCTAGCTGATTCATATTAATTCTCTCTATTTTTACCTTTTTTAAATAATTAAATAATTAAATTAATTAATTCCTGTTTATAACCTAATAATGTTATTTTTTATTTCTTTGTTTAAAACACTAATTATGCTGTGTAAATTGGGAAAAATCAACTCTGGTAGTTTCTGGACCAAACGAGTAAAAAATCGATAATCATTGATTTTTTCCGAACGAGTGTGAAGAATAAGCGAAGATTAATTAAAGAAAACCTATTTAAAAGCTAAGAAATCAAGCAAGGGTTTAAGTAGTATAAGACGAACTTCTCAGAGCATTGGATTAAGCAAATAACCAAAAAAATTGTAGTTTCACATTCAGCTCTTTCCAATCAGTCTACTTCAAAAGGTGTTCAGAGTCATGCACGACAACTCAAAAAGCCATATCTGTGAAAACTTGTCCCCTATCCGCCTATTTTTTTGTTCCAATGGACTGCAGTTCCCCACTGGTCTCACTCCAGATGCGCGATATCCCATTGCGCGCACAGGTACAAATGCACACACACACAAAACTAGAGAAAGAGTGATTAATTTTTTCAAATCTACGCACCAGAGGAGATAGAGGAACAGGAAGAAAGGCATTCCGAGAAGCAACGGCACACAATAACCCCGCTGTGCAACACATGCACACACACACACACACAGCTGTTCCTAGTCGTCACACAGCGGTGCAGTAGTTGAGGGGTTGGTGGGTGGACTCTAACAGTTGCTATGGTAACGGTTCCAAGTGCCCAACACCCCCATATTCCGTCGCTGGCATGCCCCCTGCATGTGGCACGTGTCTCCCTAACGATGCTAGAACCCCTCCCCAAACACACACAATGGGGCATGCACTTTGCTTTCTTCTCCTGCTGATTCTCGATTTCACATGGTTTTGGAGAGGGCCATGACATAGCCTATCTGGTTATCCCATAAGTTATGTCCGAATTTTGCCATCACCGATGGAACGAAGGTTAAGGAGTGTTTTATGATGTCTAGAGGAGGTGAATGCAAAATTTATGGTTAGATGCAGTCAAACTGAACAAATTTGGTTTAGCAGGACAGCTGAGTTGAAATGCGTTTGATTAAAACCCAGTGACCTTCACAAGCTGTACTTGGGTTTGTTTAAATATACCCGTGTTCAATTCCCATTCATCTTTTGTGTTTGCTGGGTGATCTTGTGGTTGAAGAAGGCTGATGATTTCGACGAAGAAAATCGATAATACCAATACTCTAAAATTGAATGATTTAACTGCTCGATTTTTGTTTGAATCTACAGGTGCTGAACAAAGTAGTGAAAACACTTTGAAAAACCAGCAAAATTTAGTGTAAAATGGTGTAGGCCCATCTTTTGCCACCATTACATTCTCAGCTTCCGATGAAGGGTTTCTGTGGAAATTGACTTCTGTAGGTGTTCGAAGCTGAGCTCTGCAGTGATTTTATGAGCCTTGGTCCTATCTGGCATTTTTATACTATTATAAACACTTTTTCTTAGTATCTCTTAAAGCAGTTATTTTTACTAAAGATCTCAATAGCAATAAATAAAAAGAAAAAACCATTAAAATATGTTATGTTTTGACTGTCTACAAGGTGCTCAACGATTCTTGCTGCTAAAATATTTGGTGTTTGCGATATTTTGCGCATGAATTCGTTTTACTTTCTCCGAAAAACGAACAAATAACACTCTGTTGAATTTAGTCTAAACACCTTGTAAACGTCTTTTCATAATTGAAAAGAATTTGAATCGAATGGCTACCATCATTTACTAAATCTGCTGTATCGAGATAAAATGCCAACTTTAAGTAGGATAATTGCAAGTTCTATTCAGGTAAATCGCTTAATGAAGTTATTTGAACAAATCAGTACAAATTAATGTCCGATTTCAAGGCCAGAGTTTTGATTAATTGCAGGATTGAAAAAATCGATGACATGATAGCTAAACCTAATCTGATTGGTTGAAGTTTACAGTCGTTATTTTTCGTTATAAGAAGCCTCTATTTCCTGTATTTTGGCAGAATATAAAAATAGTTTTAAAAATGTAAGTTTGGAATGCCTCGCATCATCCGGAATCCTCCGTTTCGACGCCTGGTGGCCATTTGTAATCATTAGCAAGACACTACTTTGTTGTCTGATCGTCAAATTCCCTTTCTAAAGCTAATTTGGGCTCACGAAAGTGGCGATTTGAAAATTGCCCAGAGTTCACGAAATGCAAACGCACACAGATGCATTGTGGGAATAAGAAAGTTTCCCCAACAGCTGGACGGGCATCTTTTGTTATAGTAACAGCAAAAACCCCGTTTCCGGTGAGGTGTACAAAACGTCTTACTGCATTCTACTAAGACGTATTCAGCTCTGTAAATTATCGAGAACACCCATATGGGGCCATAACCAGTACTGTTTATCAAACTTTTGCAAAAAATGTTTTCTAGGGGAGTAAAATTAACTAGAATTTGGGGTAGATTATAGTTTGCACTAAATGAATTTTAGCTTCTGAAAAAATCGATATTCCTCCATGTTTGAGAAATGTGAATTCAATCAATAAGTGAAGTATCATATCATTTAATAGAAAAAAATGACTAGCATATTCTTATAGATATCAATTTTAAAAGCTGAATAGGTGCATATAAAATCTCATTAATTCGTGTTTATTTGTTTTAAATATTAGCAGTAAAATTTCATGAATTTTTAAGCAGAGTTGGGTGAATTGTATCTTATCAAATATTCAGAATTTGAAATTCTTGTATTATGTATTGATGGAGGGGGTTTTAATGATTTGAACTACTAAATAGCATAGGATGAATATTAAATAAGTTTTAACTGATAGTACTATCTAAAAAGATGTAAATTTGATGTGATTAACTAATTTACATGAAGAAGCACAGTTGTTATTAGGTTCTTGCAAATTAGATGTGTTTTTGTTAGCACTTTGCCATTAGATAACATTGGATTGCTTTTCGTGCAATCTGTAATTTAATTTAACCTTTTAACATAAGGAATTGTCAGGCCTTACATTTCTCATCTTTGTTGGCACACTTACACCGACAGTTGTTTCTTAAAAATTAAATTTCAACCCTACATTTTACATGGATTCATTTAAACAACTAATGTATCCTCTTTAAATTCGCACGTGCACGTGCTTCAAATTTATTTCCCGAAATCTTGTTTTAACACCATTAAATTGGTCAATTAAAGCATTCCCATGCCGTGTAAACAAAAGCCCAAAGTTTTGTTTGCAAAGTGGACAATTGATTTTCAATAAAACTAGACTATTTAGGGTTCGCAGCTTGCTATTCGTTTGCGAAAAAGAGGGTATCTTTTGTGGTCTTCCATTCGCCTTATTGTGCTATTTTTTGCAAAACTAAATTTGATGTTGTCGTTTTGTGGCGTAATGGAATAGCTGCAATCCAGGATTCATTCGCGCTTTGGGTGAAGCTGCAAACTTTGGAAGAACAATGGAGATGCTAAAGAAAAGCCTCTACTAGTGCTTTCGTCCAAATCTTCGGACAAAGGGGAGTGGGCGCAAAAAGGGTTGGGAGTGTGGAGCAGCTGTTTGTAGTTGGCGCGTTTTTCAATCTTGTCTGATGCCGACGAGTCCAAGTTGGCAGCACGCTACACAGCATTCAGCCTGCTTCTGGAATGCGATTTGAGATTTAAATTCTTGGTGAATTTCTCCGTAATTTACGAGATAAATATTTGCCACCAGGATCATTTATTCATCATGACCGATTTCAACCAATCAATTTCCAATAAAGCTGCTAAGGCTACTTCCATTGGCTATCGATTAATTGGTCTTATTTCATTGGGTGAATACAGTATTACGAATATCTGATTGGTTAAATTTTTTGTAGGATTTCTTGAGAAATATACCTTTTAAGCACAATATTATGGTAAATACTATGCTACCAGTCACGTAGTAAATATTTACGAAAACAAAATTTGCATTTACCATCGAAAATATTAATTTAAAATTTTATCACTTCATAACTTTATAACAAACCTAACGGAATGCCAATTAGCCGAGTACAACTGGTTTATTTTCCCCCAGAAAATAAAGTGCATCCGAAATGGGCGTTGTGTATTTATCTACAAATCTTGGGCTACAAAAAGTGCCTAATTTAAATAACAGTAGCAACTGTTCCTAGGCTACCTACATGGACGGGAAATTCATCGCTTGCAATGAAGCTGGGGCAGGATCATTTTTACACAATATACAGAGGCTAGACGAAGAAATAGGTCCTTTTCCTCCCTTCCTTCCGGAGTTCCAGCGTCTAACTGAAGAAGTACGTCGACTTTAACACCTTGGAGAGGTCAAAGTCACCTGGAAGGAGATGCGGAAAAAAGGAGTTAACAGTGAGACAGCATAGTAGAATGGAAAGAGAAAGTTCTTACGGCGAAGCATTACTAACAGGCACAAATGTAAATGGAGCATCGAATTTGGATCAATTGTAAAGGAATAAACTCCAATTGGTTACTGCACGAAGCATTACAGAATGCCAAAAACACAAATAACGGTTAACTACGGTGTGTCCACTAGAATCGGTCATTATTACTTTCAAAATGTAATTAAGAATTTATTTAATTTGCTGTAAAATAGCATGACACGCAAATATACCGGGTCATTTCATAAGTTCTGTCCGATTTTAAAATTATTAAAACGGCAGATTAACTTTTATATAAAATTGAAGATTCAACCAATTCAAACTTAACTGATAAGGCAGGATAAGTTTTTTCAAGGTCTGCTAGTCACCAAACTCACCTATCCGATCTCAATCAAGCGAATTTTCGTTTTGCTGTTCAGTAAAACAAAATTTTACTGGTTTAAATATTTAAAAGTAAAAACAATGTTCAGCTCCATAAGGCACTATAAAAAAACTCTTTAAATTTCGTTAAATGCAAAAAAGTTAAAATTCGGACAGAACTTATGAGATGAATCGATTTAACCTAACTAGAAAATTGCCAAATTTATTTCAAATTCGTTTCATATTATGCGGGAATGTTTTCTTTAATCATAAAAAAATAAATGGAAACCTCATTGTCACTCATTTTCCATTTCACTTCGTAAGAAATGGTTTCAGTCTTCCGACTCCAAAATTAACCCCAAATGAAAACGATTTGAGGAGTGGAAAATGGTGAACAAAGAAATCGAGAAAAGAAAAAAAAGGAGAAATAAAAGCGGAGAGAAGAGAGTTTCACCTCGCTTGGGGAATTGCTTGAGGAGTCTATTGAAGTTTTCCGCTTCAACTCGTTTCTCCGCTGGTAGGCTCTCCAATTCCCTAAATTTGTCAAACAAAAAGGGAAATTAATAAAGCGAATTTAAACTGGGCTGCAAATTTAAGCATTTGTTGTGGAGGTGGGGAAGAGTAGATCTAGCCCCACGTCAAAAAAAGAAAATAATTTTCCAGCAGAAGCAACTGCCCCGAATTGACAGCTGTCTCTTCACCCTATCTACTGGCGAGATGATTATCTTGCGAATTAGGATTTATAACAAGAAAATTTAAATTCTCCAATTGTTGGAGAGGACTGCAAAACCAGGGCTCCAGAAATCACTGCAGAGCGCCTAAATGAACATCTGAAGAACTTCGTCAGGAGCTGCTGCACAAATGTGGACTCCACTCTCATGTATATATGAAAAATAGACAAAAACGCGTTATCGCGTTGTATCCGAAAACGTCCCCTTCGCACATGATCGTCTTCGAATCTGGAAACACCCACTTAGGTAATGAATCTGCCTGATTGACAACTATGTCTGTTTAAAATAAATAAATTTCGTAAAATCCACCAATATTTTAATGCACCTTCGTGTTTACATTCTGATGAAACCCCAGCTAGAAATGAACTCGAAGATTAAGGGTTTAACACCTGTTTAATGCATTTCCTGTGCTTTGAAACTAAAAACATTCAGAATTATGTAAAATATAGAAGAAATCTTACGTCTGGGAGTACTCGAACTTGTCTCGAAGGTAATCGGAGAGGTTTTCCAGGACGTCTTCCGAGTGCAACGCCACGAACTCCTCACGACAGATCTTTGGACGCGCAAAAACAGACAACAAATTTGTTTAAATAATCAGCACAACTAGTAGCCTGATGGCGAAGGAGAAAAACACAGAGATTTCCCGACGAAAACGCGACTTTAATCGATCGGTTAGTTGACACGACCCACGTCATCTAGTTTTTAAAAAATTCATTTTTTTTTTCTAAACGGACATCGGATTCCATTAAAATGCTGGAAACGCAGAGGCTTTTAGGTGATGTCGTCCAATTTACCCAATTTACAAGATATTAAGAGACTCACTTAACTTAGCCCACTTAAATTAGTATTTCCTCGTTGTGAAAACAGTGCTTTAAACTGCAATCAGTGCAGGATTTGAGAAGAGTAACTCAGGGAGCCCTCTAGTAATATTTAACCTCTGCCTCCATCTGAGTTCTCTGTTTGCTATTCCAGTATCTCTCACACCGACCTCTGTGTTTGAACAGTCACAAAGAACTTTAGTTAGTTGGAATTCCGAGGCAAAGCATCGAGGAAATTGTGAAAAAATGCTTCTGGCTTTGAGCAATACATAACACCCCTAACTATGAGCACAAAAACCAATCAAAGCACCTTATGGAGGGCGTAGGGTTTCAATTGTAAGACAAATTACCACGTGGAGCTCTTTGTGTGACATTGGGAGGTCGGGAGAATAAGGATAGATCTTTATCTTCGTGAAACCTCAAATGAAGCACCCATTTTAAGGATGACACAGAAGACGAAGAATAACAAGTTGATGTCGTTCTCCAGAAACGGTCCTTGAATCCGGAAACATCGACTGTACCGAGAGAACAGCTCATTCAATCCTGCTTTCTTGAAGTACGTACCAATTTCTTGATCCAGTCTCGAAAAATTGCCAAAAAGGCAGACTAAATTCACCGAACCGGTTAATCATCAATGTGGAAAAAAGGAGCAAATTTGACCGCTTTGTTCATCCTATTTCGCTATATGAAAAAAATTCTGAAAGATTAATCACTGATTCCTTTTAATCTACCGCTCGGTGAATAAGCATCCATGAGGTGGGAATGTTTTTTTAAAAAAGAAAGAAATAAACAGTTCGACTTTTTGTCAAGAATATTTTTCAACCAAGTTCTGAAATCACAAAACCCTGCAGATTCGATTCAAGTTTACAAAAGTAAAATGCGGATGATCTGCCGCTTCTACAAATTGGCTTTCTTGTTTAAATCAACAAAATTAACTGACAAAGAACAAGAGCAAAATCGGTCGTAGACCAGATCAGAGCAGGTCTGTTTCTCATTAAATAATATAAACTGGGGCAGAAGTGAGCTTTTTTGCTGAGGGTAACCCAAAATTACGGCGGTTTCAAGTTTGTATCACAAAATTCCTCTTCATCAATTTCACCAAGTTTTTACGACCTTCGATACCGAGATACAGTGGTAGGAATCCTCCATTCGATCCAGAAATTAGAACTCTAATCTCTCGTTTCCTCTACAAACTACGTATAACTTCACAGTCGACGAAAAAGTCGTACTTCTTCCGTGAACTGAGGAATCTCGACAGAGGAAGAAAGTGTTTAGACGAATTTCAGGGGAAAACAGCGACCGAGGCTTTTGGCAGGCATAGAAGTGGGCTACAAATTGCCGCCCTGTCTACAAAACATGCTGAATTCCTTGATTTATTGTTGTTGAAATTCTATCAAAGTGGTACCGCTTGCTTCGCAGGCATTCACTAAAGGCAGTGTTTAAATTGAACGAATTTTCATCAAATGAATTGATAACCAAAAAAGGTACATCCTACGCAGCCTCAAGTAATATATTTATTTCTTATTCAAGGAGAAATTATGGGCTTGTGAATGGTGTCCATTCTCCGATTTACTACCAAAACGAGGTGTGGTAAATTCAAGCACGCACGAGGCTCTAGAATCAACATCTAGGAGAGCTAGAGCAGACCTTGTGAATAGAAGTGGGAAAATGAAGCATCTGTGCTTAGTCTGCACCTGCGACAGTTTTTCGATGGCTCAAACTCCCCTGGCACATCACCCGTCACATGTTATCGCGATCCTGTCACCCACTCCTTCCACCACCCCTGACAGAATTGGCAAGCAGAGACGAAAAACGAGTCTCTTCATGAAGATCGCTTCCTTTAATCGACAGGGCCATCTCAAAGTTAGGAGAAAGCGCTGAACGTCGACACAACAGAATGCCTTCCTTCGTTACCGATTTCAATTGTTTTATAACTTGCTGGAGCAAAAATGAAGTCACGACCAACGATATGAGTATACCGGGGAGGGAAATGGCGAAATAGGCCTCCTAAAAGGCGTTACAGAGGAATCTTCATCAAGAATGAGACACTGACGATGCTGACGATGATGAAGGAGTCAAGCTCCAGATGAAGTGCACTTGTGACTGCAATAAACGTGTTTACTGCCACCAAGTTTCACGTGTTTTGGTACTAATTAACAACAAATTCCACATGGCAGTCTAAACACAGGTTTCCTCATCAGCCAACGGAAGCAACCCGGATGTTGTGGTGCCAGCTGTTTTCTTTGATGTTTTGTGTGTTGGTCTCTACCTGGCGACATATTTATAGGGCCCTGAAACCCCATAGAGGGCTTACGTAAGACCCCTAAATCAGAAATTGAAAAACACTACAACTCGGATGGAATGGAGCTTTAAGAGTTAATGAAATGCAAAAAAGACACTCGTGAGAAGTTATTCGGGCGGCAGCCACTAAAACACCAATTTCGAGGAGGTAATTTAGGGGGGAATTACTAAAAGTACAGAATGAGGCGAACTTTAATTTGGCGCCATCAGATGTGTTGGAATTGGTGTACCGAAAAAGAATAGATTAGATGCATCAAAGTGTTGTAAAAATTTTGAGCAAGCGCTTAAGGACTCGAGGCCTTAAAAGTTCACTCACACACAAAACGCCCTTTGAAATGTTTATTTTAGTAATTATGAAGTGATTTGTGATTGGTTCAAATTATCGATTTTGGTCTCGGGCGTTCCAATTGGTCAAAAAAAGCATTACGGGGGAGTCAGATTTGATAACAAAGCAAAAATAATCGTTGTCTCAGTTTAAGAAAGAATTGTCAACTTGTTAATGTCGCAAAATTACTGTGAAAAAAACATTCCAGACGTAAGCATGTGCCTCCGATGAGCACGGTTTTAATCAACCAAATTTTTACTTTTATCGTTCTGTAACTCAAAATTTGACTAGTTTAAATGCACCGAAATAAAAAAAAAACAATGTTCAGCACCACTATAAATTATAAATATTCTGGTACATTTCGATCAAATTAGAAAGACAAAATTCGGACAGAACTTATGAAATGATCGGATTGGAACCGATTTTACTGATGCATGAAATTGTCACTATTAATTTGAAAAAATAACGACTCTTATTTTCACTAATTATTCACAATTTTTACCAATCTCTTTTGACAGTAAACAGGAAAATATTGCAAGGGTGGGTGTTCAAATTTTGGTCTCCCTAATTACTAATTTATTTTAAAAAAAAAGATTTTAAGAAACACAGGACAAACTTTTAATTAATAGATTAGCTATGCTAGCAAAGAACCCAGTGTTTGAAAACCAATGGACAGGCAGGAAATTTAATCATGAAGGCGACTTCATTTAAGTAGTACCAAAAACGCAATTCCAGCTGATCTATTTGCCACTAAAAAAGGCGCTGAGTTAGAGATACTTTTATTTAGACGCGGAACGTCACAGGCTGGGCCAGATATTAAGGCGCGATTAGTTTATAAACAAACCAACTATTTACTTTATAACCACGTTGAGAAGAACCTAAAAACGGGCAGTTTAGAGCCGAGCAATATTTGGGACATGCGTTAAACAACTTTGTTTAAAACTGGGCCTTAGATTTTTGAGCTACTTTGAAGGAGAACTGGCACAGGAATAACCGTTTGACACCTTTTTTTCGACAAGCTTACGAAACAAATGAATATTTCCAACAACACCGATCGGAAAAAATCCTTTTCAGGCATTTCTCAACGAGATTACGAAACAACTAAATTATTCAGGTGGTCAAATATGAGACAAAGCGACGAAAAAGGAAGACGGTGACAAAGAAGAACACAATGACGAAGAAGAGGACAGGAAAACGCTCGGATCGAGGGACAAATCGACGAAGAGAAGCCGTCAACGTCGAAGGAGACTGGAACGGATTCTAACCATGGACGAAATGCTCGTCTAGAGTTCAGTCCAGCCGTGTGAGGGTCTAGATTTCCAGTCTCTTCCTCCATGATGGCAATGACGAAGGGAATAAAGATGACTGGAATAACTGATAGAATCAATCAGTGAGGCGGCATAAAATGGACTCTACTGAGCGGCTGACGCTAGGACAAAGTTGTCAACGCCACAGACAAAAGGGACATTTCCGGCGGCTACTCACTCGATTGAGGTCGTCCACAGAGGCTGCATGGGTCCAGAAGCAGTCGTGGACAGAGGCAAAGAGAACGCCAGTGCGGAGGCAATGGAGAGCCGTCAGCATCATGTGACAGGAGTCCAGCGAGTGCACGAAGTTGGGCGGAAAGGCGTTGCGCTGCTTCACCGCATTCGGCGGCGGCAGACCCACCAGCGAGTCTCTTGCACCGCCGCCACCGCGGAGGCCCGTTTGGCGCTCGATGCGACGAGCGGCGCGCGTGAGAGCGGCTCGCCAGGAGTCGACGCCCTCGAGGGCACCGCGTGACCCGCTCCAGAGGTCAAGGTCGGGGTCCGACTGCTTGACGTAGGGCTGGACTACGGGGAGACCCAACGGTGTGATCCAACTGATGCGACAACCACGGGCTCGAGTGATGTGCTTGGCTAGCTAGAGAGGGGAAAAAAGATGATTTAGTTGCAGGGCGGTTCGCTGAAGCTGTCGAGAATTGGGCAATTGGCTGAGGTAACCCAAAGATGTCAGTGAAATGAGTGCTTTTGATGGCTGCAGCAAACACGTTTACCTGTCTGATAGTTAACCAATAACAAGTCTAAACACAAGTTCCCCAATTAGCCACCGAAAAAGAGGCTTTGCTGTTGCGTTGTCAGTTGTTTTGTGTGTGGTCTCTCCATCACTAAGGCTGAGTAACCTTTTTGAGAGTATTTATGAAGTCATTTACAAAGCCCTAAACGCAAATGTAGGACCACCAAAGACGTAAAACGTAAGAACCTCTGGTGAAACGATAGAAAAACAAACATAAGTTGCCATAAATTCTAAATCTCGATGTAATAAAATCGCCAAGGATAATGGATTATCTCTCTGGAAGTCCTTGATGTTTGATGTAAGCAGTCGACGATAACGACGATAACGAAAACGTCGGCGAAGATGAAAAGGAAGAAGAATGAGAAGGTTTAGACGGCATAGAAGACGGCCAACGACGAACAAGAATACGAAAACGTAGACGAAGGAGAAAGAGGCAGAAGAGGAAGACGACGACAACGAAGAAGACGGTGAAGAAGATGAAGTCGACGTCCAAGATGGCGTGTACTTTTAACAAAAAACACCCTTATTTTCCGTTTTTAAGCTTCCCAATTAGTGTCTGTGTGATCTCTACTTGGCTAGCATCCACCATGAGATTTGCTGGGCCATTTTAAACAAGCTAACCCTAGTTGAAAAGAGCACATGATGCCTTAAATTCTACCATAAAACTCGATGCAACAGGCCAATATACCCTATTTTCCCATGATGGCAAATGAAGCACCCATTTTCGGTAATTAATTTTGAAGAATTTCTGGAAAAAAATTAAAGTGGGCTTTGATTCGGCGCCACCAAAGTTCAAAAAAAGATGTGGAATTTAGTGTGACACAAAAAAGAGGAGGGAACGTTGGATTCATCAAAGTCTTGTGACATTCTGCGGGAGTAAAGACTTGAAAAATCACTAAACGCGTCTTTTTTTGTAAATCTTAAAGTACGCACCGCCAAACCAATGGAGGGTCGGAGCAGATCACTGATTTCCTCCCCCAATTAACCCCAAATTAATAAAATAATTAGAACAGAATCCAATTTTGAAAACACACAAACGAAAAATGCTACTGCTGCCGCTGCTGTTGTAAGTAGTAGACTAGTTATCGTGAGAGAAACAAGGCGGGTTTGTTTAAACCGGTGGGTTTGTGATTAATCAGGCTCGTCCAATTGGGCGGTGGTGGTGGTGGTGGTGGTGGATGGCGCTTAAAGCGCGCTCTGGAGAAGCATGGAGCAGCTGTGGGTTGAGAGTGTTGATTAATTACTTGTTAAAATACCTCTTTTGATCAGCAACCTTGTGGCGCGATATTATAAATTCTCCTGCAAACATACCAGGTCATTCCATAAGTTATGTCCGAATTTCGATCGCATGTTGCATTTAATTGGAGATTAAACTAAAAACGCACTTTCCCACATTATCCATGACTTAATTATTGCAACATTTTTTTGAATATCCAAAAAACTCTGGTGGAGTCCCGTTGTACTTACAGCGGCATCTGTTGCTACCAACGCATAAGTCAATGCTCCGTGTGTGTTTTCGTTAGCAAAGCTTCCTACTTCCGCGTTTTTTCGCTGCTTTAACTCACTACCGTGGTTCCACAAAGAAGCTGGGAGTAAGTGATTAGTCACTACAGTTGGACACCCCTACTGGGCTTGCGTTAAACGCCCAAACCATCGCGATTTCCGCTCACGAGGGGGTATTGGGGCACTAATTTTGTGATCACTTAAAATTTACCTTTTATTTAAGTCCTCTTTCCGTTTTCTTTTTTCACTTTATGTGATAAAATGGCAGATGGACAAGATGTAGAGAGAAAAAGTAATCAAAGTTCACAAACGTTGCTGATAAAGAGGTCGTTCATGGATGTTTCGATGGTTTAAAACGAGTCTAAAAAATTGGTGGTGGTTTTTTTTTCCAGGCTCTTTGGAAAAACGCTTTTTGGGAGCTATTAGTCCCAATGTTGATAGGAGGAGACTGAGTAAACAATAAACACCCCCTTATACCTAGACTTACTCTCCACCTCCTTTTGGTGCTTTGACAAGAGAATTTGTCAACAAACAACACGAAGAGGGAACGGGGTAACAACAAACCGGAACGCACAATACTCTTTTTTTGCAACTACTAAACGATTCCTGCGTTTTAGTTAAGACATACAGGGGCCGGACAAAATAATGGAAACACTTAACAATTTGGCCTTAGAAGAAGTTTTTGCAACGGTAAACAAAAGGATCCGGTGATTCCGAGAAGGAGGAGACGACGACTTTGAAGACGACGACCCTGGCTCGTACGGAAGACCAGAAACCACATCAAAAGTGACGAAATCTTCCTACCACCATGATGTGTTCGTAAACACGGGAGGATCTCAACACATCTCCGCCTTCAGAGTCTGTTCTTTGTGGCTCTTTGACTGCCAGACGCCCCGTCTAGCTCAAAACACCGTCAGACGTATCAGTGAGTCGTGATGCAGCTAAGAAGCCCCTCGGACAACCTTACGATGGTTGTGAAACGAACCAAAATGACTTCCAACGTTGATCAGATGGATGAAAAACTAGTGAACCTAGGGTCGCTGCTCAGTAGAAGACTGTAGTTAGCACAGACAACGATCCAATCGCAGCAGATCCTTCTAACAAATCAGATGTCTACACGGGATTACAAGACTATTTAAACTTCCAAAAAAAACTGATTGAGTCGCCAAAATTTCCCCAGGCACTGCTTCCACGACCAACGTTGTCGATGTTTTGCCTTACTCTGCGATCCCACGTTTGCCTGAGAGAAGGTGCGGGCGGTTTCATTTATTCCCACCTTTAGTGATGACGATGATGACTCATGACAAACCGCAATCACTGACGCAAATCATCCACCACGACCACTGATGAATTCGGGCAGTTTAAACAAACATACACACACACACACACACACACTGCCATGGGAACAATGCGGCATCACCACGAAAGTACCTTTACACTAAAGACACATGAATAACGCCCATGGTGGTAGTTTATATGGACGAATAAAAAGTCACATAGAGGGTTAAAGGGGCTTGACGGTGGTGGGGAACTGGAGTAGAGTATTCCACTAGGGTTTCAAGGTTCCCTCGAGCTTAAATGCGAAAAAATTCCCCTGGTTCTTCTTTACCTCTTTTGCCGAGCTAACGAAACACCTGAATTACTTGGATGGTAGTTTGAACGTTAGAGGGAGACATTTTGCCTATCGACAATTAACTTTTGCACGTGTAACTTCGATATTCTCAAAGTTTATCGAGCCTCAAACCTTGTAAAGGTGTATCTTAAATAAAGGATACATTTAGTTTCAAAATATTTTCGAAAGTGGCTGGAACTAAGACCGCTTTCCAAGTTAAGGAGTTCTTTCAAGTTTTTGTAGATGACGATAAACAGTTGTTTGCACTTTGAATACATCTAAACATTAAAATAATGCTCATCTCCATTAGATACTATAAAGTCTTTTTTAAATCTCGCTTATTTAAAAAAAAGTAAAATTCGGACAGAACTTATGGGATGGTCTGATATCGCAATAGTACAGTGGTTTCATACTACTAATATGTGCAAATAAGTAGACACACCTTGCCGAACCAGGCCTGAGTAGCCGTAGACGAGGAAAAAATCGCCCCGATACTCGCTAGTGTGAGTCTCGCCAGATAGGCCGAGGCTGGACCCAGTCTCCGATCCGCATCGTCTCCCACTCGTGTCTGGAAGGTTGGCAGTTCCCTCAACTGTCGCCGAATCTGTGCCATGGCGCCATAGAGCGTCACCCCATAGACGGTCGTCATGACAGACTGTTTGATCACCCGACGTTGGACCGCGCCTTCCAGAGCTGCAGCGATTTCCACACCCGCTTCAGCATCCGCCTTCCGCTGAGCTTCAACCTGTAGAGGGAGATACTACTTGTTAGTGGGATTCAGTAGTTCGGGGGGGGGATGAAATGGGTGTCTCGGGGACGGACCACTTCAGCGACGTCAGTGTAGACATCTCGGGGTCTCTCGCAGTCCTCCAGGGAGACAGAGGCAGCTCCACGAGCATCACGACCCATGGCGGCGTAGTGCTGAAGCCCGTTGCACGAGCCGTCTTGGTGCACAGGGAATCGATTGATGTAAGTCTCCGGACCACCCGGGTGACGAAGGGCTGAGGCAAGTTCTCGACAACAGGCCAGTGTCTGCCAGGGCTCTTCCTGTTCGCGCCACCATCCACGACCCTGAGATAAGGGTATTTTTGAGACGGTTAAGACCACACTTAACGTCGTAGCAAGTAGCCACTTTAGCTCTTGTGGAGTTATATGTCTACTGATAATTAAAGACTCTGAAAGAGAGACTGGGTAGAGGCATATGACTAAGCCAAACGTCGCAGCAGAGGGTACCTCTACACTTTTTTAGGGGGGCCGTAGTGGCTATACCGTGACCGGAGATTATCATCTGAATTGCCCCTAGGCCTGAATGCAGTGGCCCTAATGTAGTTGGCCAAGTTGTTTACCGATAAATCAGGAAAGAACGCCTTCTTAATGCACATTCCGGGAAGGAGGTCTCCCCTTTTTCTCTGTAGTATTGGGAATTCTATCCCTAACCTAGAGTGGCACATCCATCTAGCAAGAGAATCGAGGAGTAGCTATCCACTAAAGCCCCATGAGAGATACTTGGCCCACGACAAAAGCACTCAAGGTCACACCCAACGTCGCAGCATATATACACTGCACACTTAGCAAATACAATCGTTTGAGCTCCTGTGAAACTAATAGTCAACAGACTAAGAAAGGCCCCAGGAGAGGGAGAGTTGATTTTCAATAAAAGTATTTAAAACTATAACAAACGTCGCATTAGGGAAACTTTTTAGTCCTTTTCAAACCGTCAAAGAAGATTTTTAAGGTAAATTTTTCCTTAACAAAAAGTGGTTTGCAGTAAAGGCATCTAAAACCGCACTCAACGTCATAGCAGGAAGGATATCTACACGTTTTTAAACAGTCAGTTAAGTTTTAGTGGGGTTATTAGTTCAACAGTAATGAAAGGCCCTAAGAGAGGAACTTCGTCCGCATTACTTACCATAATAGGGGGTATTTTAAATAACTTAAACACGATCACTAGAAGATCGTTTATCCACTTAATGAAAATTCGTTCAATTTAAACACTGCCTTTAGTGAATGCCTGCGAAGCAAGCGGTACCACTTTGATAGAATTTCAACAACAATAAATCAAGGAATTCAGCATGTTTTATAGACAGGGCGGCAACTTGTAGCCCACTTCTATGCCTGCCAAAAGCATCGGTCGCTGTTTTCCCCTGAAATTCGTCTAAACACTTTCTTCCTCTGTCGAGATTCCTCAGTTCACGGAAGAAGTACGGCTTTTTCCTCGACTGTGAAGTTATACGTAGTTTGTAGAGGCAACAAGAGATTAGAGTTTTGATTTCTGGAACGAATGGAGGATTCCTATCACTGTATCTCGGTATCGAGGGTCGTAAAAACTTTGTGAAATTGATGAAGAGGAATTTCGTGATGCAAACTTGTTTGATTTGAGGTACCCTCAGCACAAAAGCTCATTTCTCCTCTCCCAGACCAATGAGGGAAGAGGTGTGGTAGGTATTGGTGAGGATAGCGCAAGTTTCCAACTCACCTCAAACGGCTTATCAGCAGAGTCCAACACCTCGTCCAGAATACTGTCCGTGTACGCCTCTCGTTCGTTGTTTGAGGAACTGTAAAGGAGACAAAAGGAAACCCCTATAATAATCGTATCCACAAAATTTGAGCAAAACATCACTAAGAGCAAGAGCTCGGGTTCTAGAGCACCTTCGGTTTTTCCAGTCGAATTTCGCAAGACCCCACCTAAAAGATTAAGAATTATTGCCTTTGCGTAATCAGAGAGCCTCAAAAAACTACGATGAACACCCCCCCAAAAAAAAGATTCGCATTTCGGATCCCAACTCCAGAAACTCGATGAAATTAGAGGGTCTCTGAAAACCGAATCAGCCCACACGTTTTATGAGCAAACGGCCAATTTGAGAAGACGCTACTAACGTTTGTTTAGTGTTTAATTGCGTGAAAGCTTGCCCGTAGGAAATCAATGAGTCTTCAGCCATTGAGAAAGGGTTGAGGTAGCTGTGCTTTCATGATCCCAGTCTTCTGAAGAGGTTGTCGCCACTTTTGAGGTGGTTCGTCTCGTTTTTCGAAAGTTCTGTCCACTGCTTCTATTTCATAATGGTACAATCTTGAGTCAAAAGGCGAAGTGTTGATTTGGCTCTCCGTGGGAAATCCGAAAGCCATTTTTCAAAATCGTCAAATATTCTGACCAGTGGCTTCGTTTCCTCTCAATTGTGGAATGAAGAACAGAGCAGAGGCGTGCATGAAACTGATTCCAGTCTCATTTTAAGAGACTCCAACACCAAACGGACTCAATCTCACCATCCTTCCGAAATCAGAGATGCTGCGAAAAGCTTTAAACTTCGATTCCCAACCCGAGAACGTAAGTAGGAATTCGACCACCGTTTGAGGACAGTGTATAGTATCGAACCGCCATAAACTTCTGATGGGAAAAGCGAAGCGAGGGTAGTTTGTTTATAGAATGGTTATTTCGTCGTGTCGTGAAAGCGGACTGTGGGAGCGAGGTGGTAGAAGGCGCTCTCTTCCTTCCACCCGCACGTGCATCGATTTATCATGGTGGGTTTCTTTCACATCGTGGAAATACGTAAACAGATAACAGGAATCCAACAACAGTTGTTAAGGGGAAACTCCATGGGAACTAGAGAAGTGGGCAAGTCCATTGTGATGATAAATTCGAAACACCCTTGAAAGGTGAACAAGTACTCTTTAAATTTCGTTTAATTTACAAAAGATACAATTCGGACACCCACCCCCCCCCCCAAACTACTTATATTAATTCAGCGTCCCAACTCACCGTTTTACCTTGCCAGTGAGGTTAGCAAGGTGGATTTTGAGCCAACGGAGACCGTTTTGCCCTAGAGGTAATCCCTTTGCGAACACAATCAGTCCACGCGCCACGTCACTCCCTGGAGAAGACGCAAAAACAAAATATGTTCATACAGAATAACAAAATAGTTGGTGTTTTGTGTTAGGAGACTTCTGACACGCGTTCACAACAGGAACTAATGGGTAGTCTAGGACCGTGAAGAGCCGAATCCTTTTTTTCGGTAGCGAATTAAGCCCCATGAATTCGCACCTGAAATCACTCCCGTGCCAGAAAAATAAAGGCGCCGGTGGTTTGCGTGAGCGGGAGTGCACTACGGAGAGATAGATGGGGACGACTTTGATGAGTGGCGGGTGATTAATTCGGTCGGACAAAAGGAATCGTCTTGAGCCACACACTCCTCCTCCTCTCACTCTACTCATTTGGAATATTTGCAATGGATCGGCATTTCGTCTATCTTAACCGCCACCTTAAAAACCTAAAGAAGTGATTTAAGTAATTCACTGCGTAAAAAAAATAATTTCAAAGCTTATTTTTCATTTTAAACTCTTCAGAAAACGGGAGATAATGAGCCGAAGAGGTTGTTTAAATTTATTCACCATTATGCCCCACAAAATTCAACGATTTCGGCAGGTTTGAAGCAATGGTGAACGAAATTGTAATAAATTCAGTTCAGTATTTTTTGCCCTCAATATTCCCGTAAAGTAGCCTCGATTTATGTAGAAAAGTTTAATTTAAGCTTTGGCAAATGCAAGATGCCAACAGTGGTGCAGAGGTAATTCCAAATGCTAAAATGGATAATTTTTGAAAAAAAATATATATTGAAAATTAAAAACTCACCCATGTGATGAAAATGAGGTGGACAGGGATAAACTCTTCCACGGAAATCCATGCTATGCGGGAACCAAAACACCTTGTCTCGGTACTAAAGAGACAAATAGTGATTCAATAAAAGCCCCACTTTCAGATATTACTGTCTACCTTATTGGCGATCGATAAACGGTACATCTCCGTCGCCCAAAGTGATCGTGTCTCGTCGTGGATCTTGCGAATATTCATGGACTGCTTATAGGCAGCTATTCGGTCTTCACGACTTAGGGAACTAAATCAGTGCTACTGAGATGATTTAAGTAGTTGTTACCTATCAAACTTTTTCGGAGGGATGGGTACCAGGGTTTTGGTTTCGGGGAGGCTCAAACTCTTGTCGCCGCCTTGTCTTGCTACCTGGAGCATCGCATCAAGTATCTAAGGACCGAGAAAGTGGTAATAAGTGAGGTGTTTGATGCAAAATTGTGATTTTTGTGGGGGTAATAAGCTCACAGGTTGATTGACCTTCCAAGGGCAAGCAGCCAGAGTGTTTAACGAATCAAAAACCTTGGAAATCGTTGAAATATCGAAATCCAAGTCATCGTTTGCGGCTGCGTCGGCTCCAGGATGGTAGTTAGTCTTTCTGATGAACCGTGTTGCGTCACCTGGGCGAATAAAAGTCGCATAGAGAGCTAAAGAGACTTACTTGAGGAGATGAGGTACCCTCCCTGCTTAGTATCGATCCAGGGGAGCGGAGGACAAAGCATGGGCAGTTCTGTGGCACTGAAAACGAGAGAGGCATGTCGGCCGCTCGCTCGGTACCATTTCAGCAGGGTGGGATGTACCTAACCAGTGGAAAATGGCTTCAATTTAAATGTCCTCAAATCCAAAAAAATAACATTGGAATTCCCTCAACTGACCCTAATTTCATATCTCGCTTCGCTGGGGTTATCAGAGGACACCTCAAACAGAACTGGAGCATCGTTCCGTTTCACCGGTTTCGAGGGGTCCACAAGGGATCGAAGGGCGTTCGTGTTGAAGGTCAAATGGTCGTAGAGGATGCGATACAACTCCTGTCCTACCATCATTTGAACGTGACAGTTCCACATGGGCCACTCTGGATCCTACACGAGTACAAATTTTAAAATAAAAATAATCTCTACTGAAATGAAAATCAGTAGCAAGTTTTTTTACCAGGCTGACGCCACCCTCGACATTCATTTGCAAGGCCCGAAGCCACATCTCTCGGAAATGCTCGAAGCGTCGTTCTGGAGCGGTGAACATTTCTGCGTAGTCTTTGTACACTTTGGCCATCTAGAGAGGATCAAATAAATAATTATTTAACCGCAACTAACCTCATCAATGATGCCGTTGTGTTGCTTTCGCCACACTAAACAAGCCGTTTCAACACGTTGACCAAGTTGAAGGAGGAAGAGGCTTCGACCGACGTGCCGCAACTCCGTGTCTGTTACGATCGTATTCACAGCCTGAATCATCAAATCCACGTAGGACTTCTTCGGCAGAATTTTGAGAAACGGGTAGGCGGTAACGTTACCCTCTACACAAAAAGATTATTATCAATTATTTATTTATTTTATATACTTGTGTGAGCAATCTTAAGCCTCTGCAAGACTGCTTCAAATGCACTGGTTAATTGACGCCGCCAACTTGTGTTCTGCTCGTTTTCCAGCAAATTCCGCTAAAAATGAGACGGGGACCACCGTAAGAATTCTACAAAATTCCTCCTACTTATGATATAATCAGTAGGCATTATTTTACCAACTCACAATTCGTGCTCTTTGAGCTTGTCGCAGAGTGCTGCGATGCGTTTGAGCAGGAGTGCTTTTGGCAATTTGAGGAGCTTCTTTGAGCATATCCTCAAAGAAGGGTAAGGCTGGGGAAATGGGCACCTGGCCGAGGGTTTCCAGGCTCAGTTGCTCCTGGAAGGCTTCCAGCATGGCCTGGGGTGTTTGAAAGACTTCTGCGAGTATGTTCTCCCTGGAGAACTGAAATGGGAACACAGGTAAGACGTGAAATAGACGCTGCTAACGACGCTCCACTCGACGAATCAGACAGACGAAAGAATTTAATTTAGGCTGCTGCCTTCTCCCTACCGTAAGACATGACAGCGGGGACTCTGTCAAGATGACCTGAGGCTCTATTTCTTGGGCAATGATTTCCCTCCGACTGAAAGAAGGAACAGCTGAGACTATCTAGGAATTTTGGGCAAACAAGTTCATCACCCGATGGGTGTTCAAAAACCATATTGAAATGTAATTTGTTAATTTCTCAATGTGTTTCCGCTATTTTGTTCAACTCCCGTAGCTGTTGAAGGTGTTTTCTTAAAATATGAGCTACGACAACCCTCAGGTGCCTTTAGCATCTAAGTACTGATAAAAACAATGATCTGGAGAGGAATGGAAGAGGACTTAGGTTAGATTTTTATACTACCAGATTCCAATCAAGTCAGATCCAAGATAGTGATTCAATTAATTGGAGCACCAACCATGAAAATAGTAGTGAAATATAACTTATGGCAAGCCGAACCGTCTACGAAAATCAACATGACCTAAAGAGGAATAGCAGACGATGTGACTTGACGTGTAAAATTACAGATTACAGTGAAATCGAAACGTAGACAGCCATTCAATTGCTTCAAACGAGAACTTACAGGAGCCTTGTCCAGAGCTACCGAGACGCGATTGGTGATTTCGAGGGTTTTCTTGTATCGCGGGGTGTCCTCCTGCGGAGCCCGGGTGGTGAGGAAGCTCAAATCCGGTTGGCGCTCGGGGTTCACGAAGAGGAGAGCCGTTACGATCTTCTCCAGCGAGTTTCGGCGACGTGGATAACGAAGAAGGCCCTCATAGACATTTACGTTCTGGAAGAGAAGTCGTCAGGTTCAAAGAATGTCTCTCTCGTGCCGGTCGTCTGTCTAATTTTTATTAGAAGTCACTTCCCGAAGTTCTGAGGATGACGGATGGTACATCTACCAAACCATTCCATAAATTCTGTCCGAAATTTACTTACATTAAAATGGAAGAAATTTAATGCGAATTTTATCATTTCTAATGGTTAAATGCAATCAAACGGATCAAATCGTGCTTTATAGGGTAATAAAGTAAAAATGACTTTACTGGAGCCCTGTGAATATGGAAGTACAGCAGAATCATCTGAGCTACGTAATGTTTTTGATGAGTTCAAGCGGTTAGAAAAATTCACTCTCAGTTCATGGACAGGGAGAAATGGGTGAGTTAAAGAAGATGGTTTGCGGAATTTAGTGAAAGTGAACATTTCATCCTCTACGAAGATGAGGGAAGATCAATCGGCACGACGTCCATTTGAGTTCGGTGATAAGTTGCTTATTAAAGCCCTATCCCTTGAAGAGGCTTATCCTGCTTTATCTGCTGAGTTGGAACAGCACAACTGTTTCATTTACCAAAAATTCGGACATAATTTATGGGATGATCTGATAACTACCCTAAACTTTGTTGTCAGCCGTTATTTATCCAACATAGCTCAGGGAGAAACTCATTAAAATTAGCAAGACTAACGTGTTTTTCCGCCATGGCAAGGACTTTGAGAATTTTCTCCTCCAAAAATGTTTGTAGAAGACGCTCCTCAGTTGAGAGTTTGTTGCTCAAGGACCTGGAAAGTGTTGCGCCTCTGGTGGACTTCAGTAGGATTCCACCGAGACACTCGAGGGAGGCAACGCAGACGTCGAATGTTGGCGGGATCCCGTCTTCCTCAAGCCAGAGGAGGATTCTTTCCAGAGCTACCCAATCATCCTACAAAACAAGACCTCAAATCGAACTGTTGTTGCTGGACATTTAAGAAATTAAAAAAACAACGCACCCGAGCCGCGAAGTCGCGACATATTAGTTCGTAAACAGAGTCAGAGAGAATTATGTTACCCTTTTCAAGGTTTTTCTCAACTCGCGACTCTTTCCGGCGATTGTTGAGAGACCTTAACATTTGAAATTTCTTGAGAGATCAGTAAAAGACAAACTGGGAAATCTCACCTCTGCCGTTTGAATACAGGCATCTGCGTAAGCAGCAAATGATTCATTCTTTAGATAAATTTGGGCAAGTATTTTGTTTAGTTCACCGCAATCAGATATAAGGGCGTCTTCAACTTCGCCAGTCGCGGGAAAATTTAAGGACAGAAACGAATAGTACTTTGAAATGAGTTTCAGCTGAGAAGGAAACAGTCGAATTTTGGGGATAGCAGATATCTGATTTTGTAAACTAGAGGCGGTCGTGGTTTTAAATTTCTGCTTTGGATACCGTTTGGTGATGCGTTTCGCTGCAGCTTAAAGTGATCGAAAACATTTAAAGACGAATATACTAAAAATTACCATGACAATATCGTTTGGCGGTACAAGAGAGAGTTTGTGCATTATTGAACATCCCCAACCACATGGACTACGAGTGTGAAAACATGCATGAGCGTCAATGCAAGGTTGCGCCCTTGAAACTATTCGAAGGTCGTACTTAGACGAATCGTTAGTGAAATGCTTTCAATAATTTATTGACATTTAGCAAAATAGAATGAATATGATATTTTACCATATTCTTAGTTTATTTATTTACTTAATTTGATTGCATGTGAGATGTCAATGTTATTAATGCATTAGATTGACTTTCATGACTTCAAGCAAACAGATTTGACGACTCTACTCATAACCTGCAAGAAGAATGTTCAGCTTTTATTCAGCTTTATGAATTGTTTCTTTAATTCACAGCAGGCCCACAACAACTATGCAACAATAGCGGATATGGTTTCAGAGAGAATTTGACGCATGAGAAGGGAGAGTGCGGATCACCAGTTTCCTATTTCATGACACGAGGAATGAGCACAGATTTAAAGCACAAAACAAAACAAGCCCAGTGTTTCACCACTCCGTCACTTCGCACGAATCAGTACCACATATCTTAGTTACACGCACATATATAAACAGGTGGTGAAGGTAGAAAAGTTTAAAATAGTCATCCGGTACTGACGAATAAAATTATTATTCTTCTTGATAATCTAACGAACTTTTTCATTTCTGAAGTCTACATTCATTAAAGAGTAAGTCAGGCTCTGCTTAACACAAAAAACACTGCTGATAGAGGCACCAAAAGTTAGCAAAAATGTAATTAAACTACACTTTTCAGTCAAGTTTTTTTTCATTTCTACTTCAGCGAAGCCATCGTCGGCATTTAGAAATCCAGTAATGTCTACCGAAACAGTAAATTCAATTGTTTAGTGCTGTTATTCTCAATTTAGAAAAAGTAGGAAATATTAAAACAGCAATTTCAGCAAATCGTTTCTGTTCATATTCGACGATTTTTCGGAGTTGATAGTTCTTGGAGTGGATATCTACAATGAAAACTTTGCAAAGAAAGATTCATTTCATGAAATTCCTGATTATAAAGCTGCCCACACATTGATGCTACCCAGATATCAAACTTAAGTAAATAGGTTTTCGATCTAGAATTCAGGGGTCAAGTAGACATTATTAGGTATTAACGAAGAAAGTTGTCCACATATATGATAATGGTTACTGCATTCTTACCAAACAAATGAATTCGGAGCTGAAAAATTGCAGAGTCATATCGTGTACAAAAATTATGTACATGAAATTTCATTTACTTCCTATATGATGTATTAGCAATCAAAATAAAAAGGTAAATATCTTAGGAATTATTTTATTACAAAAAGCGTTTTATGTGATTATCGCTTATTAGTTATCGGCGATTTTTGAAATTTAAACTTTGTTAGTTTAAGTTAATCTTAACATGCACCAGCGCGATTTGAAGGACCACTTTTCTTTCTGTTTGCACGCATAAAGATGGGGTATGTCAGTGTGGTTTATTGTTATTGGTTTATCTAGAGATAATGCGCCTGAGGAAGGTGAAATTGAGACTAACTATCACGAAACCATTGAAAGCTTCGATGATTTAAACCTGCGCGACGAAGTTCTTCGCGGCATTTACCAGTACGGTTTCGAACGTCCGTCAGCTATCCAGCAGAGGGCCATAAAGCCCTGCCTAGACGGCCGCGATGTAATTGCCCAGGCTCAGTCCGGTACTGGCAAAACGGCGACGTTTACTATCAGCATCTTGCAGATGGTTGATTCTTCGATCCCCAGAACCCAGGCTTTGGTTCTTGCTCCAACTAGAGAGCTGGCCAAGCAAATACAATCTGTCGTGTTGAAAATCGGGCGCTTGATGCAAGTCAAGTGCTACGCCTGCATTGGTGGTACTCGAGTCATGGATGACTTTAAGAGTTTGCAGGAAGGCGTGCATGTCGTTGTCGGAACCCCTGGTCGTGTGTATGATATGATCTCGCGTAAAGCACTTGTCACCGATAACATCAAGATGTTCGTTCTTGATGAAGCGGACGAGATGCTGTCTCGTGGATTTGAAGAGCAAATTAGGAACATCTTCAGCTTTCTACCTGAACTCGCCCAAGTCATTCTTCTATCTGCTACAATGCCTCCGGAAATCTTTGCTATTACTGATCAAATGATCAAGAACCCAGTCAAAATTCTCGTCAAGAAGGAGGAGTTGACTCTTGATGGTATTCGTCAGTTCTACGTGAATGTAAAAGAGGAAGCCTACAAGCTGCCAACGCTGATTGACTTGTACTCTGTTCTCGATCTTGGTCAAGTCGTTATCTTCGTCAATACCGTCAAGAAAGCCTCGTTTTTGAACGATGAACTTACCAAACATAAATTCAAGGTTTCGTGTATTGTAAGTCTTTGATGCACTTGCTTGACCGCCTCCCGACTTTAGCACAGTGAACTTAGCCAAGAGCAGCGTGACGCCATTATGGCTGATTTCCGCAGCGGAAGTACTAGAATCCTCCTGAGTACCGATATTCTTGCTCGTGGTATCGACGTACAGCAGGTTTCCTTGGTGCTCAACTACGACGTTCCAACTCGTCGTGAAGTGTACATTCACAGGTATGAACGCGTTTCTACCCATTCATATGGTCGCCTTCCGTAGAATTGGTCGCAGTGGTCGTTTTGGTCGTAAAGGTGTTGCCATCAACTTCGTCACTGATGACGACAGATCGTATATTGACCAACTGGCAAAGTATTACAACACCTCTATCATTGAAATGCCAGAAAACATTATGGATCTTCTGTAATTAGTACCTGAGCGGACAAAAGATAGCTAAATGTATGTTTCCTCAACTGGTCCAAACAAGCTTTTGATCTCGCTATGTAAATATACGTGTTTGATGTCCGAAGTAGATAGTGTATAGCTCGTCCTATCGTTTCTTTGGGTTGCTCCCTCTCCGTTACAATTGCTTTCTAACGTCCTTAAATGCAACGTTGGAAGCCACTAGGCTGTCAGTGTTTTACGTTGGCAGAGCTAATTTGTTAATTGTTTACTTTCGTCAATCATAGTAGCTAAAACTTGGGGCATTTCTGTGCCGGATTGGCGTGCTCTATTGCCATATTGACCGGAAATCTACCGTGTGAAAATTGTGGAGTAGTGAGTAGTCATCTAATGAATTCGAATTAGGGACTACAAAGCCAGTGTGATTTATTCATCACAAATCAGGGTACGTTACTGATAGATTAAGCTCGAGCCCTTAGGGAATGTGCAAATCTATTGGAGGGCCAAATGTCCTGGCCGTCTGGATTCCGGTTGCTCTCTTGGGAGGTCAACGTCTAACCGCGGTCGGGTCATGCGTTTCTCCGCGGACTTGGTTGGTCTAGTGACCTCAAAATAAGGCCATCTTGGGAGGTGTTAGTAGTTAGTCTCTCAAGCGCACCACTTTTACCAGAGTGGGAGTTAGACAATCTAAGGCAACAGTTTCTTGATAAAATTAGAAAGCGCCATCTCGTGCTTAAGAAGCGAGCCTTCAAGTAGGCCAAAGGTAGCCTGTCTGCCCAAGGCGCACTTGATCAGGCCTGGATATTGCTTTTTATGTACCACGTGTCGACATAAACATGCCTCCTAGGATTTTCATTGGCTGCACAGTTTACAGCCGTGGCACGAGTTAGTGATTACCATCGAAAAAGTAATTCAATACTTCTTTCGAAGAAAGTAAGGCATAGAAATTTAAATTGGCTGAAAGTGCTGGATGATAGTACACAAAATAGTAGTACTTTTGTGTGGATCGGTTTTAAACACGTGTTTTGTAGAAATATGGTGGGGGATGCGTCGGTATGATGCCTATAAAACTTGTGCGGGTAATAAAAAACCCACAGAGCGCTTTGGTGAGTAAATTCTGGCTGTGAAAACCCAGTGAATCGATCGGCTTCTGTGTGCTATGGTGTCTAGTGGTAGTAACGTGTGTGTGCAACTGTCAACTGAGTTCATGTGTACATGGTGCATGGTGCGCCGTGTGTGTGCCAATGCAAAACCGCGCAGTACGGGATGGAGCCATAAAACCACCATTGAGGACGTATTAGGTATTTTAATGCTAAGCAAAGAAATTTTGAGGTCACGGAAACCAGTCAATACTTTTCTGCGTCTTCTTCGGTTAGCAGAGCGATTGGAAATCGATATTTGGAACCTCTGTGCGGTAAACGCAGTAGAATAATAACAATTTGTAGTCGGAATTAAAATTTAGTTAGGACTACAAGCTATGAATTTGCTCAGAATAATTTTTATAGCAGACAATTTTGTTAATTTTGATGCTTAATCGGCCATCAGGCCAATTATCATGAGTTGTCGTGTCTTTCTCACCTATGAGACCAATTAAAATGGTGTAAACGTCGCAAATTCCTAAATAAATAATCCGCCATAAGCCCAGTTTTTATGGAACTTAAAATTTTGAACATCACGTACAACAAAGGCACTCGAAACACATCAAAAAAATGCACTTAAACAATGCGCGAGGTAGTGTAATCTATTGTCAAGGGAACCAGCCCTTCAGAGCGCATTAAATTTTACTGATTTTTAATGTGTTTCTTCATTGAGCCCATCACTCATCTCTCCAATAAAGGAGGGGTGATTTTTCTCTGACGAATCACCAGGATTTGTTTTAATTGAAGAATAGGCTAAAAATCCTTTGGAGCCAACAATCCACATTTTGTATGATTCAGTACCTCGGAAAATTGAGTCTCTAATTGCCTACGCCATATTAAAATATATTTTGGTAATTTTTCAAGGTGGATCCCACTATTTTGTCACGATTGTCTAAACCTGTACATGTGATCAAGTTTTATGTTAAATATGCATTACCTTTTTTTGCTTTAATTGGCTTTACAAATCTAGCAACTTACGAGTTTTCCTGCTAAGCGTTGACCTACTTTCTGGACGTTGTCTAAATTTGAAACAACAAAATCTCCTTCTGTAAAAGCCCTCATTTCCTGATCGTTTTTAACTAAAAAGAGATTTATTTTAGCATCCAGATTGTCTTAGGAAAGTCCTAGAATTCAAAACCTTTACCGAATAGTAAGGTAGCTAATCGATAGGTCCCAGAATGTTTCAGCCAATCAGCAAACAGAACAGAGTTCATCGTCGTCAGAAAGTATAAATACCGGTAGTAACACAAGCCAATACACTTTAGTTATCTTCCCTTTGCCCAATGTTCAATTTGACATGTCACGGTATAGAGGTCAACGAAGATTATTATACTTCATAACCGATTCCATAGAGTGTAAACTATTGCCTTAAATAAGTGGAACCTATGCTCCTCAAATAAATATCCAAGGGGGTGAGGCTAATTAAGAACTGATGCATAAAGGAAGACTGAAGAATCTGCACCAAGCTCGATCCCACCATGAAGAGCTACAATAAGAAAACCTCAACTCTAAAAGACGATAAATGTTTCAAAGCTAAGGAGTAGAAACCCCAAGAATTGGTCTGTTCCTCAGGCAGTGGAAAACCGGACGAATCATCGTTTACCACTTTATTTCCGACCTCCGGCCGCCGAACGAAGAAGCACTTAGTCTAGGATGCTGTCAGGACGAGCCGGAGTGCTATTTCTTGGAAATCCATTGATTTCTACCTTCATGGAAGAAGAAGAATAATAAACAGCTCGAACAATTTGGGAATTTTGGGTGGCTGTGGTTGTTCATCCTATGGTTGTTCAAGAACTCTTTCTGGGGGGAAACGTCGCCATCTTTCAAGATGCTGGCGATGCACCAATCCATGTATGAATTGAGGCTGTATTTGCCGCAAAAGGTGAAAGACAACTTAAAAGTATTATAATATGTAAATGAACTCTTTATTCGGCGGTTCTTAGTTAGCTACTAGATTTTGGCGACGTTAATCTTAAATCTGATAGGGAATTATTTCATGCGAAAATATGCAACCCTTGGGAAATATATTGTCACACTTGCCTATCAAATACTGCCGATTTGGTGGTTTTATAAGCGCCTGTTTTCCATTTTATCAATTAAGTACTTCTGAAAATAATTAAAAACAGAAAAATTTCCCCAGTAGTTGATTTATTCCGCTTGAAATGTGTGTATGGTGAAATTGTGCAATGTTTTGCGTCGAGATAATTTCCTCGATCAGAAATAACTCTTCATTTGATCAGGAATGCAATGGTGGCCGCGCTTTTTTGATCTAAATTGGTTTGTATAAAAGACAAACCGTCATATCTTCGGAAAATTACATTAATAACTATCTGATTATCTTGAACTATTGTAGCGCGTTACGCGCTGGGCTGACGTGATACGTGTTCAAGGGACACCGCCGTGCAACGGCGAGCTGTCATCACCTCAGCCATTTGCCCATTTCTAACTAGCACACGCTTATGATGACTGAGGTTTTCAACAACCAGTCAGGTCAGTCTCTCTAAATTTTGACAACGTAGTGCAGTAACTTTTAAGCTCTTGCTGAGGCACAATTCCGCCGAGCTAACATCAAGAGCGGAATCGCCAATTTCCTCAACCCAATTTGAATGGACGCTGCACACCTCCTGACCTATTCATTAATTTAAAACTCAACAACAACTCACTACTGGCTCGAGGTTAAGACACGGGTACATCCCATGTAGACTGTCTTCCTACCGCCAAGTGCTACGCACAACTTCATCTCCACGGGACCGTCCACAACAAGCCTAATCAGCGGTCTTACTCAACAACAGCCCACTACTGGCTCAAGGTTAAGACACGGGTGCAATCCCAAGTAGACTGTCTTCCCAACCCCAAATACCACGCCCAACGGCATCTCAATCGGAATGTCAACAACAGGCCTAATCATCCAGCCTACATTCTGCAAAACTCATACTCAACAGCAAACCAATCAGTTCACCGGACACTAGCCTCATCAACCACTTCCCCAACAAGGCACACGCCGGATGGACGCCAATTCGTTGCTTATACAAGCCACACAACCTGCTATTCCTATGTATTCGCCCAAATTTTCGACCCAGTCTCACCATTTTACGTACTCCTTGTCTTCTATCGTTTCCCAAACAATTCAAATTCTGCGACTTCCCCCTCCGTCATCAAAGATGACTACGGTTTCAGATGGGGGGGCGTATGTAGCGCGTTACGCGCTGGGCTGACGTGATACGTGTTCAAGGGACACCGCCGTGCAACGGCGAGCTGTCATCACCTCAGCCATCTTGTGCTATTCCGTTCTCCCTAATAAAGGTTTACGCTTCCATCTGGGTTTTATTTTACCTGGAACGTATTCGGAAGTCCTTTAAAGTGTACACCACTTTACTATAATTTATTTACTTACCTTTTCTCTATTATCTGTGTAATATGGACAGTTGTTTCAGTCGTTACTATAATGCCTTACACTTTGTTAAAAAAAAAATTGAGTTACCACGAGGCGCGTCTTTAACTATTTTAGTTAGCATAGCACCTCCGTACTTTACATTAAAGCTACGCAGCAGATTGAAGACCCCTAACTAACGCATTAAATAAGTAAACAAAAACTCCAAATGAAATCGCTGATCAGATCCAGATCTTTGATCCATCCTTGGACAAATTCCAGATGTGGATACAGCGGTTCTCAGGTACTATAGAGTTGATGTCTTCGGACATGCTGGAATCGAAGAAGAATCGTTTACTCCTACGGCGTCTTCATAACAGAGCATATGAACTCTTTATTAATTACACTCTTCCTAGAAAAACCGAGGAGCTATCATTCGATGAGACTATTGAAAGTCTCTTTTTAATTCCCGTGTCCAGTGCTTTAAAGTCGCGATGGAGTCTGGAGAAAATATTAGAGACTACACAACCAGAGTCAACAAACTCTGCTCCGACTTCCAGTTCAGCCGTTTCTCATTTCATAACCTCCAAAGTCTAATTTTTATATTGGGTCTTAAGAACCCTGAGTTATCTTCCAAGATAGTCCAAGAGCTAGCGGATGCCTTTGTTCGACATCAAAATATCGTGGGAGACGCCAAGGTGGTGCTCAATACAGGACCCACATCACTCCTGGCAAGGGCTCAGAACGGCCCAACAAAAAGTGGAAGCCAGCAAAGAAAGTTACCCTGGTATAAGCTCTGTGGAAAATTCCACTTCTATCGAGATTGCAACAAGTGTAATAAGAAAAGCCACAAAGATGGGTTTTGCGATAAAACCAGACAAAAGAGCCCCACTTCAAGCTAGCGTACCAGAAGCGATGAAGTGCAATCGAATGGTCTACGTGTCAGTCTACAAGTGACAAAGGAAAGACGGAGATTTGTGCCTGCAGTCATAAATTTGACACGGGCTCAGTTGTCACGATGATATCAACAAATGCCTGGATCAAACTCGGAAAACCGAAACTGAGGGACCCGGATGTTAACATCTTCAGTGCTTCCGGCCCACTTCTAGGGTCCATACGTTGTTGGGTAAGAGTAAATAATAAGTTATGCAATATGATATACTACGTCTCTACCCAAAGGACAAATCTACTCGGTCTGGACTTGATCGACAAATTCAATTATATCGTCAGATCTCGAACTGCATACGGATCCTCGAATGACTCGGTCAGCAGCCTCGTAATCTAAAGTAGTGTTTACTAATCGGACTACTTTAGGTAGCATAACACTTCAGTACTTTACATTAAAAACTTCCACTTATGGGTTAGCCCACTGATGTCCGGAAATGAAAGCACCATCACTTTAGTTTATCTAGTGATTTAATCATTTTAACCTAAGGAGGATACTGCGTATCGTAGTAGTGATAAGTTAAGCTAGATTCTGAGGACAATGAGCGGCGAAAATGGCCCAATAGTAATGATGGCACGATGGACTTTTTTAGAGGATTGCTAGCGTGAACTCGTCGTCTTCTACTCACTACCCAGTAACAACAGAGTATCGAGAGCATTTTATGCTCGTTTTATGCTTTCTACTGACACGTTAGCTGAAGTAGGAAGGCGATATATCTCACCTTAGATATAGCGAGTGAGCAGTGTGCAGAGATTGTATTAAAAACGAGTGCAACTGTTTGGCAAATGAAACTCGTTTTCAGGTACCGAAATTTGCCTTGACCACATTCACTGGTCAACAGCTGGACCAATGCGATTAAGGATCGATAAATGCAATCGATACATATCTTGTGGAGTTGGTGGAATGCGCGCATGCGATTAAGTGCTTCTCTCAAATAGAGAGTCCAATGTTTCCAAAATTTTCAGTTTATTACGCATTCATGTCGGAAAAGTCTAGAAATAGACGGCACTGTGTATTATTTGAGCTCTTATCGACCACATTTGGTTAAATTGTTTTCTAGAGGTAGAAAGTGTGCGATTGGATAGGTTAGAGCTTCAAAATGCCTTGGAAGCATGAAAACCGATTTTTACCACCTTCTCTCTCTTTGAGATAGAGAGCTGAGTAATTTCAGGATGGTTGTGATCCAAGAATAATTTATTCTAATTCGAAATAAACCGTTAAGTCACTTTTGTGATGTTTATAAAATTGGCATACCTCAATTTATTATTATGAATAGCAGGATTTAACCCTGCTCAAATTTCATGCGGTAGGTTATATTCATAAAATATCTCCAATACAGGAGAAATTATTTTGCTTTCTTTAATAATCTAGAGAAATCTAGTAGCTAACCTAAGAACCGCCGAATAAATAGTTCATTTTCGTTGTGCGAGTACAGGCTAAATTGGTTAACTATATAGCAAATCGACAGTTGATTGGATGAGACTTCTTCCTGATTGCCAGATGGATCGTTGAAGTCGATACGCCATTGGCTATTTGATTCGATGTTCTCTCAAATCAAACAGCTGGTTATCTAGCCGTAGGTCGTCTCAATACTACCCCTACGTCAGTGATGTCAAATAACCAGGACTAGTGAAAACTGTACTTAGACGCACTTATTAGCGCTACTGACCCCTAATGTCTCACATCAAGCAAGCCCTTGACCTCGGAACGAACCCACCAGTGACTAAAGTGTCGATCTATCGCTTGGTTCAACAATAATAATAAGTAATAAATCAGAACCTGTAAATTCTTCAAAATCCTGGTGTTATTCCAAGGTGTAATTTTTGTCTACAATTTTCCGAAGCTTATACGGCCACCTTTGATTTGAATCACCACTCGTGTTTCTGCTCGGCGGAAATGTAATCAAAAAATCTCACCCAACACACCTCATCTGAGCGGTTGTGGTGTGAGTGGCAATCAATAAGTGTGAAATGGCAAGGTATGTGTAATTAGGGGTGCACACAGGAGTGCCGAACGCCGCAACACATGCACACGGTGTTTGTTCATTTCAAAATTGGTGTATTACACAGTGCGATGTTATTGGTTTTTTTTCGGTGGAAGTCTCCAACTGCAGACATCTGAGTTTCGGAACAGATAGTAGATGTTCAATATCGATATTGTCTGTAAATGTCGTGGCAGGTAACGGCACCGGATACGGGTCAGTGATGTATTCAACATCGCCAATCTGATAACACCGGAAATTCTGATCATTCAGTTGGCTCTGATTACCAAAATTTTCACTGATTCCGATTCTATAATGGCTCATTTGAGATAGTTGGAACGAAATTTCTGTATCTTAATAGAGGATGAGTTTTGTAAAATTTAAAATATTAATTTATTTGAGCTTAACTAGTAGTATATGAGTGTGTTTCGTTCGGTTTCACCATATATACGGAAATGACTAATTTGTTTAGCATTGAAATTGCTTGTAATTTTAAAAAAATTAGAGAGAAATGTTTGTTGAATATAAATAAAAATGTCATATTTATTATTTAATTCTCCATAGCAACAAACGTGGTTGTTTTCGTTGTTTTCGCGCATCTGACAACCACGACAACTCATCCTATCACTAATTATCGACTACAATGATTAATCAAAAATGACTCAGTGAGAAACAGTGGTTAAAATTAACTAAGAGGAAAATTTATATTTGCAAAAATCCCAGTTACACTCCTAATAGTTCTCAAGGGTTCCCGTGGACTTTGATTTCTGGTACAATCAGCTTAAACTTTGGCTTCAATTATCAGAGACCCTAGGAAGGATTCGAAATTAGTGTGAATCAAAGTGTGATGCAAATATTGTTCAAAAAGCGATAGAATGCAGACATTTTAATTGTGAAACAAATGAAATGATAGCCTGTCTAGCGTTTGTTGTCTGTGAACAAGAAGACAAACAGCACCAAAGCCTCAAAGCAGCGTCTTTAAAGTTGTTTACAAACTGGACATTGTAAACTCCTGTTCTGTGATGTCCAAGTTTCCTATTCTATTACTACAAATGTTATGAATCTATCCTGAAACAGTGGCCTCTTTCGTGGAACCAAGTTAGTGCTGGTAAATTCCATTTCCATCTCTGGTAATAATATTCGCAGCTAGAAATTCTTCTTCGACGGTTTCAATTTTATTGATTAATGTTTGGTATGTGTGTCTTCCACAAAGACTATGATGATCAAGTCTTCTCAGCGCTTTTGGGAACCTGTGGAAGCGAAAAAGTTAAATTTAACCTTGATATGTAGCCTGGGTCTTCCCGAAAAAGAATCGCCTTCCTTGAAACCACCCGTGTTTCCTTCTATTCGAATTTAACCTAAAATTTGACTTTCTACCTTGAAATAGTGGTAGCTTCTCTTTTAGAGTGGCTGAATAATATACAGAGAGATGTGCTATAAAATTTCGCAAATTGTTTGAGCCAGCAGTGCACTGATCTCTAATGCTGGGGAAAACGCGTTAGAACCCACTGTCCTATTTATAGGACATAAGTATAAGTACTCTTATAGGGAGCAATAACCTGTTGTTATTTTCACCAAATTCCAGGAGAAAGTTGTTGAAAATAAATAGCAAAATAGAAAAATAATTGATTCACTATACGAAGTTTCAGTGAAATACCTAATGGAAGGATATTATCAGTTAGCACAGTCTACCGATTGTGTCACCCAAAATTCCTAAGTAGTCTCGGCTTACAAGAAACAGAACCCCAGATCATCTTCACAGAACCTCCGCCCCATGTGTTTCCCTTTATTCGAGTTTAAACAAATAAATTGGATTTCTTAGATTATGTCAAAATGCGATCTGTTTCCCATGGTAGTCTTCGTCGTGGAAAAGTATCTGAGGCGCTCTAATAAGTGCCTCGAACTGTTTAAACTAGCAAATTTTCCTGTTTCTATAAGATTTCGCAAATTGTTTGAGCCATCAGTGTACTGATATCTAATGATGGGAAAAACGCTTTATAACCCACTGTCCTATTTAAAGGACGCTGGGATAATTTTAACACCATAAACACTCTTAGAAGGGAAAAACAACAACTTAAAAAAAACAACTAGAAATACAATATTTATATGAAGA
Source organism: Anomotaenia brevis (assembly GCA_030710315.1). NCBI lineage: Eukaryota > Metazoa > Platyhelminthes > Cestoda > Cyclophyllidea > Dilepididae > Anomotaenia > Anomotaenia brevis. The sequence continues at coordinate 199,085 of JAUOZQ010000090.1, forward strand.
TTCAAAGTAATTCTCAACAATTCAGGTGCCCTGGGTCTGAAAAGGTTAGCTTGTGCAGTCAGTTATCTGTTGCTGTCTGAAAATTTTGTCTAGATCTGGATGGATTCCTCAGGATTTGTAGAAATTTATTCACCTATGAGATCATCCCATGTGACCACCTGAAAACGCCCAAATTCAACCACTGATAGGCGTATATAGTCGTCTTTTTAGTATGGAAACGATGAAATTCAAACCTGCCGTTGCATTTGACTCATCATACCTACCTACCTACCTACCTACCTACCTACCTACCTACCTACCTACCTACCTACCTACCTACCTACCTACCTACCTACCTACCTACCTACCTACCTACCTACCTACCTACCTACCTACCTACCTACCTACCTACCTACCTACCTACCTACCTACCTACCTACCTACCTACCTACACCTACCTACCTACCTACCTACCTACCTACCTACCTACCTACCTACCTACCTACCTACACCTACCTACCTACCTACCTACCTACCTACCTACCTACCTACCTACCTACCTACCTACCTACCTACCTACCTACCTACCTACCTACCTACCTACCTACCTACCTACCTACCTACCTACCTACCTACCCACCTACCTACCTACCTACCTACCTACCTACCTACCCACCTACCTACCTACCTACCTACCTACCTACCTACCTACCTACCTACACCTACCTACCTACCTACCTACCTACCTACCTACCTACCTACCTACCTACCTACCTACCTACCTACCTACCTACCTACCTACCTACCTACCTACCTACCTACCTACCTACCTACCTACCTACCTACCTACACCTACCTACCTACCTACCTACCTACCCACCTACCTACCCACCTACCTACCCACCTACCTACCTACCTACCTACCTACCTACCTACCCACCTACCTACCCACCTACCTACCTACCTACCTATCTACCTATCTACCTACCTACCTACCTACTCCCCAATTTGTCCAGGTAATTAGGATGAGCCAAAACAGTTCCCATTGTCGCCTATGCTTGAAGGCGTTCCATCTAATAAAAAGTTTATTAATGCCGTCATTGATGATACAAAATTCTTTCGGTTGAGATTATTCGACGAACTCACAAATGGCAATTTCAACCGCTTTTCCATTCACTAGAGAAGGTATTTCTTCTGAAATCTTGGTTCAAACTCCGCCCCAGTTGTTACTGGACTAAGTGGTGATAATTTAATGTGAATTATTCCATAGCGATCCCAGCAGAATGAACAGAGATGAACATTTTTTCCCATGAAGTTTCCATCTCAGCTGTGACTGTGGTTGGGGTTTTTCCCCTCACATTCGAAGCCACAGTCCACGGGGCCTAACATTTCGATAAAAAATTCCATTTTTTGGAGCCAGTCAGAATTCTGGCCTAAAAATAGTTGAAACAAGTTATCCAGAAGGGAGGAGAGAAGATAGGAGAAGAGCAAATGTCATCAACTCGAGATTTAAATTGACTGTTTTCAGACAATTCAGCGATTGGCACTCATTTTCTAAGTTGTAGGTTTTGAATTCAGCTTAATTACCGCCAATTCCATGCTGCCTCCATTCTTTCATTCATAAACTGAGCGAATGTATGGAGTCACTAGAAATATTACATGCCACAAATGATTCCTGGTTATTTCCATGTTACCAGGATTGTAATCAAGCACAATTTTAATTTTGTTGTGTTGTGCTTAAAAGGGCTTCCACTCAACGAAGCTACCTGGTCACTGCCACGGAAACATGACAAACGACAACACGTTCACGATCCGTCAGTGGTGATATTCACAATTTCGGTCTTGGTTCTCCTTCTATGAAACAACTTCCCGATAGACTCAATCCAATAGAAGTTCTTCTGTATTTCCTGTTCTTCAGATCGGATCGCGAACAGCATTTTAAATCACCTGTATTCTTGGCTATGTGCCAATTCCTTGGTGCATATCATTGCGTAGCTAATGGAATCGTCGTGCTTGAACGCGTTCACCGCCATCTGAAGACCGCTCTGATTGGTAATGGAAATTTACCAACGGTTCTTGTTGGAATCGACTCGACCATGTTGAGAAATGACTTCAGATATGTGGACTGGTTTTTCGTAAAATAAATTAATTTCTCTGAAATTGCGTGAACGTTCCTATCAGCTCTCTTATTGTCATTTCACAAAACACACTCGGCATTCAATCCACCATCATTGTCATCAGCATTGTCATCTTGAAAGATGGTCGCCTAAAACTCCTAAATATTCTAGCCGAAGGGAAATCATTGGATTTCCAAGAAATAGCATCCCAGCTCATCCTAACAGCTGGCAGTCTGGATTAAATGATTCTTCGGAAACAACGTAACCAATGATGATTGGTTAGGGACCAAATCTGCTGGAGGTTTCTACTTCACCACCCTAAGCGCTTTTAAACATTTGTCGTTTTTGAGAGCAGTGGTTTTTCTAATTACACCTCTTCCGTGATGGAATCCAACTCTGTTAGGTGTTTCCACTAAAAGTATAATAACTTCCAATATGAGGCGAAAGTGCGGTAATAAATATCTATTTTTAACTACAAGGGTCTAGATGATTGGCGAAGCCAATTGCGGGTTAGTGCTCACTCAGCGTCGTCATGTGAGCTATGCAAACGTGACGAACTAGTTAATGGACAGCCCTCTGGGCTCAAACAAAGCTTTGAAAATGTTTTATAAATGGCGGGAGGCATTATTTCCATACGCCTTGTTTCAACACAGTTATCGCTTAGGTCACAAAATGGTAGAAACATCTGTTATCACCCATCAAAACTTGATATATTTTAATGTGTTTTGTTTATTTTGCAACATTTTATAAGTATATTTATGTTTTCTTGATTTTCCAAGGTGTTTTCACTATTATGTCATGTGGTGGTGGTGGTGGTGGTGGTGGTGGTGGTGGTGGTGGTGGTGGTGGTGGTGGTGGTGGTGGTGGTGGTGGTGGTGGTGGTGGTGGTGGTGGTGGTGGTGGTGGTGGTGGTGGTGGTGGTGGTGGTGGTGGTGGTGGTGGTGGTGGTGGTGGTGGTGGTGGTGGTGGTGGTGGTGGTGGTGGTGGTGGTGGTGGTGGTGGTGGTGGTGGTGGTGGTGGTGGTGGTGGTGGTGGTGGTGGTGGTGGTGGTGGTGGTGGTGGTGGTGGTGGTGGTGGTGGTGGTGGTGGTGGTGGTGGTGGTGGTGGTGGTGGTGGTGGTGGTGGTGGTGGTGGTGGTGGTAGAGATCCCGATAATCGATTAGAATCTAAATATCAAGTGAGTATGCCTTGGTACGAACAGTATCACTCTTCTCTGTACCATACGAGGACCCTCTAGCATGAATTCAAGAATGTATACATCCAGCCTGCGTGTCCTGAATGTATGAATATGGCTGGAGAGGGCAGAACATCCGACATGGATTTCGGAGTGGACTCTATACCCCTCGATTTCTTCAAACTCAACTTTAGGGAGTAATAGGATTGTGTGATGTTTCACCCTGTAAGTATTCACAGTGATTTCCCAGTATTTGTACACTCTGCTCAGGGCAAGATGCTATCTCTAACCAGGTGGAGCGGCATGCAAAATAAATCAGTTATCTCATCTAGGATAAGACGTTGCGTGCGCACCAGATTAAGTGAGAACTGTGCTAGCAATGCACCACATTCACCTGCCAAAAATGGCATCTTAGTCAACCTTCCCCTTCTGTCAAAGAGTATAATGACAAATACGTTAAAAGTGCTATGCAAAAATTGTTTAAATAAAACGAAATCCCTCCAGCGTCATTAATCATCTTTGTACCTAACTTAGGCAGTACCTAATAACTTGCAATTGTTTTTCCAACTGGTGTCTTTGTCCTAAAACAATGCCAGATAAGCATTTTATTTTCCCCTGGTGTGTTAGCACTATCAGTAGCCTCGAAGTTATGCTTGTCCATTGGTAATCATCATGATTTTATATACAACCAGGTTGTGGAATTCAATCATCGTGATGAATGGCTTGCACCTTGTTACGGCCAGACTGAGCGTTAGATTTTGATGGGTAATTATTATTGTATAGTTTGGTTATTTAAAAAATTTAATTTAAATCTAAGCACTTTCTTTTTTACCGCTCAATAGTGCATTCGAGACAGTGAACTCAATTTAGGTCAGTCTCTGCGATGAAAAGTCGGGTTATCGATTTCATCGATTTTCTGCAAATATGACCCTGAATATGCATTTTCTTGGGAATTTTACGCAGAGCTTCGAATAACGCGGCTGAAGTTCCATAATTTTATTTTATAACCTGATTTTAATTCAACATTTTTGGTCATCCTTCGTCCAATTCTTTTTCTTGAACCAACAGTACAGTTTATATCCGCGTCTCATTCATATTTTTTCCAATTTTTTTGATTAAAAATTGGAAGCTTATGCGCAAGAATGATCAGTGGTTTTAAAGGGATCAAAAGTAAGCTAGATGCGATCTGCATACTTTATGCAGATTATGCACATCACAGCCTATTCATCTGGTACTTCCATTTCGGTACTTTTGTCAAGGTCGACATCAATCGATCGCTCTAGCTTCGCAGTTTTCGATGTGGACCAATCAAATGCGGAGTTGAAATCACGGCATTGAAAATCGATTATAATTTAAATAACTTTTAATCTCGAAATTTCCTATAGAAATTCAGTTTCCTAGCTTTATCTAAGTATATTATATAAATTCATTTGTCGAATTTAAGGCCACTGCGGTACGAAAAAGTGCATCTCAACGGGGCATAGTCCGTAATCTACTAAGAACATTAACAAATCCATAACACTTTGGTTCATAAACTAACATTTTATTCCTTTCAAAGCGCAAATAATGGAAACTCCTTGACAAATCAACACATTTTAACATGATGTGGGTCAGCTGCCTTTTGTGGCAATTATAACCTCATTTCTCAGAGGTATTAATTCATACAAATATGTCAGGTTTTGTTTGTTTATAACTTGTTCAAACATTAAGAATAAAAAATGTTGAGTGTTTCCAATGTCATAGGCCAGTGAGACCCAATAGTCCAAACATCTCATCGCTGCGGCGTACGGTAAATAAACTTTTCAGAGAATCAATAGGAATGACATGTGTGTCAGAGATGTTGCGTAAATTGCTAGCATTCCCAGGATGTGCCCACAAGATTTTTAGTATGGATTCCGTTTTTTCCATTTTCAGTCATGGAAGAATCTTAAAACAATACTTTGCTTTCTTAGCATTACCTTATCGGACGATTAAGAGGGATGACGTTATTGCAAGAGAAGAAGTAGTTAATATCCGATAATAAACAGGATTAAAGACGAAAAGTTGGTGGAGAAATTGCATGAGAAATTTGCCGACAAATTTGCTTGGAAAATGCAGAAAGTTTTATATTTTACCTTTATTCTGATTACACAGTACGAAATATTGGCTAAAATATTTAAAAATAAATTGTTCTCATCTTTGAAAGACGGTTTTATGTAATGAGATCTTGTCGAACAATTTCTATATGAATCAAAGTGTAACTTCCATCCAGCAGTAAGGAAACATGCCTTTAGAAAGGCAGGGAAGGAAATTAAAAGCCCCTTCTTCTACATAATTTTAGAATAAATGATCTCAATCATATCTGCATGTACTATCTAATTTTCTGATTGTGCTTTGGCCAATTATCTCTGACAGGACTGAAAAGATGGCCTCATCGACTAAGCACTTAACTGAAATGTCCTTCACTGTCCATCTTCAAGGTCATTCTTGCGCTCATGAAAATCAATCGATTTAATTATCGAGCTAAGCCGAAGCTCAGCTCGACAAAACAGAAATCTGCTAAACACGGACGTATAGAATAGTTAAAATTAAAAGGGAATATTTTAGCCCTATTAAATGCAAATTGAAAGAAAATCCGGATTTTTTCAGGCCCTTAGCCAAGCTACTCGTTGACTGTAACTTTCACTCATTTTTGGTTGTTCTCCATGTCTTCAGTGATTTCGGAATTTATATTGAAAATATGCACCCGAATGGCTGTCGAAATGCGCCTCTTTTGGCAGTGAGTGCCTGTGGTGGGTAAGAACTGAAAATAGACACATTGATTAGCAATCTCGGTCTAAGTGGGAGTTATTTAGGGAAGCGCACGATCAAATTGGGTAACCCATAAGTAAAATTCGAATTCAACTTTTTTTTAAATTAAACAGTGTTCAAGGAGTCCTTTATGAGGTCTAATGGAGCTGAATATAATTTTTTCGATGAATTTAAACTGATTTGAGGCACATTATGTTTCATCAGTCCAAGAAAGGAAACTCAACAATATTCACTCAATTTACGGCAAGGGATGTGTGTGTGCATTGTCTCCATCTTCAAAAACTTGCCTTTAGCTCATTGGGGTGCATGATGTTGTTTTAGTGACGTGGCTACAGATGCTGTCGCTGTGTGTTTGTGTGCACTCGCCATTATGTTTGCCAGGCTCTGTCGGAACGGAAGTGACGTAAACACAACCCCTCACCCCCTCAAAACTCCCTCTGGCCTTCATCAAGAACAAGGCACATGCGTGTTCCTGTGTGTGTGTGTTAGAAAAAAATCAATTTTTAATCTTGATGTGTGATGCAGCAATTGTATGGTATCATATTGTCGTCTTCGATATCCAGTTGTCAAATCACGTATTAAATTCTAGCAGACTTAAAGCGGCATATTCAACTTCCCAATGGCGATTTTAGAGTCCATCAATTTAGCGACATTTTCAAGAGGCTCTATGTTCGGTTAGTACGTACGAGGGTGCTATTTTTAGCACTCAGAATTCGCACTGTTTGTACAATCGACTTTTGCGATTGACCTTGATTTCACATGGCATTTTTAGCTAACGAAGATTTTTCTGCTTTAAAAATAGCTGTGAGTTGCAATTTAAATTAAAATGAATACCGGCTATGTATTATTTATTTATTTATTAATTTATTTGATTTATTTATTCAGTTGAGCTGAAAGTTGTTTAATTTTTCAAAGTGAAAATATGCCGATGTTCTTTTAAATCCACCTTTAGTTGTCTGAATTCCTTCGCTTAGCCTATTTAAATCAATGTCTAATAAAATGACTAGTGTAAGCAAAAAGCATCCTGAAATCAATCGTCTGTGATAAATGGTAACGTTTAAGGGTGCACACTATGAACTTTGCTAGCGTGTAAGCCTGGATTCGAATAGCACATTTGATCTGCGTGCTTGGAAAAACTTGGCTAAGCCCTAATCCTCGACATTGGCCGACGCATACTCAGCACCACGGAGCTATGCAGACGCGACAAACTAGATACCACTAGACAGCTTTCTGTGTTCACATAAAGCCTGCCAAAACAAGCAATTTAACACTCCAGTCACTCAAAAAGTGTTCTGGGCAAAGTTCTTTGACATTACACAGAACTTAACGGCTTACTTACTTCCCCCTCTCCTAAAGCCCCATACATTGATGTTACCAATGAGTTCGGTCAACCCAAATCTCACTGCACGGTTGCTCTTGTACCTTGGAAACGCTCAGTACGCTGCGCACACACACTTAGACACCGTCTATCCATCCCTAATTAGGTGTCTATAGAATGTATAAAGAAAGCAGCCCTCTCTTCTGCTCGAGGACAAGTCCACTGTAATTAGGCGAGGAAGTGCCGTCAACTGCAGCCGCTTGAGTGAGTAAGTCCCACTAAAAGGTACCGAATCAAGTTGCCTATAACTTGATTGCTAGCTGCAAAAGTACAATTTGCCAGAATTTTTTCTACGTTTTGACCCAAAACTCGTTATAAAAAGTGCAGTGGACGGGACGAGCTTATTAGACCTACCAACTATCGAATCTTTGACTAATAAGTTGTATAGGCCATATCATCCACTAAAATGAAGCTTTGAAGCTATCGTTAATAAAAGCATTTTTATCAAATAGATTTTCTTTTTTCATTCTAGTCTTTTCATACACAGTATTTAACTGAGAATGAATTGTGTAAGAGGTAGGGATTATTTTTTATGTTTAACGCAAAGTGAAGGAACGCTACATAAAAATTGCTCGAAAGAAAGGGCTCTACAAAGTAACTCGCATATATACCAACAAAGTGGTCTTTCAAATAGTCTGAGTAGCTAAAAATTTTCCCATTCGATTTAATTAGTTCGACAGGGTACTTTGTAAACATCACATTAAGTGCATTAAACATGTAATAGTATCGGCGCTAGTATATATTCTTCTAAAATGGTCACCATTACACAATGGAAACCAAAATTTAGAACCGAAATAGAAACTCCATTCAGACACAGATCCTGTAAGATCAAATTTGAGTGTAATTTAATAGGTTATAGGATATTTAATGTAAAAAACTGTAGAGTTTGACAAAATCGACAAGACTGGTAGTGGTAGTTATATTTTGATTTAATTACGTAAATATTGAAAATCGGTTGATCCTAAGTTAATTTTTATTGATTTCACAAAAAATGTTTAATTGAAAGGCTTAGATTTTTATGACCGAATTTTTTGTGGGGTACTAGACAATTTTATCCCAATCTGCAATAATTAAGTAAGAAATTTAACTCGCTTCATAATAATATGAAAAATTATTGGTTTGATTATAGATATTCTGCATTTTGAGCAGGATTTATTAAACTGCTAATCACATTTTCTGATATCGAATAGCCTTGAAACTAACCCGGGCACATTGACTGCGTATGTAAAGTTCTTGTAATGCAACGTACAAGTTTTTCAATGGCAGAATACTGCGACGGAGCTAAACAGTCTTTTGAATTCTTGTTCTATGAGATTATAAAATATCTCACTGAACAAACCAAGGATGTAAGCTTTATTTATTTGAATGACCACGGCAGCTTTCAGATGGTCACAGTACTGCAGTCCAATTAATCGAAAACATGGGATATCGGATAGGCCAGCGCTATATTGAGAAGTAGTCAGATGTTTTTTTACACATTTGTCGAATAGACTGACCAAAGATACACCTCGATTCACCTCTGAAATCGAGATTGTAAAGTTCATCTGCAAGGGCTACTGGTCACAACTATTTCAGAAAGATATAAACTCTCTAAAAACTAACAACAACGTGAGTAATAGTAACAGCCTTAATTCTTTAGGACATATATGTTTTAATTGATTCGGAATTTCCGTTTCTTTCCCATATCGAACCGAGCCAACAATTCAACCCCAACGTTGAGATGGTAATATCATTATCATCTAAACTCAGTTTCTCACTAGATTTTGGCATTTTCTTGTGGGCTACTACGCGGCGCTCTCTCCAATCTCGGAGTTTACTGCATCGTCAACGCCGAGATACAGAAAATTCCCATCTGTAAGTTTGTTTGTTGGTTTCCAAAAAAACTTTCTGATAGGTCAATTCACCGTTCGAGTTACACCGCGATCGAAACACTCTAACCATTAAAGCTGAAATCTGTGATAGTTGTACACAATTTTTCTTATTCATCTTTATTCTGGAAGAAAATATTCCTATTCACTCAGTATTTCTTGCTGTACTTCATTGATATTTTAATGGGTACTATATTAAACCAGAGTTGGGGTACAAAGTCATTTTTCCTCGAAATTTCAGTCGAAATTCGCAGTAGGTTTAGTATTCTTAGGCATTTAATGAACGCAAAAGTCCCTTGCATGTGGTGGGGGATTTTGAATTACGTTGTATATGTAATTATCTTTTAATGATAGTTTGTCATTTATTATTGAATTCGGCGTTATTAGTTTCTCATTTTCTGCAATCTTTTCGAGATTTATTAGAAGTAGGAAACCGGTGGCTTTCGATTGTATCTCAACGAAGTAGCAGCATGTCAGTTAAAGATTCATTGTGGGGTTCAAACTCTTCATCAAACATCGCTCGTCGTGATTCTGTTCCATACAAAAGATCCCTCTGCATTTTCTTCACCTTGAGTGGAATTCACACAGCCTACCAATCTCAAGGCTCTTCCATCACCAACTGAAGCCCACCCATCATTTGTAACCAAAGACTGAAGATAGGGTCTTATTGGCATTCATGTCATGTTAAAAGAAGGTTCCACATCTCCTTTCGAATCGTTCGACAACTCGAATAGCCTATCACAACCTGTCCATCACAAATTTACCCTGACTGTCCTAGCTATTCAACAGCATGCAATTCAAACTCACATTGTCTTCTAACCGCCAGATGCCGAATTTTCAACAGCATATCAACCGAATCGACGGCTTTCAAGCGGATCTACCGGTTTCCAGAATATTCTCCGCCCCAAACAGTCCTTCCTACGATCGGCCACAGCTTCTTACACCACCTCTGACTACCTTAAAAGAGACCTATCAGGAAACGACTCCGGATTCTACATGGCCTTTCGAACTGGTCGGCAGCTTAGCTCCTTTAAAAACAGTCAATCAGAATTTTACCCTGACCTTCTTTGGTATTAAGCCGCATGTGATGCGATTTGGCTTCTCAACGGTAGCCACATTGCTTCCTCAAAGGCTTAAGATTAAACCCCATACAAGCCTCAACTGGTCCACATACAGATCCTCTGTTATAACCGCGGGCGTAGTAACTCCAGATGTATATTCGACGCAGTACAAAGCGTCGTAACTACATATAACAACAATATATACAGTTAATTAGGCAAGAGAAATCGAGAAATTTAGTTCGAAATAACCAGCAGCATCTCAGCTGGATCAGCTGGAGCCAACCTGCTCAAGGACCGATCTGTGGTGCTCTAACGTCCTCCATTCCAGCTAATCCTCATAAAGCAGCACACTTAAAATCGACCGGAAACCATTTTTAGCCCATATTGCAGGTTTATCCGACCCACAGCCTACAACACCACCTTAAAGACGACTTATAAGGGAACGACTCCTTTAATACGGCTACGCCAAGTCAAATCCATCCGCACTTGCAACCACAGACACTACTAGCCGCCTTCGGTCTTGGTAGGAGGGAGGGGGGGGGGGGGGTTGTAGAAGCCCAGCTTAATCCCACCGCGACCTGAGAGTACCATCGCACCGCTAACAAGAGGCACCCATAGCAGGTTGCACCCTGGCACCTAATTGTGTGCGTGCACCTTTCCCAAAATCACCGAAATTGGGTACGCACGCCTCCAAGCCCTCTGGTATTGGGATTCCTCATCCAATTTGGGATAGTGACTGTATTTTCAGAAAATTACACTAATAATTTTCTGATCATTTTGAACTAGAATTTATTTACCTTTCGCTATTATTTAAATATAATAATTACAGCTTTTTAGGTCGTTACTATGACGCCTTGCACTTCGTCGAATAAGTTTTGGCGTTATCACGCTTCCCATCTTTTGTGGTCATTACCTAACGTAAAGTTTAATAATCAGACTACTGTAGTTAGCATAGAACTTTCGTATTTTACATTAATAATAGATGCGTCGAGAAGAGAGCCTGTGGCGTACGGCTACCAACTAATCGCATCCGACTACAACTCTCGATCAACCAATTACGGAGCGATCACTGATTAGTAGAAATCAGATGTAGCCTATTTATACCCTCATACTCACATCCCAAATACATACACACACGCAGACGCATACTTGGTCTAACGTGCATTCCGGTCTTACTATCTCTTGGTGCGGATCCCGATCTGATAGGGTTACATACCTTAGTGATATAGTTCGTTGTTTGTAGCAATCCGCTACAAGCCTAAGAGTAGCTATCCGCTACATGTATCTTGTCACCCAATAAATTATGTCCGAATATTACCTTTTAAATAGAAATTTTTTTAAGTTATAGTGTATAATGGAGCTGAAGATTATTTTTAGGTTAATATGCATTTAAATTAGTCCTATTTAATTTTTTACGGAACAGTAAAATTGAAACTTCCTTGGCTAAAACCCCATGACCATGGAAATATCAAGGAGTGATTTGAGGCATATAATACTATAGGTAAAAAAAGGGAAGGAAACTTTGCAGCCCACGAAGCAGTCAGAAGCATTCACTCTCAGTTTATGGGGAGGAATGTGTGAGTGAGACGGTTTGCGAAATTCAGAAGGGGTGATTTCACCTTCCATGAAGATGAATCTCGAACAACCGGACAGAGTCTGATTGAGTTTGATGAGCTACTTCTTGAAGCAGCAGCTTTATTAGTTGAGTTGGAGTTGGCTCTAGTGAATCGAAATGGAAGAAAATGAACGACCCCACAGAGCAAGATGGACGCACCCATCTTGCTTTCTCGACTTTGTTCCTTCCTTAAACTACCATTTCTTTCCTAGCTTACCAACAGATTATTTCAATAGTAGCAATAATGAGCCTAATAATCTGGAAGTAAGTCATAAATCATGAGAGGAAGTACACTGATGGTCAAATATCTAACAATTGGACACTTGTTTATGGGAAATTAGACTGAATATATTTGCACAAATTTAAATGGTGGATCGATAATCTTAACCTCCGCCCTGTAACTCCAGTCCAGCCGCATGGGGGAATGGACTGTTTCGTGAGTGAAAAGCGTCGACGCAATGACTACTTCCAACGTATCATGCAACAACAGGGTATTGAGAATCGCTCTGTCCATCGCATTCTCCTCATCGGAACTGGTGAATCGGGCAAATCGACCTTCGTGAAGCAGATGAAACTCCTCAGCTCGCCCAACGAGACCTTCCCAGAGGCCTATCGGGCTAAATTCCTGTTGGAGATCCAGCGGAACGTTGTTCAGGCTCTGGCCAACATCTCCCTATTCATGCTCAGCGAAGGCATCCCAGTGGAAGATAAGGAATCCGCTGAGGAGTTACGCGCTCTCCAGAAACGCATCATTGCCATCCACGAGGAGGTAAGAATCACGCCTGACATCATGGCTCGCTACACGGTGGATGCAGACAAGACCACTCGAGAGAGCTTCTTTGACATGTGTGAACAGCTCTGGGCCGATAAGGCTGTCAAGGCCACTCAGGAGCGGGGAAATGAGTTCCAGCAAATCGATAGTGCGCTGTACTTTCTAGAGAAGCTGACTACTCTAAGGGATCCGGACTACTCCCCCTCGGACAAGGATGTACTGCAATGCCGAACCCGGACTCTGGGGATTCACACTGAGTCTCTGGTGTACAATGGCATCCCATTTGAGTTGGTTGATGTAGGAGGACAAAGAGAACAAAGAGCAAAGTGGATTGAGGCCATGACTGATGGGGTTACCGCGGTGATCTTCTTAACCGACTCCTCGGCGTATGATACGATGCTGGAGGAGGACCATAGCGTCAATCGACTGAGGGAGTCGTATCAACTGCTGGGACAGGTTTGGACAAAGAGTTTGTTGAAGGATAAGTCATTTATCCTGTTCCTGAATAAACAGGACAAGCTGACCAGTAAGGTGCGATCGGGGAAGAATCCGATTGAGAACTTCTTTCCCGAGTTCAATAAGGGACGTGTTAAATTCACCATCGTCTTGTTGAGTGAACTGATGGCACAGAAGCGGCGGAAGAAGAGCGATGTGGATGTGTGGAAGAAGCACTTCGCGTATTTCCTACCCTCCCCCTCCAACGCTGTGGTTGGGATGCAGGACGAAGCGGCAGCCAAGAAGCTCGGGGAGACGATAACGGATGAGTACAACGAGATCCAGAGCATGGTGAACCAGATGTTCCACGAGGAAGCCATCCAGACCTGGCCGTTGACAGGAGATGTCAGGGAGAGCACCATTGACACCTTGATGAGGGACAAGGACTTTGTGCCCTTCTTTAACAAGCTCATGAGGGTGGGACTCTATCGGACAGTGACCGTGGTGCATTTTATAAAGTCCCTCTTTCTGGCAGAGTGTGAGGAGACAAAGACTCGACGCATCTACCCCTTCCCCACGACTGCGATCGATAAGAGGAATATCATTCGCGTGTTTGACACCTGCAAGGACATTCTGCAGGGTAAAGCTCTCACTGATATGATTTTGAAATGAATATTTGGCGAATTCCCGGTTTTGCATAAAAATGGAGACTGATTTTTGGGAGGCGTGCGAATACCACATATGCTACTACTAAAGCTGTAATTAGTAGCGAATTATTATTCATTTGTCAACTTAGTTACACAAAAAGATAATAGTTACATAATTTTGGGAGTAGAACTATTAGAATATCTTTATATGGTCATCTCTGGCAAAAAACGAATGAAACCACAAATTGGTTATGTAATGAAATTAGATTTACACAGGATTTGGAAAGAAACTTTTATGTTCTGTGGCGTCATAGTGAAAAATCTCAGGCCAATGGTGTGCACTTTCATTCTTTAATAGAAGCTAATTTCGAGTAGCAAATATTGCGTTAGGGGATGGGAGTAGCAGAGGTCAGATATATTGGAGGGAAAAGCACTTATTAAGATAAAAAGTGATCGTATTGAATTTATCTGAGATGAGCCTCTTACATGTTCATCATAATTTCACAAAACCTTCTCTAATATAACCTCATAATCAAGTACGTAGAAAAGTCACGAAGATATACCTCGTATTTTAATTTCCGTCATTTTCAGAAATGTACTGACCCTGAATTCCTTAAATATGGAAAAAACGAAAAGAAATTCCTAATGGACGACACAGCTTCAAATATCCGATGAATTATAAAAATCTCAATCAAGAAAATTGTGTGAATTAATAGTTATCATAAATTATAAAAAGTGAAACAGTTAAAATATAGACTCTCTATAAAAGAAATATTATAAAATGCTGCAGTAACAATAGTATTTACTAGGTATTTGGTTGGCGTTTATGTTCATTCTCGCACTTGCTCATAGTTGAAGTCTCGTTTGCCCTGTGCTTCTTGTGTGGATTTACAACTATGAGTATTTAAAATAGTTTTATCCCTATTCCTCGTCTAAACATGTTGACAGCTTTTGTATTATTGTATCAATTTTCACTTTTTAATGTTGCTGTAAATAGTCTACCTGTATCTAATACCACAGAAAGCACCAACACTTCAACAGGTACGATTTCTTTATCCTAACAGCTTTTAGCGCATTTATCTATTATTGAGCAATTCTACCGACCGGGATCCGATGTGACACTAGTTTGTCCATCGAATGAAGCCCCTACTAATGGTACTTTTGTACTTTGGTCGGGTCCTTCTTTCAACTATTCGGTTATTTCGACTGACATGCACCCCTTCGACACCGTTACCCTTTCCATTGATAAACTTGAGATACGCAATATCTCTTCGATCTATGAAGGGAATTATTCATGCTCTCAGAGTGGAAAATTATTAGCATCATGGAGTCTCATAGTGCTTGGTAAGCTTGGTCTTCATGGAATCAATCTGTATTCTAGATACTCCACAACCTCCAAGTGATTTAAAGTCAACTTACTTCAACGAATCAGCCATATCTTTACGATGGAAGAGTGCGGAACCAGTGTCGAAATCTGTCCTTTATGAAGTACATGTTACTGGGTATGCTTAACCTTCCAAACCTCATTCCTCCATTACCTAGATCCCAAAACAAAAGTGTAAACGTGTCCGCAGTGTCAGGAAACCTGCTTATAGGTGGATTAGATCCGTTCTCCCTCTACCACATTCGTCTCCAGCCTCATGACAAACTTGGTTACGGGGAGGAGGTGACCTATGACAGCGTTTGTACCTACGCGGGAACCCCTAAAGGCTCCCCAGTCCTCACCCTAACTGCGGTTGATAACACCTCAGCAGCATTCGATCTCTCTCCCGGCGAAATTTCATTGGCTGGCGATGAATTTCCCTACCTCTGTCAGGGAGCCTATAAACCCCCGGAACACCTCAATGGCCCCTTCCTCGGATTTAGGCTTTCAATCGAAAACCTCTCCGCCAAGAGTGTAATCCAAATGACCCTCCTACGGAAAGAGGCCAAGTCGCACACCTTTGATCAACTCGCGCCGTTCACGCAATACCGCGTGAATGCGTCGCTAAATAACGGACGCATGTTCGGCCCGCCGACGGTGTTTAACTTCACCACGAAGGAGGGTGTTCCCGGTCCCCCCATTCTCCTGGTTGATTCTCGCTCTGTGGACTCCCTGGGGGTTAGCTTCTATGCGTCGAAAGACCATGGACGTGTGGAGGGATATCTCATCAAGGTTTGTGTTTTATTTCCTGAGTCTCTCGTGACAGTGTGCTACTGCAATCCTTGCTAATTCAATTAAGGGCCCTGTTAACGTACCTTGCCGTGAGCTTCTGTCTTTGAAAACTACCCTAGGGTCACGCAAATGCGTGAGAATTCCTTCGCTAGCTAGAAATGCTGCTAACACTGACTGACTGACTGATTGATTGATGGGGGCTTGTTGACGTCTTTACAGTGGCGCGAGTGCAGCAACTCCTCGACGGTGGCAGAGTCGGAGACGACGGAGAACAAGTTCACCATCGGGGGGCTTCGCAGCGCCACCTGCTACCAACTGCAGGCCGCGGCTCGCACCGCCGTCGGCTACGGCAGCTTCAGTCCCCTCACGCAGGACTTCACTTCGTGTCCCGGTGAGTCCCAAACCATTTCCCCTGTTCTTGGTAGGAGCTCTCAGGTGTTGGGTCTGTCTTGTTTCGATGCAGTTAAACTGATCACACTTTATTACGAGTTCAGCAGCGGTCGACGAAGCAGCTAGAAATGTTCACTTAATTTATGGGTAGAAATGGGGGAACGAAATTCACTAGTGGGGAAGATTTCACTCTCCACGAAGATGAAGTTCGTACCGGACGATGTCTAGTTGAGACCGACGATAAACCACAGCTGCGAAGGGAACTTCAAGGAGGAAGGGCTCATCTATCGATTTCGTGTGATCCTCAAGGCGCAATCCACTTTGAATTCTTACCCCGTAATGCAACAACAAATTAGGGTGTTTGAAGTAAGCTCTGAAGTGAATGGAAAAGGAGTTGTGTTGTTCCACACGACCCCCCACACAGCAGGAATCACGTGTCAAAACATAAATGTTGGAAAATTCCTCATCCAGCTTATTCTCCCCACTTTGTTCCTTCTTCCGACTACTACCACTTGCTTCGTAGTTTACAAGATCATTTGAAAGAGGAAGGAGCTTTTGAAGAGTTAAAACTGACGAAATCAAAACCAAAAGGATTTTAGCAATCGGTTCAGGCATTGAATTGGTCTCGTAGCTAAACGCCAGTTTTTTCTCTTCGTCAACACCCCGAGAACTTGCAGTAGGGCAGAGAGGTCTCCATTGTCCGTTTGCCTAGTAAAATGGGCCTTGTTTTTACTCCTAAATGCTCCATCTCCGTCTCCTCCTTCTCCTTGGTATTTTTAGTCCCATCTGGAGGATGCAAAAAACTGCATCTGCCTCCACCTCCGTCCCTGGACACCCCTTTTTGTTCACTGTGACATTTCGGAACACAAATGTCCCTTTTAAGACGCGATATCGCCCCCTACAAAGGTCCGTGGAAGAAGAAAAAGAGGGCGAAGGCATCAGATGGTTACTACAGAAGCAGAAAAGGCGATTATCTCTCTCCCTCTCTCGTACTAGTTATTGTCAGAATGACATTCTATGACGCTTGACTAATAGGCCCGCATACCACACTGCTCGCCAAGCTGTGTTTGTTTATGCACTGGAAAGCGGGACACGCGCCTATGGGGCTGGGGGTAGCTATTTGAGGGCTTCTCGTCCTCTTTTTGCCATAGGACGCCCACTCACTAAGCAAACAAGCACTCTTGGATCTTGAGTTGCAGACAATAACATCTATGTGTGTGTGTTTATGCAATGCTACGTCACGGTTTTGTGTGTGTTTACCCAGGTGGTAGTGGGCGGTGTTTGCAAACCTCATTTCTGGTGCCTTGGTATTCGTCAGATTAACTCTGAGTTACTTCATTGCAGAGTTCGCCGCGCCGCTGCTGTCCAACATCACCGCGGTGACAGACGCGGGTATCCAAGTGACCTGGGAGTTCGCGGAACCGCCGCCGTCACCAGGTGGTCTCCACTGGTTCCTCGTCTGTATGCGCTCCTCTGTCTCCTCCGTCTGCAAGAACGTCTTCTTTGACCCCGCAAGGGCTTCAGGAGGAGCAGCATTGGCATCTCTCCCCCTCAGGACTGCTGCTTTATCGTCGTCTTCATCGTCGTCGGCTGTTGGAGCGGCAAAAGCTGACGCCTCTGGGGCTGAAGGAGCCTTCTCGGTGAGTTAGGTGGATGAATTTCCCGTCTTGGTAGGTTAAGAAGCTGGTATTTGACGGTTTTGGGCTCATGGGTAGAGTACTGGCCTATTCTGTCTCATTTCAACGCCCAGAGCCTGTGATTGGAATTTCGAACAGTGAGTCGCGTAGGTCGCTCAGTACGCTGGTTACTAATTGATTCGTCGTGGAAAGTACACTGGTGCCGAAATGCGCAAGTGGCATTATTTGATGCCCTTTTATTGAGTCGTAGTGTAAGACGCTTGCACTCCGCTCATGGGATGGAAAGATTTGTGTTTGATAGCTGGACCTAGGAGTCATGGGAACCTGCTTTCAGATAAGTGTTTGGGAAGTTACCAACGCCTATTTTCTCATTCAATTTGCTATCATTAATTAATGCAGATAATCGTTGCTGTTATGGTAACCAACAGAAAAAAAATACGAAATTTTCTGGGAATCAAGAAGCTATTCATAGTCCAAATCCTTTGAATGGAAGTTCTAACTGCTTTTAAAGTTCACTTGCCAGTCATTCATAGAGCACAAATGTATCGCTAATGGTGCGCTAATCTTCGCTGCTGTTTCGGTATAAAACGCTCTAACCGTAGGACAATCTCTCATGGTTCTAATACGGAGTGGTTTATGGGTCCTTGTATCGCCGCTTTATGCTTCGAGATATGCTACCTGGACTTAATCAACTGCACCAAGTAAGCACTTATTAACGGAAAAGAAATTTAGTATAGTTCTTAATAGTTAGAAAATAGCAAATATAATTTCCTATAGGTATAGCAAACCTTTAATGGGCTTTCTAGTCACTTTGGAATGAATCGTGTGCTCTCATTGGTTGGTTGCCTTCTTGTAGTACGTTCTACCATTCCACGGAGTGAATCTGCTGGGTGGCCGAGACATCGTCCTCAACTTCACCGTCCAGTCGATTTGTCTGCCGCGAGACTGCAAAATCGATTGGCCCTGCCAAGCCCTCAGTGAGCCTTCCAATGTCGTCCAACTCAACCTCGACCGTAAGCCCCCCCCCATCAGCTGAAACAGCACCCTTTCCAGTTTCCCCCATAATCGTGGATTTTGCCTCATATTTACCAACAGAACTCGCAGAGCTGGTGTCCAGACCAGCGACTTTTGAGGAGCTGAGTGACAAGGCCATTGGGGGGATCATTGGCGCTGTCTTCACCATCTTCCCCATGATCTGCTGTGTTGGAGCCCTCTCCATTGTCTACTGGTAAGTCACCGCGCTTTCATGCTACTACTTAATAACCCATTTCAGTAGCTGGGGGAAGGTCTTCTAAGATGAAAATCGAGTTAAGGCATTCCGTAGTTGATAAGAATGGCAAAGTGGTGTGTGTGGGTATTCGGAGCGGAGTGCAAAAGAACAAAAGGTGCCGCAAGGCGGATAACTTAATTTTTGGGGTGGAGTAAGGAGCCCTTGTTCCGTAGGCACTGAGGAATAATCTCCTTTCAGTTGTTTCCACCTAATAGCAGCAGCAATTAATGCTCAAGTCGAGTCAACTGTCAGCAATTAGGGCGCCGTTTGAACAGAGCTTAGAGAGGGCAAAACAGGACTTGCTCTAGTGAATCGAAAAGGGGTAATGTTTTATCAGAACAATGCAGGTACCCTCAATGACGTCACTATAGAATGAAGAATAATTTGCTTGGTGGAAAATTCCTCATCCACGACCTTATTCTCCTGTCCACTTTGCTCCACTTCAGACTTCATTTGTTTTGCAGCTTACTCGAAATTCATTAGTCAAAGAATTCCTGTTTTTGGCATGGCAACTCCGCTTACGGGACTTCAAAGAGCGGCTCTAATTCTCAATACTCCCTTCAGTGGCATTCTGTCTTGATGTATTTGGCGCTTTGGCCCGACTTAATTGAAGCCGCTTGGAGTGATCGGTGTCCGCTGGTCTTTTTCTCACAAATTCCCTAATGAATCTCCCGTCATCGTTTGGCAGAGGGAAACACGGTGTGGATAAATCAATCCCGGTCGGGCCCCGGGAAAATTTGCATTGACGAAGCCAACAGGATATGCTAATTGTGCTGAGACACGAGGCGCCTAAAAGTGCACTCTGGGAGTCATGCCTACTCGCCTATTTGTACTTTGGAGGAATGTGCTTACACGCCTGCGTGGGGAATCTCTCTGCCAGCTATAGCTTGTGACTGATGGCAGCCTGTCTAAAAGCTAGACTCCCAGTCTCATTAAGGGGTGTTAATTGAGGTTTGTGGGTTCTTAACTAACAAGAGGATCGCTTTTTGGCTCCCTAGAATGGTGTGTTGTGGTCTGTGTGCGGAGACCAAGTTCAATGAATTCGTGCGACCGGGTCCTGTTGATGCCAAAGGGCAATTTCAAACTGGGTCAACTTGTACTCCTCCCATCCACCCACCCACTTATCATTCTCTCCGGCTGCTGCTTTTTTATTGCCGTATCATGAACTCCACATCAGTTCACAGTGAATTCGGGGTCCAGGGCTTCATTTTATTGCTAGACAATCTTGGAACTCCGTAGGAGAACGCACTTTGGAGCCCGGAACTGGTGATTAGGATAGATAAAGTGGAATTGAAAGCGTTTTTGTGGTTTCTATATATAAATAGTTATTCATATTTCTAGGCGTGCTGAAGCTTCTAGGTTTTTTCCTTGAGCTTGTGGAAGCCATTTAAATCTTTGCCCTCAGTTGAAATGACTAGATTCTGCAGAAAAGAAGTTAGCTTGGCATTGTTGGCCTCTCGGAGATATGCGTGACCTTATTGCGTCTTTAAACTACATTCTAGACACTGGACTTATCGGAATAAAGTTGGGTTTGATAACGCTCTCTTAGAGTCGTAATTTCCAAACGCGTGTGGTTAGGCCAAAACTATCTGGACAGGTTTTAGGAGCGAGTTATCTTCTTGAACTGAAAAAAGGTGGTAATCGGTTCTTTACCATCCATAAGAACGTGAATTAGCAAAAAAGAATGGATCCACCGATAAAAGTGAGCCAAAAAGAGAAATCCACAGTTGGATTTTCGTGAGGCTCCGCATAAGGAGAATTGCCTGGTGCAAAAACAAATCAATCTTTTGTAAAAGAAGGTCACTTTAATCAAATAGAATTGTCAAAATCAATGCCATGGTCTCTAGCTGGAGTTATCGAGGACTAGTACTAATTTCCACCATCTCCTCTCGCTCTACGAGCTAGAATCACACTTGATTAGTCTCTAGCTAAGGTGATGGAGAATTAATGCCAACCGTCTTCATCGTCTCGCTCTTTCTACCCTGCCTAGTCGATTTTCGCGGGTCTATAAGCGCCGTGGAATGGGCGGCGGAGGAGTTGGCATGGGCAGCGACGGTGGTGGGAGCGGTTGCGAGAGCTTCAGCGCCCTCGGATGCATCGGAGGGCTGGGAGGCGACCACGGTGACGAGGCTCGCACCCCCCTCGTGACGCCGCGCATGCGCCGCTTCGAGGACAGTCCGCATCGCCCCATCCCCGCTCACCAACTGGCCGCTCATGTCGCCAGCTACCACGTCGACGACGACGCTGGCTACCAGGCCGAGTTCGAGGTGCGTATACAAATTGGGTCTCCGTGGCTTTTCGTCTTTGCTGCAGTCGCTGCCCTTTCTATTATCGATAAACATCCTAAATATTATAGTGTGGCGAAGTTTAAGGTGTCTATGCAACCTAAACTGGGCTGAACACGAGGAATTTGGGCTTGAACACATTTCCTATTTGCTCAGACTGATACCTGAGGCTTCATTCTAGGGGTCAGAGTTGGTTTGAGGGATCGTGGAATTGGAGAGCTTAAAGCGAGGTTTGAGGTGTTCATGAAGCGTTGTATGGGCTTGTTTTTATGCTCGGTTACTTCGGTAGCTGGTAGAGTTGAGAATTA
Organism: Anomotaenia brevis; assembly: GCA_030710315.1. Classification (NCBI taxonomy): domain Eukaryota; kingdom Metazoa; phylum Platyhelminthes; class Cestoda; order Cyclophyllidea; family Dilepididae; genus Anomotaenia; species Anomotaenia brevis. Next base: position 220,966 of record JAUOZQ010000090.1, read on the forward strand.
TTGAAATCTAGCGGAAAAGGGTGCATTTCATGCGCCAAAATTGGTCTTTCATGCGCTTTTGACTTTGTAGCTACTGCTGGCATTGAGAAGTAGGCCTCCTCTGTTTTGTTGTGTGAAGGCATAAAGCCTAGGATGAGTCTTAAATGATAGGCAGGGTAGGAGTTGGTCTGGGGATTCACTGTCCTTACTCTAGGTTGTTTTTGAGTTAGGTTTGTTTTAGACGCAAGAGGCTGAGATTTGGTTACTAGGGTTGAGGGTTATGGCAATTTCTAAAAAGGAGTTTGATGAGCATTTTTAGTTCTGAAAGCGCTCCATACATGTCAAATTTGGGCTTCTTCGGCTTTTTCGAGAACCCACGAAGTGTAGGAATGTTTCTTTAACGGTAGCAGTAAGATTTATTTGGGGACTCACTGCTCCTAATTACATCGATTATTGTAGAATACGATTTGAGGTGTTTATGCATCCTTTTATGCGTTCTGCATACCAAATTTGGGCTTCCTTGCGCTCAAAAGGTTGAAATTTGGTTACTGGGTCAATTCATCCCTATACCTAAATTGATGGCGAGTTTTGAGGTGCTTTGGGAAATCTATGCCCGGGCTTTGTCCACTTGTTTAAAATGCTATGTAATTTCAGAGGGTAGTTTGGGTTGCGTTTCTGTGGTCTATGGTAGAGTTGAGGTCTTTAAGTAGGCTTTCTTTGCTTTTCTATAAACTCATGAGTTTGTGATTCGATTAAACCGTTAGCTGGGGGTTAAGAGTTGGCTTTAGGAGTCGCTTTCCAGGCTCCGTTGACGCGTTTAAATCTGGTGAAATATGTTGAGATGAGGTCCTACCGATATGCTTTGGGAGTTGGTTGTAGGATTCCTTGCTCATGCGTTATCCGTGTTTAAATCGAGATTTTAAGACTCGTCCTTTGGCCTACACGCTAAATCTGTTGTGAATGCAATAGGTAGCGATTTAGCTACGTCTGTAGTTATTACCTTGTTCAAGGTTTGAGAGCGGTCGATGTGTTTAAAATGTGATGGAACGCATGAGTTTCCATCGGTTTACCATATTGTGGATTAGAAGGAATTTTAAAGCGTCCATGCAAACTTAGATTCGGTTGCGTCGGTACCTGGTAGTTTGCTCCAGGATTGAGAGTGGCAAGGCACAAATTTCTAAGCGAGTTTAAGGTGCGTCCATGCCTCTTGAAAAGAGCTTTTAGGCAACTCGTATCGCTGTCCACGCTCTATGGATGTGCTAAAATCCTTCTGGCATAGAGGGTTGTTGACTTTTAAAGCTAGTTTAGGGAGTGTCTGTTTATTGGTCTTTAATGGGTTTCTTGTGAACGGATCTGGTTGAGGGTTGGTTTAAGGAACCTTTGCTTAGGATTTAACGACGTGCTTTCTTATAACAGTTTGAGTTGCCTGCATGCTCTCAGTACACTAAAGTTATGCTGAGAACGCATGTTCGCTTCTCCAGGGTTTCGAAGTTTATGAGGTAGGACACATTTTAAAGTGGTATTCTAGGTACTTCTCTGGGCTCTTTGGTAGCGCATTTTAAGTGGTTGTGAGTACTTAGTTTTATCGATGTCTTTATTACAATATCGTCGGTTAGGGCATTTTACAGCTCCGCTGGTGCTCAAATCACTAAGTTGATTGTCTTTTAGCACGAAACAGCGCCTGATGATTGATTTACTTTGAGTCAGTGAAATACTTTTATTTGCCCATAAAACGTTGGATTCCATTCTTTATTTGCTTTAGTGGTTTTCCGTTGGAGGTCGGTTACCATTAGTAAACACTTTGGTAGCGTATTAATAGAGCCTACTGCTAGTGTTTACAATTGATCTACCAGCATCGTAGTACACGTCCACTAGTCTTGCATCATTTTATGAGGCATTTTAGTTTAGGAGGAAGGCTTCATTCTCTCTCTCCACAAGTGGTACCCAGAAGTACACAGTCACACGAGACAGCAATGAGTAGTAGCCATTACTTGAACCAACACCCTTTATTGGTAACAGGGCATGTGAGGGCTCTGTTTTATAGCACTAATTGCCAGGGTTGGCTTGAAAGTCGCTCAGTGGACTGATAATGCCTTTCTGCTCAGTGCTTTTGGTGGAAAGATGCCTGGCTTCGATTCGGCTCAATTGTGGTGGTGTGTGTTTAGAGCCCTTTGGAGGAGGAAAGGTCAACCAACGCTCCCAGACACGCTGTTGCCATAACAAAGCCGCATATCCATCATATGCTTGGTTTTCATGCCTCTCTCCCGCGTTCGCATAGGCGCAGCTGACTAGCCAACTTGGTTATTTCCTTGTGATGATGGCAATGTATCGCCTGGTGATTTGATACTTTCACACGGAAACACTTGGAGGTCGTTGTGCCTTTGGAACTCGTAAAGTACCGACAACGCCGACTTTGGCATTGGTAGGGATTAAAAAACGCACTCTCTGGTCACCCCTCACCCTCTGTCCGAATTAGGGATATACATACAAGTGAAATGTTAAATTTATTTAAAGATTTGGTCATAATTCTCTTATTAATGACGTTAGTATTCCTGCGTTGTGAATTCCGTTTCTTTCAAAGCTGGTTTTGAAAGCTACGATTGGGTAGGCACCCATTTTCCAAGCTTTTCGGTAATGGGCTCTTGTATGATTTGAACTAAGCCCCTTCAAGAAGCTGCTTGTCGTCCGATTGGTTCTTCGTCTTCTTGGAAGGTGAAATCTCCATTTTTCCATTTTTTTTCCATTTTCTTCAACTCGAAAAATATGTTGCGCCTCTTGGGATTCTCGGCTGGTATTTCCATGTTAGTAGAGGTTTAATCAAACAAACTATAGTTTAATGGCATCTAAACGAGAAAGTAACGTCCAGTTTCATTAGATAGCATAGGATACTCTAAAAATTTAGTTTATTTAATTTAAGAAAGTGAAATTTGAATAGGACTAATGGCATGACTCGCTATTTTGCTCCTCTATTAATCAGGATCGCTTAAACCCGTTTCACTTTGAAGCTCAAAGCTGTTTCCAACGTCTTCTTTTTTGCGCAGAACTTCAAAGTACTCCGGAGTTGACCAGAGGTCTTGTTCTTTTTGCGCTTACGTCATTCGCTTCATTAGCAATAGAATTTCGGAGGTAAAAGTGCAAAGTCGTTAGACCGATGCTAGTGAAATCTCGGTATTTTTCTGTCTTCCAAAGATTTAAATTCGGTGGTTCTGTCGGAAAGGCAAAGACAAATTGAGCGTTCCCACGTTATTTTTTTTTCGTAAAGATAGCGAAGTGAAAATACGCTGCGTAGCCAGACTTTGCTCGCAAAAAGGCACTGGGATTGAATTCCGCCTGGGGAATTTCGCGGGAATTTTGTGGAAAAAAGCGTTTTTCCTCGGTAAAAGGCCGCGTTTTTTTCTCTCTCTCTGCCACTTCGAATGCACGTCCGCTTGAGAAATATGGTCTGCTAGGTGAATATTATTAATGTCTTATCTAAAAGATGCAACTTCCACTATTTCTGACAGCAGGAAATCAGGGAAAAACAAGCCGCCATATACAACGGTCTTACTGGCAGAGAGAACACTTGTTCGGGGATAAAGAAGCTGGTAATGATTGACTTGGGAGAAAAAGTGAACTTTCCTCCAATTAGATGGAGCCATTGTGTGTACAAGCATGTGTCAGTTCGGATTAGATGTGATTTTTGAGAGGGTTAAGGGTTGGATGGTCATTGTGAGACAGGATCAAATCGTCTTAACTATGGCTTTCTCAAAACCTCGTAAGCATAATTTAATTTGCACGGTAATCACCTATCAGCATCATGGCCTTGAAATTCACCCTGTAACAAATGGCCATTTGAGGTCAATAACCAGAAGCCTAATCATTGTGCAATTTAGCCGCGCATTTTGCTTCCCCCTGAAACGTCGTAATGTTCCAACACAAATCACACCATCGTGTTGGATGAGAACCCTGTCGTCCGCATCCGCCTATTCAGGTCGACTTCTGTCAAAACTTTTCACAGTGTAGTTGTAAACTGATGTATTTAAGGTGTGTTGTATGGAGAAGGCAGTTGTACCATTGGTAAAATTATTACTATTTTTTCTATGTTTTGTTTTCAGGCGATAGAGCAGAGCGTGCGTACGAGTTGGCCGACCTCAGTGGCACGTCTGCCGGACAATATGGACAAGAATCGCTACACCAACGTCTTCGCCTGTGAGCCCTGGGCTTGTTTATCGCTGTTGTTACGGTTGCTTGGCATTTTATCCCTTTGCATGCATGCGTGCATGTCCCTCTTTCTATCTCTACCCCCACCCAGGCATGGGGAATTGTAACCCTGAATGAGAGGCAAATACCCTTGTTCTTCACATGTGAGTTTGCTATGGCTCTGAAGGCAACGCCGGCTAGTTAGCTCTTCGTTGTCAGAATTTTGAATCTGAAGGTTACCACACAGGTCATGACTAAGCGATTTGTGTTTGATCCGTGGTCATTAGAGTCCTGTCCTTGAAAAAGCGTATCTGGTCAGTTTAAGTGCCTCTAAGCATAGTGTTTGGATCCATTAGATGATATAAACCACCCTTTAAATTTCGTTCAATTTAACAATGTTAATTTCGGACAAAACTTATGGAATGACCTGATATGTGTGTGAACTAGATGACCCATTCCCCGGCCTCCAGGCTTTGACTACCTGCTGTCCTGGAGGTCGTGGCCTTGAGCACTGGTCTGATATCCACGCCAGTCTATACTTGAGGCTTCTTTGTTTCACTTTTACCAACCCAAATTGCTGTGCTCCCCAAGTGCTGGTATTCCTCATATCCCTTGTGGAATACCCTTTAACACATTATCGAATTCCTGTGTGCACGCGTGTGCAAGCCCCTTCGTTTGCACCGTGTTGTGTGTGTGTGTTTTATGGTGCTGTCTGACGGAGGAAACCTCGGCATTTGTGTTTCGTAGATCGTGGTTGTGAGGCCTCCTTTTCGTATGTGAAATTTTGAATATATTGTTTAAATTTTCTATGCAGACGATCACACTCGCGTGGTGCTGAAGAATGGTCGCAAATCGGACTACATCAACGCCAACTACGTCGATGTGAGTTCACTCATGCGTCTCGACTACTGCTGTTTGAACCAGTCGTTTTTCCGTTAATTGGGACGCATGTGTCTAAGACAGCCTGTCTGGTCTCGTTTCAGGCGCACGTTATGGTCACAAAACCACGATTGGTCTTTTTACTTCATGTCTCTGGCGGGTTTCTAGAGCAAAGGGAGTGGAATGTGGGTCCTTTTGGATGGTCAATTCCTGTCGATATAATGACCAGGATCATGAATTTATAGGAAATTTAGTAGCCAAGGAAATGCCACTTTTGTCGTCAGAGAGTTTTAATTGCAATAACTGTGATAGAGCCTGAAGCAAGCTACTTCTAATGGACAGCCTTCATGGTGTCTTTCAAGTGCTAGCGGCTAAAAAGCACTTCTGACTGTGGCGAAGGTAGTCATGGAGGCAGGCATTCGATTCACGCGACAAAGTAGGGGTCTTCTGCAGATTTTGGTGGAGGGAATCGGCTTCCGTGCAATCGAAATTCGATTGTCTGAGGTTCCTGATGGCAATGGCGTCGGAAGCATACGTGATTTGCACCATCAAATCGCTTTTTTAGAGATGAAGGTGGTGTTCTTCAAAACCGCATTCTATTATGAGCACTTGTATGTTCGTTTTCGAGCTCACAAACACTTGAATAGTACCGACTTTGAATAGGCGAATGCAGCATGAAAGCATCGCCGAGTAGCCAAACAAATCGGAGTAACTCCTCCTCATCCACGCGAGTGTGAGTAAGCGGGAGTACTTTTTTCGGTCGGATTGCCCAAGTGCCTGAGTCACTATCAGTTTCATCTGGAACAAACATCACCCCTTTTAGGGTTATTCTGGGGGTGGTGGTGGTGGTATCTTTCCTCTCATTTATCAGGTCCTCCATAAGGTTATTTTGTAGACTTATCGAAATGTCAGGCGTCGTAGTCAGCGGCTGGGTCGTAAGCGTGAGGAAAGACCTTAGCCACAACCGAGAAGGGGATTTCATCGGGAGAATTTCCTTCTTCGTTCAATTTCCTGGCATCGCCAAGGAGTAGTACGCAGCAAGAATGAGTGTTCCACTCTACTATTAGCTATTGGGGCGTTTGAACCAGGCTTTGAGGAGATTTGGACCTGCTCTGCCTTAGTGCCTCATAGGGCCACTGCACTGCAATAATCGCGTCACAAAAGATCGAGGGAGAACTTGGCTGAAAAAAAACAAAGGAATTTTAAAATAATAGATTGCAGGGGGAAGAATGGATTATCTTTTTCTGGGGAGTTTTAGACGTTTCAGGATACCTGTCAATCAGTGAGGCAAAAGTTCGCCCAACTACCTTAGTGGCTAGACACTGGCTCTATCCACTCACCGAGTCTGAGTCACCAGCAGTGGCAATTACTTAGGCGGACAGCTGTTTTTTCACCACCCACCCTCTCGATTCTCATTGGTCTGTCGGCTGAGTAACCCTTTTCGTCCCCTTTGGGTTCGCTTAGCTCTTAAAAAGTTTAGCCAGCAGATAAGCACATCATGTTGTTCCCACACCTTTGCTTTTTTGTCTCCTGTGACGCGCTTATCACGGCAGCAATCAAGCCACATTTCCGGCTGAAGAAGGAGGCCAAATGGGCACAAGAAAAATTTATTTACTCCCTATTTGAGCAGTCGTGTTTGCTCTTCAGATCTCTCGATAACTAGGCAGTGAGGGGTGTTTTATGGGGGTTTATTGGCTGTTTGTGAAGTAGCCGATGAGTCATGGATGCATAAAATTCCCTATTTTGGCATTTAATTCTCTCCATCGTCCAATTTCGGTAGAAACACTCAGTATATTTCGCTTGGGATGCATTAGGTTTCATCTGATGCAGTAGATTCGTCGGATGGATCTGCGTTCCTCGGGGGTTCAAACAGCTAGAGTAATAAGGAAACCCCTACAACCACTACTCCTCCTCCTGCTCACACTCGTGTACTTTGGATCGATGTACTTGAGGGTACTCGATGGTTGACGATTCAATTAACTTGCCAATGGCTTTCATACCAGCGCGTCCTAACCAATAAGAGGGTTTCAACCTACCAGGCGGTGCTACCAGGCTCTCGGGTCACCTAGGGGTGTCCCTTGCCAGCGGTTCAACGATGTTGTTACGTCAGTACAGGACAAAAAGGGCGTTTTACAAAACTTCATTAGGGTGAAGTGGCACCTAGCAAACGAGAGGTTGACAGTGAGTTTTGTTCTCCTAAGTGGGTTCTCTCTCCTGTGATTGGCAGGCGATAGGTAACACCTGTGTGACTTTGGCTACCTCGTTCTCAACTGGAAACCCTACTATCTAGGATCTCAATCCACTATCAACCGCGCTTTTTAACAATACTTGTGACTAGAGCTGTTTTCGAGCTGCTTCTGTTTCACTAATCGTCGAATTGTTGATCGAAAAAGTGAAATTAATTACGCACTTCCTTGATCAATTTCTTTCAGTCTATTTGAGCAATTTATTGCACTCTGAGCTGGGTTAGGTAAACCTTCCCTGTTAAATTAACTTCGCTAATTTGGATGTACTTTTACGAACCCGTGTTTTTTATTAAATAAATAATTCGACTTCGTGTGTGTTGTCTGAGCTCAAACCAGTAATCTTGAATGCTCCTTTGAGCCCCATTTAATAACCTTGGTACGAGCACACATTAATTACTCCTTAACGTCGGAAATTTTTTATGGCTAGTCTAGGGCGTGCTCTCTCTCTCTCTCTCATACCCTTCGTGCATGAAAATTTGAATTTTTTAAACCCTAAAGGTTTCGATCCCATGGGAATAATGGATTCAAAATTATTAAATTGTACTTAGAGCTACCAAAGTTTCTGTTGCGCTCAAAAAATGAAGGTCGGGTGTGGATCGGCTTGTCGATGTTAAACCGTCCTTACCTTTGGAGTGGAAAGAATTGTTAGTCTCCGTTTCACGTGTAAGGTTCCTTAACCTCGATAATTTGCTCATTTTTGTTGTGTTAAATTGCAGAGGAAACGCCTTTTTCGCATTGTTTATTTAATTGGTTGAGCCATATACCACACAACATCTTTTGGGATTGTTTTAGTTTATCAAAGATGGGTTATTTAATGCTGCATCTTCATTCCAGGGCCTTTTCGGACCTGGACTCTGCGTTGGTAGGATTGAGCTCTCTAAAATACGTGGTGTAATCTGAGCTCATCAAGATGGGACGTCTTGGAAACGGGCTTCTAAGTAGCTGCCCTGTTTGCGTATTAACGCGACCATATGCCAGAGAGCAAATACTCTGAACTGAACAGATGGCCCGGTATATTTGATCATGACTTAGGCGATCTCTCTACCGGCTGTTTAAGCTCTGAATAGGGTAACTCCAATTTGCGTCCAATGAAGTCTGCCCTTTCCATGGGTTTGCGTGACTCACAGGGGGTTTTGCTGAAAATTTGCCTCCCCTTCCATTGTTGCTGTTCTCCACTTTTGTCTGGGTGGCAGGTGTTTTTGCTTAGCTGGGAGCCACACAATGCTGTCCATACCCGGGGGTTAGGGAAACACCCTCACCCAGTTCTTTGTAGAGACGTTGTCGACGGAGGCGGAAATTGACAACCATAAATGCTCCTCAACGATTGTGGAGTGAGCAAAAGTGGAGCGAACAGGTCGGGGCTTCCTCACCAAATTGGGTGTTTTTGTTGTGTCCGTTTTTCACGTAAACTTTGTGGCTACCAACGGTGCTCGTTGGTAGTGCCTTCTTAACTGGGGGTTGATTGCGCTTAATTGCTGAGAAAATTGTCTGGAAGGGCTAATTGGTCTTTGAGAACCTAGCCGCTTGGCACGCCTAGTTCATGGGAAATCGGGCCTGCATAAATCGCAGTATTCACGTTGGTCTAACCGTGAGAGATTCGCCTACCTGTTCCAGGCCGCATCATTAAAGAGTGACGTATGAGGTGATGACTAATCCTCTGGCATGTTTTGTCTGCAGGGCTTCTGTCGTCCACGCGCCTTCATAGCGGCACAGGGACCGAAGGACTCAACCTTCGATGACTTCTGGCAGATGGTATGGGACGAGAACTCCAACATCATCGTCATGATCTCCAACTTTGTGGAACGCGGCCGCGTAAGTGTCTCTCGGAGAGTGCTTGGAGGAGGAGGAGAGGAAGATGGATTTTAATTAAGTCGGGGGGCGGATCCCGTGTCCAATTAAGCCCTCTGGGCACGGCTTCCGTTGCCATAACTCCTCAAACTGTCAGGGTATGGTTGGAACTATTTAAAACCCCGTGGTTTAGCGTTATTGGCGATAGAAGTAAACGATACTCATGGTAGATGTTTGTTTATTGTACCGTTACCCATTAAGACGAACTGTGGTCTTTCGATCCTCTCTGACGATTCCATTGTTGTTGGGGTTTGCTTAAGACGACGTTTTTCCTTCTCTTGGGTCAAAGACGGAAGTCATTACATTTGAGACAATACCTTTGAAACGGCAAGCATTCGTGGGCAGTTTCTGTTACACTAGCGTCTGCCTCACAATCACCAACAATTTGGCCTCTTTTGTCAACAAACGGCGCGCCTCATAGTGACCTTGAAATGCCCTTTTTTCGGGTATTTGATCTCCCCTTCAATGTTTTTTGCTCTTTTCACTTTGACAAATCTACTGAATTTTAGGCGATTCGAGGGAGAGGCAGTCTTTAATTACCATGGTTGAGAGGTTTATCTTAGTCCTTAAATCTCTGATGTTCAGATGTCTCAGTCATTGACCGCCAAAACCGTGACCTTAGTCGCGATACAGTCTGCACTAGGCTTCAAGCAGGTCCAATTTCCTTAAATTCAGGTGGATAAAAGGCGAAATCGAAGGTGGTTTTAATTAACGCGGGATTTTTCCTTGATTTTTTGGTCGGAATGCCAAAACCTCGGAGACCTGAACGGGAAAGGTGGTTTTAAGTTACCAACTTGTGGGCAGCTGTGGTTTCTATATCTTCTAGAATGGTTCCTAGGAGGCGAGAATTCCTAAATTTAAACGAGAGATTAAAAGAACCAACTGTGGATTGTTCTTTGTTTTAAATTAATCGAGAGACTTTAAAAAAATTCCATTTGATTGTGAGACTCCGAAATCCCGTTTTAATTGGAAAAGAAGGCGAGGTGGAAGACAGTTTTAATTAAACCGACTTGAAATTTGATTAAAATAGAGGAAGAATTGGGGATTCTTCTTTCCTCCCCCGGTTTACATCTCGAAGTAGTTGAAACTCTAGTAACGACTATGAATTTCTTAAAACCAATTGGATAAAAGCTGAAGTGAAGATGGTTCTCAATTAGCGAGAAGGTTAAATTGGGCGTTTTCTCTCTTTTTAATTTCAAGGAAAGTGCCTGACATTTAACTAACGTTCGTCCACGTGACTAGCTTGCCAGGAGTCATTAAAATCGCAATATTATTTGTTCCACCAGTAAAAAATGCACCTGGAATACTCTTTATAACAGAAAGAATAACCCAGTAGCTAGGGTTTTGGATCCTAGTAGGTGTGAATTCCATCTGGAAGGTGGTTTTAATTAATCGACTTGAAACTTGATTAGTTACGAGGGAGGATTGAGGTTTCCTCCGTTTCTGTCTTAATCTAGTCTAAACGCAGGCGAATGGTAGGGTTGTGAAATACTTCTCTGAATATTAGACACTGAACTCCCGTGACTAACTTGAAGGAAGTCCACAGCTCTCCTTCTGAGTCGTCTGATTTTTCGGTTACGCACGTCGGAAACCGTAGTACTCGGCTTGTAATCCGGAATAAAGGCTCCCACAATTTTTGATTTCCTTAGTTTTAAATTTGAGAAAAACGCGAAGGTAGTAAAAATGCAGAGCATCGGAGGTTGTCCTTAAAATCGTCGTATTATTTTGTCCTGTTGTTGAAAAAGCAACTGGAATACTGCTTATCCGCTCTCACGGCAAACAAACCCTGAACTTGTTCCTTCGTTAGATGGTAATCTAATTTCTCTCCTATTTGCTAGGATGTAGTTAAAAAATAAAGGTGTTTTTTGCTCCTAGTAACCACGAATTCCTTAATTTTAATTAGAAAATGAAAACGAAGTGGAAGATGGTTTTAATTAACCTTCCTGAAATTCGAGAAGTCCGTTTTCGTCTCAAATGAGTCCAAACGCAAGAGTGCCATAGACTTCGTTTTCTCCAAATGGGATACAAGGCAATCTGGTTGAAATGCAGGGGCATTGATTAGTTTGTCGAGAGCCTTCAAGTTGTAACTGGAATGGCAGTTTATTCCCTATTTGCATCATCTGTTGAATCGGATTCCTTAGTTAGTTAGTTGGTTGGTCATCTGATATTTCTGTCGCTGTGAAGAGGAACCGTGATAGCCAGGCTGTAATCGATCAACTCCTAGTGTAAATGAATTCCTTAATTGAAATGAGGGAGTAATCGAGGTGCAAGATGCTTTTGATTAGGACACTTCAAAATCGCGGTTCCTTCGCCTTTCCTCCCTCCGTTTCTGTCCTAGGGAGTCCTTAAACTTTGTCGTGTTAGTAAAGAGTAACTGGAATTCCTCGATTCAAGTCAGTGGTTCTGATTTCAGGCGAACCCTGTGTCTCTCCTTGAATGTGATTCCTTTTCATAATAATCCCATTTCTGTAGTAGCCAGGATGTAATCGGGAATAGGGCGATTTTATAGCCCAAAGTAAATATGGATTCCTTTTCTGTCTCAAACAAGCGTCCTTGCAGGCCATTTGTCATTTCGTTGATTTTTTTCCGAGCCACAAAATGTCGCAAAACATCCCTGGGAGAGGGCCAACGTCCTTGTCTGAACGAACGATTTCGACGAACGTCATGCTGGCATTGTCTCATTTGTTATTTTCATTAAAAAATAACTGGACCCATTTTCGCATACGTTGGAATTTATCTGAGTGGGTATTGGGGCAGTTTAGGTAGAGGCGCAAATACACATGCAAGTCGAATTGTGCCATTTTTTAAACGGGCTGCTGTAGTAAAAGAGTTGTAGACTTGGCTTGCTCTTCATTCACTTTGTGGCGCTCTCGTGTTGGAATAAGTGTGACGTTTTGACGGGGGTAGAGGTTGAGATGACTCATATATCCCCTCCACCAACCCCCCCTCTCCTGACTGATTCTGTCTCCTGAGAATTGGCTAAGTTCATCAGACTGTTGGGATGTAGCTTATCTTCGAAATCCACTTCCATGTTGGGTAATTGCGAGCTGCCAAATTCGGTTTCTGCTGAGACAGACCATCCCATAAATTCTGCTAACAGTGATTTATGGTCAGCCTAGCTCGAGGGATTTCACAGCCCCTCTGCCTCCTAAATGACCTTGAGAGCTAGGGGTGAGAGAGGGAGACTGTCTGTGTGTATCGCCAGGCGCTCGTCTCATGGAGCTACTTTCGGTAGCCTGGAACACCTGCTCACGGACTTACCCTGAAAGGGAGCAACTAGTAACTAAAGTTACAGCGAGGTGGTTTAATGTAAATTCAGCTAGTATTATAACTCAGGCATGGTTTGGTTAGGGAGGCTGTGATAAACTCCGAAGAACCCGTCCCTTTATAGTTTGAATCGGTATATGCAAATTGATCTATCTGATGCTTCTCCCCTGATAGTCTCTAGATGAAGCTTCGAAGAGCCTGTCACAGCAATAGCGTTAATGGCTTTCCTAGTCCAGACGTCTCGTCATACGTCAATCCGAGGCCTCGAACATCATCACACGTTTTCGTGAGACGTGTCCCCCATACTCGGCTATGAAACGGACAGGGGAGGACAGTCACGATCTACCGAGATGTCGATCGCTTGAAACCGTTGTATCTAGTGTTCCTTAGTAGTCTTTAGACCTGAAAGCCAGGCGTTATCTTCCCCTAAAATCGTATTTGATTCCAAATAGTGGAAACACCTTGGAAAATCAGAATTGCAGTCACAGTTCTCTGAGGTATTGAATCGTAAAACTTTTGAATTGCTTGTTTCAAAGGATTTCAATTTTTGATTGTTAATAGCATGTTCAAAAATTATTGTCCAATTCTACTCTGGTTAGATGGGCTCCGAAGAAACTGCCCAGTCCCTCAATACTGCTCAGACGTTGGCCTCCTCCAAGGTCGTTTTGTGATGCAGACGACCGGAATGGTAATGTTTTGTTTGTTTTGCTTGTTTTGCAGCGCAAGTGCGACCAGTACTGGCCAGCGAGCGGACCGCAGACCTACGGCAACATCAGTGTGCAGATGCTCTCCGAGAACTACCTCGCCTGCTATGTGGCTCGCGTTTTCCTCGTCAAGAACGTCAAGTGCAAGAAGGTGCGTCCATCCGTCTCTTATAAGGCCAAATTGGACACAGACAGACACTCGTCTCGGGTTTCACCTACTATGACTCACAAAGGACAAGGAGGGCATTTGTTTCAGTTGCTAAATGGGGGTTTTGGTTACGTTTGGTCTCATGTACGACGAAAGTTAAATCTTCATTTAGACTGGGAATGTCGATGGCCAATTCACTGTCAACTGATTCATTCCAAAATGATCAATTGTCTGCCTAGAGTAGTCACTAGCATAGAATGGGAGTAGCAGAATTTAAGACATGATTGTTCCATTTATGACTCTGATTAAATGTTCATTCAGGCTATTGTGAGAAGCACCTCCTGGTAGACTAAAATCTGAGAACGTCAATAAAAGCCGTTCGCCGATTTTCAATCCCTCAATTGATCCTGAAACAGTAGCTGGAGCCAGAAGGCTTCATTTTAGCTGTGGAGCAATAGGAATCTAACGTAGTTAACGTCCCAGTGATTCACTGTGTCCTTCCGAGTTGGCAATATCTTGTGGCAAAGTGGACAGCCCATAGCATTTACAGCTGCCTAGTAAACAGAGCACCTGCTCAATGCTGCGTTTCAGACGCCTGGGCTTCAGAGTGTAGTGTAGTGTAGAATCGTGGACCATTGTACGTCTGGGTGTGCATCTTTGCAGTTTGCGAAGGAGCGGATAGTGCGGCACTACCAGTACACGGACTGGCGCGACTTCGACGTGCCACCGTCGCCTCTGCCCGTGTTGGTCTTTGTCAAGACCACCGTCAAGGAGTGGACCCCATCTCGTGGACCCATCATCGTCCACTGCAGGTGCGTTTCAATCTTCTTAACCCTTCTCGTGAAGTAAGGAATCATCTGAGCCACTCACTGGGTTGACTTGAGTTTGGGCGCCTCTACACTTATATGAAGGGGTTCTTGGCTCCCATGATTTGTTAATTAGCCAAGAAGGCGGTTTTCTAAGTGCTCTTTATGCAGCCTCTTGATTTCAGGCCCGTCAACTTTTTATAAGAACGGTTCCTGGCTCCCAAGACTTTCCAATTAGTGCATCAGTCAGTTTTCTAAGTCACTCCTCCTAAGTAAGGAGTGGATTTTAGGTGGAGTTGTTTCTTTGGGTTGCTTGGGTCGCATAATTTGGCTCTTCACTTCTCCAACTTGTCAGTCAATCAGGTGTTTCACTTGGTTCACTCACTTGGGTTGTGACAAAGCACACATTATACCTCTATTGATTAAATTCATAAACAGCTCTTGGATTCCAGACCTTGTCAGTCAGTCAGTCAATCAATTAAGTGGATTTGCTAATGCTCCCTCAGAAACAAGAAATAAACCGGATCGTAGATTGACTTAATTCGGCGGGTATGGAGAAGTTTGCGGTGGTGATAGTATTTTTACAGGCGCCTGAAGAGTTTGATAGCAAGTTCAATTCAACAAATTCCAATGGAGCGTTTACATCCTTAATATTTAACTTTTCCGCGTGGGAATCAGTAAAGTGGTCCTAATGGCGTTTCTGGCGAACGTCTTCATTTTATTTAATGCTTCGTCGCGTGGCCAAGAAGCCCCACTAAAATTGGCGTTTTGCTTCGATTGTTCATTAATCATCAAATCGCCTAAAATGGGGGTTTTTCATCACCAAGTCGACGAACAACGGAAGGGGTTTGGCTGGGGGTTGGTTTGAAGTGAAAAAAGACAAGCGGAGCGTTGGAGAAAGGGCAGAAAACTGGCGTTCAGTGCATTGTCAAAAAAAGGATCTACCTTCGTATGGGGAAAGAATGCCTCTATAGTCGTTTTTCGCCTTAAACTAAGGAGCAGCTGAATCAACCACAACCACGAAATTTCCAGAACTTTTAGACAATATTTTTTGAAATTCAGCCGAAGGTGAAGAAGATCAAACCAGACGACGTCTTTTGACTTTTGACAGACGTGGAGTTCAGATTCTCCAACATAATTTGAACCAATTCCTTCGGCTTGTTATGAGCTATGCGAAACCATTACTTACTGACCAATAGAATACGATTTTCATGAACACGTTAGAACTTTGTCTAACCCCATACGGGCAAGTATGGGGTTCGTTTGAGTTCGGGGTCACTGGGCTCTGATCCCTTCAATAAAAACTCGCTCTGGTGTTGCCTGTCCGCTTGGTTAGGTGTTGGGCTGAGGGAAGAGGTGTCGATGACTCACGTTTTTTGTGCGATGTGCACACACCTGCGTAGGTGTATTTAAATGCCCAGCAGTAGCTTTAAATGCCACCGCGTGATGGCTACTGCCTCGTTTTTACCGTCGCTTGAATCTGTCCTAGCTAGGTCTACGTCTTAGTGGTCCTAGTTTGCATCTCAGATGTGTTAATCTAGCGTTTAAGATTCACTGGCTGTAATACAGTTAGCCATGGAATGGGAACAGCAGAAGTATACTGCTAAGCAGTTCCTTGTCTCCATTGTCCGATGAGGCGTTGCTGGTCTCGGAGGTGGGCCGGTTTGGCATTAATGCTTTAGATAAATCTTCTCTCCAGCCCATCTATGCAAATTTTACGTATCAATTGACGGTTTTTTTTTCGACTCCGAAACATTGGCTTCTTCACATCCCCTCTGTGTCTTCAAGGGTGGAGGGAGGTAGGGAGAGTTGTAGGTGACTCACTTGCAGTCCCATGTGTGTGTGTGGTTGTCAGTGTGTGCCCAACCGACCATGCGTCTTCATCATCACCACCACCACCACCCGTGTTCAGACTTTTTTTCACAATTTAGTTGGTGATTAAGACTGAAATCCCGGGGCTAGGATTCATGTTCGCGGGGAATTCGTGGTCTTAATACAACTCGGTCAGTCCAAATGATTTTTCATCGGTCCATATAGCGTTCTTAGGGATGGAGTTGAAAACCTGTTTGGTACATCTATCCACGAGAAAGTTTAATTGAGAAAGCTTCTTCAACAATCAGCTAGCTATCAAACTCAATCGGACGTCGTCCGCTTCGATGTTCTTCACCTTCTTGGAGGGAAGATTGTGGAACTTATGTGCTGCGCTGATTTGGATACGCTTTTCAAGGACTGGACACTAACAACCACGGATCAAATACACTTCGCTTAGTCATGCATTGTGTCCCGTCGCCAGAATAAGCGTTCACAACTCTCTACGACAGCTTTCAAGCATCACCGCACTCATGCTTCCATCCTCAGTTTCCTCTTACCTTGGACGCTGTGGAAGTTAAAGTGTGAACCACTTTAAAGTCTTCCTCACTTCTGAATTTTGCAAACTACCACCACCTGCAACCATCTTCCTCTCCGTAAATTGCTGAGTTCGCTTTCTTGAACTCATGCAAAAATAAGTGCCACATTAGCAAGGTTGTAAATTGCCATGATATTTTGCTGTAGTGCCGGCGTGGGTCGAACGGGGACGTACATCTGCATTGAGAGCCTCATTCGACAGCTGGAGATGGAGAACCAGGTCAACATCCGCGGCTTCCTCGAACACATCCGTCAGCAGCGTATGAAACTCGTCCAAACTGAGGTGGGCACCTCCTCCTCTTCCTCTAAACTTAATGCAAATTGGTCTTTCTAAGAGTCGTTGTGCTGTTCCTCAATGGCGTATTAACTTCAATTCTTGGTAATTAGTGCTGTTGGGTCGTTTTGGATGTTCTCAAAAAATCGATAAATTAGGAAGATGACCTGCTGTGCCGATGTTCAGCGCTTTGTCCACGTGTTTAGGTGGTCTAGCTGACTAAAAGACACATCTAAAGTACTCAATCATAAATCAATAATGTCGTTGCTGTGGTGTCTTTATCACACTCGAGAGTCTAGACTTGCTTGAAATCCTGGTCAGGTAACCATATCTGCGATACAGAATATTGTGCGTTTCTTCTCAACCCTACCGAGTCACGTGGTGTTTATAATTAGCGTTGGCAGTGGTCTAATTAAGCTTGGGCTTTCGCCATCACTTGTGAGCCAGCGCGGTACCGTCTCAACGAAAGCAGTTCACTGCGGCTTCTGCCAACCTGTCAATTGATTTAATAGCGGGTCATAAGGGCCCTCGGGTCAGTAGAGATTCCACCCTCTACTTGTGGTTGTGGTTACCCTTGCAGCAACAATACGCCTTCATCCACGACGCGCTGCGCGAGTTTCTACTCTGTCCGGAACACGAGATCCCCTCCACCAACTTCACCGCCTATGTGCAGCGCCTGCGTCAGCCCGATGCCGACGGAATCACTGGTCTACAGAAGCAGTTTGAGGTGGGTGTCGACACACTACTTATTTGGCGCATTTCAGTAGTAGGCCAGATGGTTGTTATTGTTGATCTCGAAGGAATTAAAGCGCGCCTGACTATCGAAATTTTAAACATTTTTTTCGCAACTAAAGATTCAAAGTGATGTAGCTAGAACTCATTTCTACCTGGGACAGTAATGGTGAATTGAACAGAGCCATAACATTGTAGAGAACAGTCTTGGAAAAATCGGGTATTGTTTCCCGAAACCGTGAGATCCGTGGCTTCCCCAGAATGGCATTTGTTTCGAGGCTTAAAGAAGAAACACCTGTGATTTACTGCAGATTGGACGGTTGGTGTGTTTTTCCCCCCCGTAGATTTGCACGGAGTACATGCCACGTATCTACGAGTTCACGGAAGCACGCAAGGCCGTCAACGCGGGCAAGAACCGGCTGCCCAATCGCCTGCTGCCCACCGACTCGCGTCGCGTCGTGCTGCCCTGCAGCGGTCTCGGAAGCACCGCCACCACCTCTAGTGGGGGAGGGGGAGGGGGAGGCGGGGGTCTTGGCGACTCGGGGAGCTACATCAACGCCTCGGTGGTGCAGGGCTACCACCGGCTGCACGAGTTCATCCTCACCCAACACCCCATCGGGGGCGCGGAGGGCACAGAGGCGGACTTTTGGCGCATGGTGTGGGACAAGAACTGCGCCCAGGTCCTCGTCCTCTCCTCACCACCGCCACCGCCATCGCCCTCAGGGACACGCCAGTTCGCCTCTTCGTCCTCGGACGCCTCGTGCAACTCGGCGGACACTGCCACCACGACCACCGCGGGAGTTGGCGCCGCGGATGCGGTGGAGGAGCAGCCCAAAAACCCCCCCACGGAGGTCTTCCAGGACTTTTGGCCCACTAAGGTGCAGGAGGTGAGACTCATCCCATAAGTCCTGTCCGGTCTGTTAAATTGATCAAATGTGGGGTTTATCAGAACGGTGTGTGCAAAATCTTGTGAGTGTAGGAAAGGAACCTCAGGCCGTCCCATAAGTTCTGTCCGAAGTAGTGGATATTCGAGGAATTTACATTGATGATGATTCATTACGGTGCGACTGAGACCATTGAATGGACTGATATCCCCACTACTGAATTGATTAAAGTAACATTTCATGCTGCCCTTGCAGCCCCGGGAGATAGGGTGGCTGCGAGTGGGCTACTGTAACAGCGAGGAGGCGGTGCCCGGTTTGCTGACGCGCTACGAGTTCCTCCTGTCCTCGTCGAGGGAGGACTATGCGTTGACCTGTCAGCTCTGGCGTCTCCGCGACTGGCCAATCGGAGCCTCCGCGGCCGCCGACTTCCTTCGGCTGCACTCTGCCCTCGCCGCCAACCACGCTGCCTCTGCTAACGGATCCACCATCGTCGTGGACGAGTTCGTCACACTTTCTAACGCTCGAGGAAGGGAAGGGAATGCGATTGTAATGGCGTGTTTCTCTTCCTTTAGCTATGGAGGCAATAGAGCCGGGATCTACGTTGCCGTCAATTTTCTGATTAACCAACTCACTCTCTCGGGCTGTATCGACGTCTACTACATCGTCAAGATGCTGCATCTCCAGCGAACCGGCATTTTTCAGTCTCCGGTATGGGTTCCGTCCGGATTTAAGGATTATTTCGTAATGTCCAATGGAGATGAGCATTATTTGTATGTTAAGGAGCATTTAAACTGATCAAACTCTGTTTTGCGGAACAAATAGTTTAAAATTATGGAGGAAAGTGCGTTGGTGATTGGATCTTTGCTCAAATATTTCATCTGGTCGCTTGTTTTATTGGGAAATCGGACATAGGCCGACCTGGAGTTCATCTACAACGTGATGGAGCAGTACCTGCTGGACCTGAAGATGCAGGACGACAGCAGCTCGTTCCTGGGCGGTGGCAATGACTCCTCTTCCTCACCCGGCTACGCGAATCTCTCCCTCTTCAACGGCAAACACCTCCTGTTGCACACGCCCAACGGGAACGGCAAGCCCTGCGCCCAACAGAACGGCGTGGCCGACACTCGTCCGCTGTTTCCGCTCAACGCCGCGGTGCACAGCAAGTCCTCCTCCTCCTCGGTCTCCCTCTCCACCACTGCTGGCGCCACCACCGCAACCTCCCCGATCCGCGAAATCGATCCGTTGGAGGACGACTCAGAGTCGACCCTGGAGTTGGGGGATCTCTCCATCAGTCCCTCGTTGATCGGAGTCCTCACGCCGGTGAAACGCGCCAACGGGTTCGTGGTGCGAGAGACAGTCCTACCCTCTGCGCTGCCGCCGCCGCCCAACCAATCACCTCCGCCCTGGCCACAGGATGACCTTGACCCCACACCGACCACCTCGTTGGTCTTCGAGGCTGACGTGAAAGGCGTTGGTGAGGAAGCAGATCTGACAATGACTGTCTAATCATACACCCCGGCTTGGCTCCTCCTCCTCCTCCTCTGTTTTGTTTTGTAAAAGCGCCATCTCCCTCGTGACCCCCGAGTGTACGTTGTACCCCACCCCCACCCCCACCTCCACATAACTCTATCTCACTCACACACACACCGTGTATATTTTAGTCCATGCTGCATACACAAACAATTTGATGCGTGTGTAGGTGAGTGTATGATTAGTAAACAACATCAACACCAGAAGTAAAATGATATCGCCACCGCCCATAATGAAACCACAAGCAATATATTCTGTGTGTACCATTTTGTGCTCTTTTAATGTGTGCTCTGATTGTGTGTGTGTGTCTAGTTTTTCTTTGTTTCGAAAAGTTGAATTACTCTTCTATGAAATATTACTCTAGTTCCGTGTACTTATTTCTGAAAGTTGGTAGGTTTTAGTGGAACCATCCGTGGAAGCGTCTATGTTAGAAATCGATAATTCGATCTTCGCCAACAGAGGATCCGTTGAACATCGGAAGGCATAGATTTCGACTAGGACTAATTATGTCTCGTGTGTGTGTGTGCTGTGACTAACCAAGTCTGATTTCCCCGCCTACAGCATTCCATGTCTTCCGTGTCACCCACCTCTGGACGTCCGAGCATCATGCCGGCTGGAGAGCCCGCAACAGGCGTCTCATCGATTTCCGGCTCGCGCCAACCACCCCCAGTTCGTCTCCCGGTGCCCAAGCGTCCGCCACTCACTCCTTCGGCCCTCTTCACCCTCATCCAGACCATCAAGGAGACGGGACGTCGACTGGGCATGAGTGACGTTGCCGTTGCCACGGCCTGCACCCTCTTCCACCGCATGGTGCGTGTCCTCACCATCGGGGAGGAGACGGGCCCCTTCACTACTGTCATGGGACCCGAGGGAGCCGGCGACGGAGTCACAGCACCCCCGGCCACCTACTCAGCCACGAATGACAACCCCCTGCCATCTGCCATCGATGGATCGATTAGGTCGAGTCTTGGAGATGTGGACCCTTATGTGAGTTTGGGGAGGTATGATGGGTCCATCCACTAAATAGAGCCTTAGAGAGAGCGTCTTATATCTTGAGTAGACCATGGCGATGGCCTGCATCAGCCTCGGCGCGAAGGTGCAGGAGGAGCACCAGCGCCTGCGCGACGTCATCGTGGCCTACTATCGCACCCTCCACAAGACCAAGCGTCCGCCCCTCGAGGTGGGTGAGGATTACGACCGACTGCGTCGAAGCCTCGTGAGCGCAGAGCTCTTCCTCATGCGCCTGCTCGGCTATGCGGTGCGCACACGTGCCGACCTGCCGCACACCTACCTGCTGCACTACCTCTCGGCGCTGCTCCACTGGATCGGCAAGGGCGTGGCCCACTCCCCCGGGGAGGAGGAGGGCATCCCTGAGGACGCACCCAGCTCGCTGGCACTGGCCAGACTCCCCGGGCTGGCCTGGGGCATCCTCATGGACTCGTACCATGCACCGCTGTGTGTGGACTATGCCCCGGAGTACATCGCGGCCTCCATTCTGCATTTGGCGCTGAGGATTGCTGGCGTGGAGGTCCCTGGGAATAGGCACTCGGAGAGCGCTTGGTGGCAGGTGGGTTTTCGGGGGGGGGGGGACGTGCGTCTTAGGAGTAGACGACTCTTTGCTGATTCCGACACGTCCGACGACTTTAAGTCCACAGTATCTGAGACCACCGCTGTATCCATATCTGGAATTGTCCGAGGCCGCGAGAAGCTCTTCAACGTGCTGCGTCGTCGTCGAGAGCTATGCAACCTGAAATAGTGCGATTGGTAGCGTTACGTGTATTCGACGTGGTGCAAAGCGTCATAGCAGCGACTTTAACAACTATACGATATATATGCAGTTAATAACAAATGTGAAGTATGGATGTTGACCCTGAGTGCCAAGAACCACTGGTTGTTGATCAAATCAATCTTCTAGCTGGAGGCTTCTTAGATGGGTCCGTTGGTGCGTGGAAGAGAAGATCGAGTCGGAGAGACTAACGATTCTCCGTCGATTCGCTGGTCAACCAATGGACCAATCAGATTAAAGATCGATTGATTGTTTGAATTCAGGCGATCTCGGACACGCTGTCGCGGGAGACGGTGGAGCAGATCCAGCTGAAGGTGATGGAAATCTACTCGGTGGACGATCGCATCCACGCCCTGGAGTCGTACAACCCCGACGACGACGACTACTAGGGGCCACTCCCCCTCCCTCCGTGTTGGCGTTTTATAGAACTCCCCCTTTTAAGCACCCATGCCCCCTTTCTTACTGGATAGTGGTTCGTGAGTAAATGTGGTTCCCTTTTGTTACAAAAGGTGGTGGTTGGGGCGGGGGTTGTGAGCGTGTTTAAGTGGACTTTAAATTGGATGAAGTTCAAAAAGGTTGTTATGGTATCTAGTCGAGCTAAACTGACCAAAATAAGGGGCTCAGAAGGACGTATGTTAGGTCTCCGAATAATCAAAACCGCATTAATTTCACACTGCCTCTGAATCAGCCACTCCTAGAGCCAAGAGCCAATTTCATTCATCGGTCAACCATAATCTCAGGGCGGGGTTAATGAGTACTTAGATTAAACAAGCAGAATTCGTAGAATTAATAGCCGTGCTTCTTGTTTTTATGCCGTTCCGGTCGGTGGAAGATATTATAAATGATCGTTATTCCCTTTAAAATGGCGCATTTCTCTTGCTACTGAAAAACGTCAAGTAGTGCAATACCCCAAATCTACCACAAGGGCTCAAGTCAGGAAAGATTAGGCGTTTTTTACAAATCAACTTTATTGAAGTCAAACTAATGACACAAATGAACTTTGCGAATATAAACTGAATTCACGATGGATCAATAAATCAATGTCCCAGAGTCCGGTGAGCTATGACAAGGCGGAGGGCTGAGTCATTCATCATCTGTATGTAATGATCGTCCAGGATGACCTGTTCACCTCTCCGTGACTTGAAGTCGAACTTTCGGGGACTGACGAAGGTGTTGTACGGACGAACGGAGCTGGCTCGACACTGGAAGGAGGACCGATTGCCCGAGCGGTTGCTGAGACTGACCCGTGGAAGACTGCAGCTGCGGTAGCGTGCGGAGGGTCGTGGAATCGGTGGGCGCATCACCATTGGCGGTGGGGGATCCAGACGCACAAGCGTGGCCGTCGAGGCACGCGATTGGGCATTCAAGGCCGCGATCAGCGACGCCGAATCATTTGATTGGATGGGCAGGCTGGGAGCTAGATGATGATTGGTGCACTTTTAGTGAAGTCGAATATTGCGCGTTGAAGTTTAAATGCTTTAACAAGTAACCTTGTTTGCTAGCCCAAAATGCTCGAATAATTTCCAGTTGTGTCGGCCGACTAAAGTTTGACATTTTTTGACCTTGTTTCAACAAATATAGAATTTGTTTTTCTCATTGTCAATAATTGTGATGTGCAACTAGTGTCAGTAAAATGAAAAAGATATCGAAGGATCTTGAGAATGTAAAAGTAGGCTAGTACCAAAGTGTAGTTTATTATTTTTCACTTTGTATAGTAGCCCACTAGACTTTTAAAAGGAATATGATTATGATACCATTAATAGTTATAATTACCGTTGATTTGAAAAATATGTCAATTGATTTAATTAATAAAGACTACCTGAATTCAAAATTAACATAAAGCCTCATTTCTTGAAATAATCTACATACGCTGGCTGGTATATTTTGTCAAAATGGTTGACTCACTGTCTACTGATTCCAAACAGTCCGAAATTTCGTCACCATTTTCTGCACTCGCTTGAAACCTAGCCAGGTTCATCGCTTTATCCTGATTGGCGACTTCGCAGAGACGTTGGGCAAGCTGCTTCCGACTTTGTAGTAGTCACGTACCTAATCACGAGTGTTATTGCACGGCTCCAACCCAATCAATAGCTCTGGCGTGCAATATTATCCAATTTACCCAGAAGACAACTTTGGCATTTTTCGTTGCCGTAGTTAGAATTTGACAGCTTTTTACTATGAGGGTATGCTATAGATTGCAGAGCAGACTACGAGACTTTGACAAGTTTTTTCTGAGCTTCTCCAATCCCAATTAATTTAATCCCATTGTGGTCTTGCCATTACCCAAACAAGAAATGTTAGAGACCCTGTATCATAACGTCCCCTCTTTCGTCTGATAATTCACAACTTTCAAGTCAAGTGCGTGGTACTAAATAACGTTTATTTCGTAAACAAAGTACCGAAGACACGCACACACACACACACACCGGATAATAATCTGTATATAAAACCGTAATAGCAGTCTCCTCTCGCGCCTAGCCAAAGTCCCTAGAGGCCGTGAATTTGGTACTCCTAAAGGCCGTGTAGATGAGGGGTGTGGTGGATTTGAACACCAGGGAGGCATGGGTTGGTGTTGAGCGCTGAAAACTCAGCGTGGGTCGTGGGATGATGCGTCGTTCGCGCAGACTTTGCGAGTAGGCCAGGCGGCGCTGTCTGGCGGATATCGGGGCGGCGTCGAAGCCGGGTGCTGGTGTCTCGTCCCTCGACGCCGTTGGCTGACCGAGGTAGAGGGTCTGTCGACGCGTGTCACTGACAACTGGGGGTCGGGAGAGGGCGGGTCTCTTCACCACTGTCTCGATCATGCTCACCGGACGAGGGCGGTTGGAGGGTGGACCCGTGTTGCGACGTCTCACGTCGCTTCTAAAGCAGATATCGACAACACGGTAAAAGGTCAAATCCCAACCAGATACTCAAAAATGCTCCTTGAACTAGCGCGGAAGTGACGTTTGATTCTTCTATGATAGGACTTTTGGCTGACTAGATTTTTTACATCCCAACCTACCTTTCCATGGAAAAAAAAGATGGACTAGGTTGAGATTTAAGGTGCAAAATAAACGTGATATTCCCAACCTGATAAGATGATGATGACTAGGTGTTCAAAGCAACAGTCCAACTAGTGACTCAGTAAATTTGTTCATGCCTTTATTTTTAGCGTCAATATTACATGTGCCTTTTGATTCGTCTGGCTTCCACAACTATTCGATTTTTCAGCTATAATCTACTTTGATTTAAGAGCAACTCGTTGGCGATATAGAGGTAATGTATTGAGACTTCAGGTGGAAAACAACTATGCTTTTATAGTGCCTTGACTAAAACCCAATTCTCATTGCACCGTACAACACCTAATTGCTTGTCTGCTTTTCCCCGACTTACAAACTCAGGAGGGCCTATTTACAACAGTGATCTCGAGGTGTAAAGTGGGTAAGAAAGCAATCAAATATCGAGGACTCACGTGGCTGGTTGAGAAGTGCCCCTATCGAGGACAGCTCTGATTGCACTGAGTCTCTGGCGACTGAGGTTCTTGCTACCAACTTCTCGTAGGCTCTTCTCCAACCACGCCGAGTGCTGCTGAAGCCGTTGGATCTCCTGACAGAAGAAGGCACACCGCTTCCCCACGAACTCATCCACTTCGTCCTTCGCTTCCGGATCTTCGACGTCTGCAAAGCAAATTGCGGTTTAATGAAGGCGCCTATTTCCGTGTTTAGGGCTTCCACAATCCGCATTAGTGGAATGAGAGTGATGCAGCGATAACGGGACTAAAGGAAGATGAGGTAATGACGTCTTTTGAGGAATGAAAATTGCCCTTTTGGATGAAATGATGCAAAAACTAAAGCACTGTATTTTCTGGCGCTTACGGTAATCTAAAGCGGTTTCAATAGAAATAAATGAATAGAACACTCTGATATTAGTATGTGATGCATCTCCTGGCGACAAACAGGTAAATGTTCTCACATTTACAGCCACCTAAAATGATTTCGTTGGGAAAAAAAAACAAATGAACCACTCAGGCATTTGCATCAAGAGTGTCTACTGATATCGTAATAAGTAGCATTGATTGATGCGCATACCGAAGCTGGCCATGAGTATTTTGTAGGCGCTTTGAGCACCGCCCTTGAGAAGGCTTTGACGACCCAGGCGGTCGAGTTTCTGATTAAGTGACATCAGTTGCTGCTGGTAGGCCTCCCGCTCCGAGGCCAGTTTATCCACCAGCTCCAATTTCCTGCGCTTTTCTTCGGTGTACTTCCATTTTCAATTGACGAAAATGACGGAGTCAGGAGATGCAATGAAAATAATTTTGTGGCAAAAATAGTTGAATCCTACCAAATCTTTCACTCGGTTAATTTTCGTCTTCACATCCTCCACCTGAGAGGTTTGACGTGCCAACAAGTCCTGCGCTCGACGATCCAAGTTTTCAGCGAAATTGAGGCTAGAAACGATTAATTAAAAAGAGGAATGGAAAAAATGGTTGGGCGGTTGTTTTTCGGCAGTTTTGGGTGCGTAAAACAACAACACCAAGTGCTGGGTTAAATTGCGGTGGGTAAGACGTGCGTCGTACCGTTCGTTAACTTCTGAAAGTTTGTGGTTTAAGGCGTCCAGTTTCTCGATTTTCTGGTCAAAAAATTGGGCATAAAAGGCGTGAATGAGATACCCCGACATCAAGGGTAAGTATATGCGCAGTTTTGCTGTGTCTCAATGTGTTATCTATGTCTAGTGATAGTCCTCAAAGGCTTATGAGCTTGTCTCAATCCCCTGTAAGCTATAACTGGTCCATAAAGGTGATAGATTGATCGGTTGTGAGCACACAGAAATCAATTAAAGTAACTCTAAAGAGCTAAAAATGAAAAAAAAACCACCCTAGCATCAAATATTCACATACTTTTCTAACAAAAAACCCATTTAGATATATATGCAGGGGCTGGACAAAACATTCAGCAAAAGTGAGTCATTTCATCGCTAGTCATGCTCAAGACAGCAATAATAGGCGAAATTACGCTGCTGGGGGTTTCATCACAGCTCGAATTTGTGTTGAAATGCTCAGATAAATGCGCCTCCACCACTATAATGTGCCTGTATTTATCCAGGCTGTTAGGAGAGCTGTTGACATAGTGTTTATTTGAAGAAGTGGAATCAATTAAAAACTCACCGACAGTATTTCTCTCTCCTGAGGTCGAAGAGCCTTCAGCTGATTGTAGCGACTCCTGATTTTGGCCTTAATCTCTGAGCAGTCATCATTGGCTTTGGTGATTGCTGCCTGCACTGCGGTTCTGTAAAGTAAAAGAGACGGTAGTGTTTTGGAGTTCGAGTCAACTACTTAAATGAATATAAGTAGAGGCTCCACCTACCCTATTGACTCCAGTTTTAGGCAGAGGAGTTGAGGTCGCGAATCCAGCTCATTTATTTCCGCCTTGATGGAGCCGATTTCCTCCCTTAGGCTCCGCTTCTTCTCCTCCATTTCTGGATCAACGAGATGACTCATTGTGGCTGATCCCATTTTGACTACCTCTCGACACTAAATCGGAAGGAGATTATCAGCCAAAAAGCGGGTGAATATACCATATCTCCCAGGAGTTGTCTGGACTCCTTAGTGTCTTTGTGATGGGCCTCAATGGTGGAAATGAGATCGGTGATCTTGCAATCCTTCTCTTTGGCGTCTGCTGCCCTGAGATTTTGCAGTTTCAATGTTAGAGCGGCAACCTCATCTTCGCAGGATTGTACTTTCCTATAGAGAGAAAAAATAGGTAAAAATATCATGAAATTTGTATTCTTTTTTGGTTTCGAAATGTCGTGAATTTTCAAACAGGGATGCTTATGTGATACACCTGTCATGTCGATTTGCGAAAGCTCACAAGTGTGTGAGAACTTTTTTTGCAAAAATTGCGCGTCTAATGCAGCGAGAATATGTATCTATTTGTTGAATCGCATAAAATGTGAAAAATTGGAATTGTACCCACGAAAATGCGAGGTGGATGAGGTTACACCTATTAATTGCATTCGCAGCGTGGTAAAAATGGGATTTTGACAAGATGTAAGAAAGTACAAATATGATTAAATTTTACGAGGGAAAATATATGGAAAAACATCGAGATTTAATTTTCGTTTTTATCCCGATAATGTCAACCTCTTCACTATCACTTGACACACAGGTGGAATTTATTAACGTTAAAAAACTATTTAGGAACTAAAAACGTGAATTTTATTTTTGAAAAAAATACATTGTTTATTGTAATATTTTATAACAAGAAGGAGGAATAAAGGATAAAGAGTTGTTATTAACAATTAAATGTCGGTATAAGCAACACTGTATTTTCCATTAAAAACTATTTTTTCGAAAATTATACCTCAAAAAACTCCAAAATTAACCTCCCAAAACCAGTATTCAACAGCTAGAGCTTGGAGATAACAATTTTTTGTTTAAATCGATGTGCTAAGTACTAAAATGTGTGCCTAAAAATGCAGCGATGAGATTAAATCATTACTTTTTCGCTCAATTCCTACTATCAATATTTAAAATGAATAAAATCAGAGGGTAAAAATTTAATTAAGATGGGATTTAGTTAAAAAAATTCTCGAATCTTGTGACTTATTAATGGGGGTTATTTATATTTCCATAAGGGAAACTTATTTTTATCACAACTATGTGGATTTTGCGCTATTTTTTATAACAAATTTCTTAAATCGCGTTCGAATTTGAACTAGAGGCCAAGTCTGGAATAAATTTAACCCCACAAAATTTTTCCTACAAGGTTTTTTCAACTTTGACCAGATGCCTTCACCTATTAGGTGTTGGTGTGTGGCAATTCCACTTGTGTTTATTCAGCTTCAACAAATCTTTTTTTAACATCCATCACCCTGAGGTAACAATGTTTGAAAATTGGCCGCTTAACAAGCTTGGCCTTGTGTTTGTAACCATGGTGAGCAATTGTTACTATTTTGTGTGCAACAAAGACGGCATTTCATTGGTGTAGATTTTTTACCAGGGATCAAATTGGATCACACTAACTGCTACTTCTGTGATGCCTTTTAAGAACCATATTTTCATCAAATTTATTTATATTTTAAATTTGCAAAAATGCAATATCTGACTCACTTTTTGCGCTCCTCAAGACCAAAACGGAGGATTCTCAAACGCGACTGTCGATCGGCCTCGCTGACAAATTCACTTTTGGGCGCCTCAGGCTAAATTTCAGGGGGGCATTTTAGGTCGAAAACTCGCGTTTATTACCTTGCGACCAGTCTTTTGTTCCAAAAGAGCCACATTTCTCGAAATCTCGGCATTCAGGAAATCGCAAATGCGATTTTTCGACACCAGAAGCCGTTCCTGCAGGCTATCCTACAGGTAGATAATAATAACTATCATTTGCTGAGAACAAAGGATCCGGTAACGCCTACTTAACAATCGTGTAGACAAAATAGGACACTAGGAAGGCGATAGCAACAATGAAACGATATAAACCAAGTTTTTTTGGAAATTTTAGATTTGTAGTTTCAATGGTAAAAATAAATGAAGTTAAATCAGGGATTTGAAATGTGAGTTTTTCCTTTGCGAGAAATCGCTTAACGAAATCCAGTTGAATTCTAGATGGATTATAGGGTGTAACATTTCTAGAGAATATTTTAAAATACTTTTTTTAAGCAGACAACATAAATGGATGCGAAATAATGCACCGTACGATGAAATATCAAGTGGTCCTACCACACAGCTAAATGTGCCTAAAGAAATGCAAAATGTTTAGCTGTTATAAGCTCCTAACTTGTCAAACGTCGCTGCTCTGTCAAATTGTCACTATTTTTATCTCTGATTCGGACGGCGTAGCGAATTAAAATCCCCGATTAACAGGTAGAGAGTTCATCATAACACGAGTTTAAAAATGGAATCTTAAAAATCTTCCGGTATTCAAACGGGTCCTTCTAATCCCACTAGTTATGTCAAATCAAGGAAAAATTAATTTTCCGGGGGGGTTTTTGAGCGCGAAACCACCACGACATACAAATTTAAGTGGTTTTAGAGTAATTTGATAATCCACTAGTAATTCAAGTGGATTTCCGGTACATTCGCACACACTCGATTCCAAATTACATCGAATATCCCGAATACTGCCAATCAATCAAAACTTCATTGTCAGAAACAAGGTTCTTTAAGGAGCGCTACAGGCGTTAATCAGAATCAGTGAAAAAAAACTCAGGACAAATACTGAAACACTGCTAAAAAAATAATTCAATTAATTAATAACTTACTCAAAAGACCGTAGTGAAAAATTGCCAAATCTATGGCATCAAATTTTATCTAAAAATATTTCAGTTCGCGAAAACTCATTACAACAGAAGAGAAGTTCGGGAAAACTATTAATTCACTTAAACATACTAGAGTCAAAATTGCACAATTTGAAATTTTGTCAAAGAAAATTACGAGTGTTATAAATAGATATGAATTTTTACCTTTTCTAGTAACCTACTCCTTAAAAAATGGTAGCACAAACTCACTTGTGGTAAACATTTTTTGAAAAAATTAGAACCTTAAAAGCTAATTTCATTGGAATTTGTCACTATGATAAAGGAAATTTCATAATTCGAATGAAAATACTAGAATAATTACCACTAACTGAAGTGTAAAGGGATGGTGCTGCAAATTGTCATAAATTTAGTATTTTACAATGCTTAAAGAACGGTACTTGTAAAGCAAAGATCCATACTTGCAATTCACTAACGATAATTTTCTTCTACACGCAATAAAAATACTGGCTAGAGTGCTATGTAATGCAGAATAACGCATTTACATAAAAAAATCTTAAAATTTGATAGACAACTATAATTTATTGGCACAATACCTAGAGATTTGAGCCTATACATATGCTACAATTCGGTACGGAAAGGGTGGCAATTAACGGTTCAAGCAACTTCAATGGGTACTGCTTTTCTGGAGGTATTTGAGAACTTTCGCTTTGATCAACCACTCACGTGCAAAAACGCATTGTTTGTCAAACCGTGGGAAATTTAATCTGCAAAGGCGAAATTAGAAAGTGGCATCTGTGTGGGAAGAGCAGTACATGTTACTGTTCTCCTGGTAGAAAAAGATATCCGAAATATGTGGTTCATTTCACTAATAAGAGTTAGATCCAAAAGTACAGAAGGAAATACAATTTATATCGTAGAAATTTGCAACTTCCGGTTGGCAAACTAATAGAGACTAATAGAAATAGAAAATACTTAATCACTTTTAAATACTCCGCGGAGTTTTATAACACCATAAAGGTGGGATTTCGCCACATAATCAATTATCTTAAAACGGAAATAAAAACACACCCAAAAGTGTACTACAAATGACCTAAAAACTAACAATAATAGTCCCATTTCCGAGTGAAAATTATCATAAAATTCACCATATTTTAAAATCACTAATTACATTTGGCAGATTTAAACGGCGCGCTATGACAAAGTAATCAATGAAATCAAAGAGAAGTTTTAAACTGTCAAATGTATGGAGTTTCTTCACCGCGTTGTTTGGCAAGGAAAGCGTCACACGTGCTCTCTTCTCAGGCGACAAAGTTACACACTCAATGACTACACAATTGCTCTAGAAACGCACTCTAGAAGGTCGCATTCTGTAATAATGACCTGAATAGCGAAATGACACTTATTTTGTCTCCAATCGATGCTGCACTTGAGGGTCACTTTAAGAGATAAACACTGTTTTCTTTCTTTCTTTCTTTCTTTCTTTCGGACCTAACTCATTGGAAGACCTGATAGGACTTCAGTGAAGGAGTAAATTATTAATAATTTTTATCGACGATTTTAAAGGGCAATAACTTTGAGTGCCTTCATCGAATTCAGTGCTAAATTTTACAGCGTTAAACGGCGGTTCAGATTAAATTTTAATGTGCACACCGTTAACCACAAAGAATTAAATTTTTTAAAAAATACTACCAGTGAACGCCCTTGAATACGGAAGCTGGTGGCAGAGATTCAAGACATTTCATACAGCTTATTTTGTGGATGTAGAATATTGCGGATTTTGAGCTAATGAGCCACTTTGACAGATGACAATGCTAGAGCTCTCGTGATTGGCAGATTTAACCTCGAAGTTATGCTCTCGCACAAGCTGAAATTTTGACCTGTTGGTGAACTTACTCGAAGTACTTGATTTCAAACATCCAAAAGTACTAGAACTTTGATTTAGAAGGCTCTCAGCTAAGTAGATCTCGAAGCTACTCCATCTTACCTCAAGAATTTTGGCAATTCAACAGGAAGGAACCAGTAATGACCACTTCCCAGAGGTATGGGAGTTAAATTGTCTACCCTTTTGGCTTGTCAACAGCATGACAAGTCACTCCACCAAGTTTACAGGATACTAGGGGTAATTCAACACGATTTTGCGATCAAATTTGAGCTATAGCGACTGACATCCTCTGGGTGATAATCCTGGATTAGCTAAGAGAGTGAAAAAAACGGCAATGTGTTCTAGATTTCAGATTTGAATTCCATTTGCATACCGCGGCTGCGTGACTAATCTACTGTCGATGGAGGTTATTTATTTACTGAAAAACTCTCCACGTCTAATGAGCCTGTGATTCAAACAGCGGTAATCTCATTTCAGGAGGAGACATCCAAACTCAAACCCCCCTCATGCTAATCCAGTTAGGCACGAGGAGGAGGAAGAAGAAGAAGCGACAAATTCACTCACAGCTCCACCACCGTCACCATCAGAGTCCTTGAGAATATCGATCTGTTCTTGGAGGGTTTTGGCAAGCAGATCCGCGGTGCTATAGCGACGCGTCTGATGGTCCTTAGTGAGCCCCTCAATCTCAGCCAAGGTCGCAGGGTCAAGGTTGGCGTGATGGGCCCTTGTTGCGACTTCTAGAAGACGTCGGGTTCTCGCCGTCTCCTGAGAGAGTTTCTCACGCAGTTCCACCAAGTGTTGGGTGTTTGGCGGCTGAAACGAATTGAGGAGCTTAGAGACGAAATATTGTAGAAAAAAGCGATAATAATGCCAAACGAATGTGAACTATTTTTGTTTTAATAAGTGTCAACAGAGACACAGTGACATGAGGAAAATAAGGCTTTAGAAACAAATTTTTCACATGAGATATGGAGAAGTTTTAAGAAGTTAATTTTACATTTTCATTGAAATAATCGATTACAACTACGAGTTATGAAACAATGCTGATTGTGTTAAAAGACAGGAAAAAGCTTACTTAGAATACTTTCAAGTCAAAACACGTTCATAGCCAGGAATGTCTGATTATTAGAGTGGAAAATAATTACTTTTCGTCGTGAGAAAAGTGTGAATAACACGCACTTGGGCCTAGTGCAACACTTCTATCAAAGGTTTAGATTGAAAGGTGCATAAAATTAAATTCGATTTTACCATCAAAAGATTTTTCTGTATTAGAACAAATAAGTGTCTTTTTACTTATCGTATGTGAGACGAGAATACTCTTGTGAATACTTGGAAGAGTTTTGATAGTAAAAAATATTTCTAAATTTTAAACAGAAGACAAGAAAATATAAAACGGTAATGCTGTACAAAGAAGTATTTTAATTTATAAATTGAGAGAATATTTCTTGGGAAATTATCACGAATGGATAAGTTTCTTGTTGAAAGAAAGAAGTAACGATTCCAGACAGACCACATGACCAAAATGAGGTAGCAAGGCTTTTATAAGAATAACATTCATTAGCTAAATATGACCTATTAGACAAAAAATAAAATTTTTAAAGTTTCAGAAGGAAATTCTTTGCTGAAGTCATAATATTTTTGATTGCAAAATTACATTCTAAATCGTCGAAATCAAACGGATGTAGAAGGCACCGTTTAAGGAATGAATCCACTCACAATATCATCAAAGTACATAAAGAATTTAAATTAGTAACTAATGGAGGCAAACTCGAAATTTTAAACAACACTTAAAAAGGACAATTTCAGTGGTCTTGCATAGGCAATTACGTCATATAAACTAATTAAAACAAATAGGATATGCCTTTTCTGTTAGGACACCCGTGGATTTGACCATTCATGAATCGAGGAGCGAAATCACATCACACGTAGAAGCTCCAGATACTAAAATTAAAGGGTTTTGACTCACTGTGGAAGATCTCCTCTTCTTTGAATGGCAATAATTGGCGAGGAGATTCTCACGATTTCTAGAAGAAATATATAATGTAGGGGAGCATTAACAAGCACTTAAGTACTTATCGAGTAAAAAATTTGAAGATATAACTGCATTCATTCGAGAAGAACTGAGACCATATTTAACATCAATTCTGAGTTTCAGTATATGGTTGCTAAAAGACATTTAAAATAAGATAAAAAGTTAGGTTACATGAAAATTAATTTATATCTATACTAGAAGGAAGTTTTACCAAATTTAACTGTTTGAAAACATTTGAGGTAACAAAATAATTAGTTTGCGACTAAACAATATCAGTAAATATTGACTAAATAAAGATGGGCATACGTGATTGTCTTTTCTAATTCAATTTTGAGGCTGTGGCGTTCGGCATAGAGAGAATTCAGATGAAGTCGTAAATCAAGGAGGGTTTGATGGAGCTCAGTAGCTTTCAAAATGGGACCTGTCGATTCTGATTTGAGTCGATATTTTGGTTTCGGTGCTGGTGAAGAATCAACTCGGCCATTCATCGAGAAAACGGAATCCTCCAAAGTGGAATAAGAAGAATTAGGAAGAAATACAACTAAACACATAAAATAAATTAGTTCTTAACATACGCTATACAATCGAGCTGAGTGCTTTTCCACTGTTGAGTCATTATTAGTTATGACAGTCAATGGAATTTTCAAGTCATTAGTAACTCTAAAAAGTAAAAAATAAAAAATACCACTGGTCTGGGCACAGTAAAAACAAAAAAGATAAATATCTACCTTCTGTTTAGTTCAGCTGAAAAAGAAAAATAATTTATTTCCAATGGACTCCACAAATAAAAAATATATGGTTCCAAAGTGTTTCAAGTTCATATCTTACTCACCCTGTTCTGAACTGTCTGTTGAATCCGATAAAATACTTGAATAATAATTTGAATCCAGAGACCCCTTTCCAGAACCATTAGTTCTTGGAGATACCTCAGAATTGCTAGATCCAAAATAAAAGGTCTCATCCGATATTCTAACGCATTTGACGGGTAGAATTTTATCACCCTGAGATGCCGAACCCTCTGATCCACCATTTTCAAGCGTATTTTCGACTGACTTATTCGTATGCTTCAGCATTACGAAATAAGTGACAGCAAACCCTAATACCAAACAAGGATCACACAAGGACGGGTCAAATTGCTGCGTTACTTGATGGGCTCAAACAATCAAGGTCACTTTAAAACCTACAATTTTGCAAAATAAATATTATAACGTTTATAAAAAATCAAAATTTATACTTTAAATATTAAATAAATTGTAAAAGGTTACCACAAAAGCGAAATAACTGCAAAAGACGATATAAAATATTTATGTTAAATATACGGAATATTTTGTTTATTTCTTTCTAAGAGACTGGGGCTTATTTGAATAAACGTGGGTAGGTTGGTCTCCTATAGCCGTGTATAATCCCCCATTTTGGTAGTGTTCTGAACTTTCTGTTTATCTATTTCTGCTTATTTGCACCATAGGGATGTCGATTTGTACTTTTTTATAGTATATTTCAGCTTTTGAAACCTCTTAATCAACCGAGATGTCGTCATATGGCAGTCGCATGCACAAAGTTGGTAGTATTTTCAGAAGGTATGTTATTTTTCATTTTTCACTGTCATTTCTTTAGAGTCAGTGGACTGCTAAGAAATGGTGCCATGACTGAACATGAAAAACCCCTATGGTATGATGTCTACAAAGCTTTTCCGCCAAAAGTGGAACCAACCTACGAACGTCCTCTTCCATCCAATTTGGATGTCCGGGAAATACTCTACACGGAAGATATTGGCCGAGTGTCAGTTAATTTGTTCTGCTTAGTTGCATTACCTTTAAATGCTTTTCTAATGCAAGCTTTACCCTATCTGTGCAACTGTTCTTTTATGAATATTTTTCGCAATCGCTTCTATAAATTCTATAGCTAATCAAGCCAACTTTCAAAGCTTTTGTAAAAATCGAACTTCTATTGTGCCATAGGTCTTTTCTCCAGCGGTACGAAAATGGCTCCGATGATCTGCACAATCTTTTCGATCCTCGTGACGAAGGGACAACCATTTCTAAGTAAGCTCCCAACTGTAGCGTTCATGAGTGCTTTTGACTTCTTTTCAGCTTCGCATTGGTTTAGCTTTTGAAATAATTGTCATGATATCATTGTCAGATTGCAAAGAATTAGATCATTTGTTTTTTCGAGGAATCTCTATTTTATAAAAAATCCGTCTAAAAGTGTTCAATTGCATTTTATTAACCTGTCTTTAAGTATTATAAAAAAGAAAAGAAGATTTTGCACGGTTCCAATCTTCACCCGTCTAACCTACTTCACGAAATCCGTCGTATAAATTAAATTTCTGTTTATTACGGACGGTATATCCAATCTTCCTGTGATTATTCACTTAAAAACGAAATTTATATATTGTTATACGAGGCTCGTAAACTGTTAAAATCAGAAACGAGAGATGAAGTTCCTTATTCCAGATTCTAACAAATAGGCTCAAAAGCTTGGTCGGTAGGGTGGAATATGTCCACACACACCCGGACCAAGTATCCAAAGTTGTAAATGGCCCATGAGAACTTCATTCAACCAGTGAAAATTAGTTGAAGTATTCACAGGCGTTGCAAGTTAAGTTCGTCGCGATGCTACCTAACTTGTTGGCAACCAAAGAACTAAGCCAGTTCTCTTGGTAACTCAAACACAAACGGCCTCTTTTAATTGTCTGTTTTTTTTAATTTTAATCATATAAATTTAAATTTTCCAGATTCATTGCCAAGGGTCGCTCAATGGGTGCAGATGATGACCCCAACCTCTGGAAGGACGATTCCTTCCTCGAGAAAGTCGCCGAGGCACTTCAAAAGGACGGCATCATCCTCCACAAGAAAGAACCCCGAGACTAATACCATCTCTTTTGTGAAACATCGCGGCTTCTCCTATTCCCCAAATATACGCGACAATGCTACCATGTTTTGGCTTGTTTGCAAATACATCCTACTCATATAGTTTAAGTAGATAGGTCATTTCAGGATCTGGTATTTTTGGGGACTGGTTCGGCCTATCCCTCGCCACACAGAGGCGCCTCAGCCCTCATTCTGCGCCACGGCAACGGCGCCAATTGGCTCTTCGACTGTGGCGAAGGCACTCAGATCCAACTGCAGCGCGCCACCGGTGTTCGAGCCCTGCGTATCACCCGCATCTTCATCTCCCACCTCCATGGCGACCACATATTCGGGCTGCCGGGGCTCTTGGCAACCATCTCGGGAATGCGGGAGCACAGGACAGAGCCAAAGGAACTTCTCAACAAGAAACCAGAGGACTATCCCGGTACTCCAGACCTGGAGATCTATGGTCCAAGGGGTCTGAGGCGGTACCTCCGAACATCGATCGCTCTCTCCTGGTCTCTGATGCACATGACCTACGCGGTTCACGAGCTGCACTCCACAGAGGATCAGGAGGCCGACTGTATCCCCTACTGGCACCCAACTGACCTTGACCCCGTCAGAGACCCGAGGCTGCCCTTCGAGAAGCCTGGACGCGACATCCACCCCGATTCAGACGGGTTCTTCAGGGACATCTTTGGCGAGCGAGGTGATGGTGTGAGGGATGGGAAGGAGGACTTCGTGGTGCACGGATTCATGCTTAGACATCCAGTGCCGTGTGTCGGCTACCTCATCATCGAACCGGCACCCCTGCCACATCTCCATGTCGAGAAGGCCGTGGCTCTCGGTGTCAAGCCCGGTCCTCTGATGGGCAAGCTAAAAAATGTGGGTTTCTGTCGAGCCTTCGAGTGACGCGTTGTAAAAAAAACATACTACTTATTTATTTATAAGTAGACATCATTATTTATTATAGGGTCAGTCAGTGAGCTTTGAACGTGATGGTAAGACAGTGACAGTGAATCCGTCTGACGTTCTCGGCACTCGTCTCCGCGGCCGACGGGTGGCCATCTTGGGCGACAGTTGCGACTCATCTGAGTTGCGGCGCCTTCTTCAGTGCCTGTTCGCCGAGAAAATCTATAACGGAAACGAGGAGACGACGGAGCCGTTGCCTTGGCGCCTTGATTGTCTGGTGCACGAGGCGACCTGCCATTCGGTGGAACAGGGCGACGCCGCCACCATCGCTAAGGGACACTCCACCGCGCGTTCGGCTGCCGCTTTTGCCGCCAGCATTGGCGCCAGACAGTTGGTGCTAAACCATTTCAGTCAGCGCTTTCTCGAACAGGATGTCTACGATTCCCGTAGGTTCATTGACACAGAGAGCCTTGGAGGATTTATAGATTCCCTTTATCCCAGAGGATGGATAGAACACGTATGTATTTGGCTAGGCCGAATTAAAATTCATATTTAGCATTCCATAAATTCTGTCCGAATTTTGAATAAGTTAAACAAGTGACCGCTTATTGCATTTAGTTAAATAATCAATCGTCAGTGGTCTATGACTGATTTTCTATGACTTCGCCTATTGACGTATTTTCAAAAAATGGAAGGATTTTGTAAAAATGGAGAGAAGAGCAGATAGTAAGTAGAGATTTCGGATTGTTTTGGTGTGACCTGTGTTCCAGCCATGTATTTATACAGTATGCGGACAAGGGACTTTAGTCGGAACCATGAAATAAATTCATATCTTTATCTGCTTATTAATTGAGCGATCCAACCACTAGTTTGGGGCTGTGATACTCTTGTCAGCCTTCAAGCTAAAGTCAATGGAGGGGCTTATTGGCGTTGGAATTTTGTCTTGTAGGTCCTCGGGATCCGGGCCAGTACTCGAAGGTCTCGAAATTGCTTGAGGATGCGGAAAGTTGCGCGGAATTCAAGGGCAAAGTGCAACTCTCCGCTGATCTAGAGTTGATTCCGATTGTGCCCAATGTGGAAGATGAAGTTGAAGCTGCAAAGAAGAAGTGATGTGATGAAACTCTTGGTTGTATTTTATCGAATAATGTACGATGTGATTCACAAATTCGTGTGGAGTTGTATCGGAACTGGGGGTTCAATGTGTTGGATTCTTCTTTGTTAAGAAGGGGAATGGAAGAGTTCACATTTCGGCTGCGTTTACCGGTAGTTTGTAGCCATTTCGACTCAAAAAACTATTCTTGCAACTGAAGCTGGAGAAGGCACTGGTAAATGTTTGACATCAAATATTTTAAGTTGGGTGTTGCTGCTTAATGGCGGTAGTTCCGTATTCTGTCGTTCCTTGGGTCTTGAGCCTTTCGGAATTTAGTTCTGCGGAATCTTTTGGTAAATGCAATTAAAACAGTAAAGGAGCCTTGAACATGCGGCAGCTTTATAAAACACTTTACTTAACTGGTGATGCACACTAAATGAATGCATTCGAATACTTATAATAAACATGGCGCATTCCTAGAGTTAGTGATATCAAAACCTTGTAAACCAACACACAGGAATAAGAGGATATCCGGACAAAAATGTTTTCAGACGTTGGCAAATATTGCTTAAGGGAAGTAATCATGCAATATATTACTTATATGCTAGTAATGCTTTCCCATTTAGCTTTCAAAAACGAGAGTATTATGAAAACGCATTTGAAATATGTATGTTTGTCAGATTAG
Organism: Anomotaenia brevis; assembly: GCA_030710315.1. NCBI lineage: Eukaryota > Metazoa > Platyhelminthes > Cestoda > Cyclophyllidea > Dilepididae > Anomotaenia > Anomotaenia brevis. Next base: position 260,316 of record JAUOZQ010000090.1, read on the forward strand.
TAAAATGCCGTGTAAAATGTTCGATAAACTAAGAATGTTGTTCTTATTAGATTTCTATGTGACACGCTATTACTCTGAATATAATTAAAACATAACAGTGTTTGATAGCCTAAAGGTCATGCACTAGCCTTGAACCGGCGGGGGTGTGTACGTCTTTCCCCGAAATATGATAGACAATGTCAAGGCATATTTTAATAAAGATTTTCAAATTGGAGTACTATTTTGACAAACCTCCGGGGGATTTTCAGTTGCCTTATTCTGATCTCCTTGGTCGAACATACACTCGTTTGCCCGTGATTAGGTGTTTTGGATCATCCCCGTCCGGTTTGTAGATTTTCTCCTACTTTGATAGGTCGTATTTATTATGATATTCACGCTGCCTTAATGTGATAAAAAAATCCTTTTGAATAATTCGGGGATAATTGTTCCATCATTCTCTTTTCAGGTCAAAAGATATGTGCTCACATATATGGCGTTCTACCATATCTCTTTATCGAAGACCATACTATTTCCTCTGTCTCGGATAATAATGAACTTCAGAATAATCTGCGTGCCTTAGCAAGACGAATTGAGGCTGTTCTAGCTAACAAGTCTTCAAATTCTTATAGCGGATACCATTTCGTATATGATATTCAACCTCTTTCAGCTAGGTAAAGCCTCGAACTTATGGCCATCCTATTCTAGGTCGATTTATGGATTTCGCGATAGGGACTCAACGTTTCTCAAAATATTTCTAACAGATCCTGCAGATATTGCTGTCCTAGGTGATTTACTTCTCTCTGGTGCTGTGTTCGGGTTTCCCGTCCAACCATTTGAAATACACATTCCTTTTCTCCTTCAAGTACCTTTAAATTCAATTCTCTAATATCTTTCATTCAGTTCTGCGCTGACTACAACCTCCAGGGAATGAACTATCTTGAAGCATGCGCATATCGTGTTCGGGGTTCGATTGCGATACTCTTAATGATGTCTGGTTTTAGATATCAGAACACGATCCAGTTCGTCTCTTAATGATTCAAGCAATCCCCTGACCTATCTTTTTACCCAGGAGGGGTAAGGAAACGGTAAATTTTATTTAAATATATGCAGGAGTTCTGATCTCCAATCAAGCGCACAAAGACAAACCAGTACCGACGTCGAAGTCGACATATCTGCCTGTGATATCATTAATCAATGCGAAATAGCTGATGGGAAAGATGGAAACTCGGGCCTGTTTTTCCTATGGGCTGAAGAAAGCGCCCGTAGACAGGCCTTATTGCAAAATGGAATACTAAACGAAGCCTCTGCCGAAATGCCCACTGTGGATGGGCTTCTTCCTCTCACTGGTTCGTATTTTCATCTTTCGTGCTCTTTCACTTTTCCTAATCTATTTACCAATCCGTTTAGCGTCTCCTAATTGCTATAATACAAACGTAAACGTCTAATTTAAAACTTGCAGGCAGACCCGATGCGATTCCCACTGAAACGGAACTGGATCAAATCGACGAATTCAACCGTTTTGTCCGAGGTATGTTCTTACTATTTTAGTTCCCATTTCTTTGATTTTCAACTGTAAAATCACTATCAAGCAATTTTGTGTAGAAATTAGTCCCAGCCAATCAGAAACGAGTCAGTTCCCGGTTGGTCCTGGGAGCCAATCAAGTGGCCTATCTCAACAGGTATTGAATGAGCTCTGCGAGTTGGCTGAAGCCTCCGAGGATTTCGATGCTCCTTTGCCCTCCTCCACTCTAAACGCCTCTATTTCTACTTTCCTCAATGCAAGTCAATCAACATCAATGGTAATTTTCCTCATTCTACCCATCTGGCTGATTTTCATTGGCTCGACCAAGCATCCAATTAAATGCCACCTTTTTTGTAGGTGGAAAATGATTGGGTACCTACGCTGCACCAATCAGAAGTCGAAGAGGAACTTGGGAATCTAGACGATGCAATTCTGGCCAGTGCTCGGGCCTCAGTTCTAACTCTCCTCAATGGGAACACATCGAACGAGAAGGTTGACGAATTGGTTGTCAGTAACGACGAGGAACGCCAAGATAACGATCTATTCTCCGTGAGTAGTCACTCAACCTCTGAGTGGCTGAAATTCCGCCAATTTTTACTGATTGTGATGATACATTTGCAAGTGTTGTTTGTGGTAATTTATTTCATTTTGAAATGTCTTTAGTCGATTCTCGATGTTTCGGCTGCTTCTGGCAGTAGTGAAGAAAAGAAGGATGCAAGTGGAAAGGAGGATCTCTTTCCGTCTTTCCTTGACAGCATTCTCGTTCCTTCCTCCGATTCAGCCTCCACTTCTGCATCGGCCACCCCTACTAAACCGTCCGTTGTGTATAATTTAAATAATTTAATTTGGTTAATTATGTTGAAATCGATTTTTGATTTGCTAACATAGATCCAAACCTCGTCTACCTCAGCTAGATGGGTCTGACGACAATACAGGGAAGCGAGGTTGTTCCCGAAAAATCTTATTGGTTAATATATCATCGGTCGATCTGATTGGATAGTTTCATGTGCTTCAAATTTAGACCGTCCAAGACCTCGAAAACGGCGATTAGGACTTCGTCTAACTCCCAGTCACCTTTCAACACCTGACCAATCTCTGAATTTCCTTTTAACTCAAAATGAGCCCTCCACGCGCCACGCTGTCGACCGATCGCATTTGACTTTAACTTCCCCTGGCCCCTCCAATCAACCAAATAACATTTCCACTCCCCTGTTCAAACCTCCGGGTGATGACACGGTACTTTTCGACGAAACCAGAGACCAAGACTCCTCTCTGGAGGAGCGGTTTTCTCCTGAAGCCACCCAGGTCTTCGAGATTGGCGATGAAAGTGACCTGGACGCTTCGCTCGTGGTTCGATTCTCTCCCGAAGGCACTCAAAATGTTGAGGAGGAAGGGGAGGAAATAAGCCCACTTCCCTGTGATCTAGGCGACATTGACTTCGATCTGCACTCCTCAGTCTACATGACTCTGGAAGACCCTCCACTACCACCGACTTACGCGGAAGTTGAAGAGGAATTGAGGTGCATGGAGTCGGAGAAGGTTCAGCCGGTTGTAGAGTCCTCTCAACCGGAGGAAAAGGAACCCAATGTGGATTTTTCCGCCTCCTTGAGTGAGATTTGGTCGCAGGAGAACAAACTGTACCAGTGGATGATGCAGAAATCATCCATGGGGGATCGTTCATCTCTCCTGTCCACCAGTTGTGCTTCCACGGGTAACCCTGTTAGCCGGCGAGCCTTTCTTCCTGTCCAGGTTAGTTGAATTTTACTTGGATGCCTTGATTTTGCGCATTAATTTCATAGATTCTCAAAACTGACAAATGTAATTAAATTGAAAAGGTATTTTTGTGTTAATGTTTATTGTTCCTCTCGTCCTATACCCAAAGTATCAGGGACATTCAATGTGGAATAGACGTTTTATTTGCCAACGATATTCAGCTGAAAAAGAGGGGAGGAGAGGTTGGACAAAAAAATGGAAACACCTTGAAACGTCTTTAAAATGTATTTTCAAATTGTGTAGGTCCACCTTCATTAAAGCGTTCCTCCTCGTGACATTCTGTTTATAACGTTTTCGAAGATTTTAATGCCGACATTTTGGGTGTTTCCGTTATTTTGTCCAGCTAAATAATATACGTCAACCAATAGCAGTAGAGCTAGGTCCCTCTACCATCCAATCAGAGTCGAGTATATTTGAGATACTCGTAGCCACTTTTAAATCAAAGTATTAACCCAAGAGTGAGGATGTTTCCGCTTTAAATTTCCAAAATATTTGAGCAAATATAATTCCGTTGATTTGACAGCTAATTAAAAAATCTTGATGTTTTAGTTATTTGATTCCTTGCAACTGAAATAGTTCGTTTTGAATGTTGCTATTATTTGTTCACCATCATACAGGAGAACCATTGCACTGTGGCCTCTTTGGAACTCCTTTGTCGAACACGTCGTGGGAATAAAAGTTCCTCCATGATCCCTGTTCAACGCAGTAGTCATGGCATCTGTCTGGCAAACCTCGGTGGCTACTATGTCCCCGATCCCCAATACGATTCCATTCTGGCGGCATCGCTGGCCTTCACGAACTCTCCAACCTTCCTATTGGTTGTTTGCGGACCCGATAAACCAACGTTGTCCAATCAGATTCCGCGCGATGAAGACACCTCGCCAGTTCTGCTTATATGCAAGGATGAGACTGAATTGCTCAACTGGATTGTCTACCTCGTGTTGAGGTGAACTAAAATGAGCGTTTTCGCTGTTTTAATGGTAACAGACGGTGGATAATTGGTGTATGGTTTTCGTAGCTTCGATCCGGATATTCTGATTGGCTACGATGTGGAGAGATGGTCATGGAACTACACGATTCTCCGTGCTGCAAGAATCGGACGAGTGGGTTTTGTGAAAGACATCTCGAGACTTGCTCCTGGTTGGTGGTTATTGATTTAGCATTTTATCAGCCAATCACGTAACTGTTGGAAAGATTTCATCACTGCTATCACTTGTACAGTTCGTTGGAACACGCATAGGTTCTGATCGATTTTTTTGGTGGATGTAATAAATTATTTGTTTATTTTTACTAAATTTATTCTCTAAGAGTAGAAAGAGAGAGGACAGACTACTACCATTTGTGCCGTAGCTTACGAAATCATTTGGAAGAAGGAAGAGGCTGGAACAGACATTTGTGAATGCTCAAAATAATCAAAACCGAAAGAATTTCGCAATAATTTTATTAGTTAGCTTTTATATAGATGTAAATAGGACATAGAAAATCAAGCGAAGTGCATTGATGACTGCATCCTTAATTAAATGTAACATTTAGTCACTTGTTTCACCTTAGGCTTCTCATTTTAGAGCGTCTGCAGTGTCCGGTGTGCTCGGCGGCTATCGCCGCGTGTTCGCGTCTGCGTCCTGGCCAGCGGCTGGTCGTGTCCGAGACGGCTGCAGCGGCCGGCGTCCCGACAGGTGCCTGTTCGTGTCTGGCGAGTGGTGCCGGTGACCTGCGAGCGCGTCGTTCGGCCGTGTGGCCCTGTGAGCCCGGTCGGGGGCGCTCCGATGGTCCCTTCGCCTGTCCCGGACGTCTGGTCTTTTCTCTCTGGCATCTGCTCAAACACGATGTGGGTTTGGCCCCGAAGCTTGGATCGAAGGAACTAGACTTTAGCAGATGCTTGCTTAGACAGCAATAGGGTCGAGAAAATATCCTTTAAAAGAGAAGCATGGATAGAAATAGATACCATGCTTCTGGTAATGCATTCAGCCAGTTCAGATTCGGGCTGATCAAAAATGTACTATTTTTATTTATTATTTATTTTACTTCACCTTTTGTTATTATTGCAAACTATGCCTTATTTCCCTTCTCAAATATTAACTGTTTATTTTGCTGATTGTTTAAGTCATTTGTATGACCTTACGTACTTCATTGTATACACTTTACCTGTTATCACGCACTCCATCTTGATGTCGAAGTCGCTACTTGACGTATTCGAAATGTAACAAATTGTCTCCTTGTTTATACTAGACATTTTTTAATTTAAGCTGAGTCTACACGAGTACTCTTTCGAGACAGTGGTTCGAAATGTGTTGAAAAAAGATGCGCCGAGATTCACGGATTTTCAGCTCGGCGAATGGCTGGAAGATCCTCGACAACCTACCAAGTATTCGCCCTGTTCTTCTTCCATCTTTTTAATAGCTAAATATTATTTTTAATGAAGCTGAACCTTCCTTTATTATATTTTCTCAGGTGGCAGGCACTGACGTACATAACTTCACGTGCACTCGCCAACTTGCTGATTCTGAAGAAAATCGACTTGATTGCTCGAACCTCCGAATTCGCCCGAGTATTTGGCATCGAATTCTTCCATGTCCTCTCTCGTGGTTCTCAGGTATTCCTTGTTTCACAAAAGGCATATAAAATAATGTTCGTAGTCACGTTCTGATATGCTGTCAATAAATATTAATGAGTTCATGATCAAAAAGGCCTTTTATGGTTTCAGAGTCCAGAGCCGAGATTTGGTTTCTAGTAGGCTAAGCGCATGAAATTTATTCTAATTGATAGTTTTTTCTCAGTTTTACAATTTTTCGTCATTTATTTTATGCTCATTGACATTTATTAACTCCTCGAATTCGAAATCATGACGTCAATAAAATAGTGTTTTGTTAGAGGGGTTAATTATCCGTGGAATAAATTTTCAAGAACCATCTCTAAAATGTCAATAAATAGGAATTTCCTTGGTTAAAAAGGCCTTTATTAAATTCATATTCGAGTGCTGAGAAGGGAGTGCTGCTACGTTCAGCGCATCATTTCGATAACTTCCTAGATTTTTCTCAATAATTCGCCAATTTTTTGTCATATTTGTCCATTACACATACTAATAATTTTTGATTAATACGATATTAATCAAGATTCGCAGTCAAGTTGTACACTAGAGTTGAAATATAAGTATAATCGACGTATCCAAAATGGTTGATGTTGCATTTGCAAGGTGTTCTGGTGAAATAATATGTCTGATTTATTGTTGAAATGTGTTATTTGCAACACCGCTGCTTCAGTACCGTGTGGAATCGTTGCTTCTGCGGACGGCGCGCCGTCTCAACTTCCTGTTGCCCTCGCCGTCACCTCAGCAGCGGGTGAGACAACGGGCGCCACAGGCCATCCCGCTCACCCTTGAGCCTCTCAGTGGTCTCCACGCCGACGCACCGGTCGTGGTGCTCGACTTTCAGTCGCTCTACCCCTCCATCGCCATCGCCTACAACTACTGCTTCTCCACGGCTGTTGGACGACTCTCAGTCCTCAAGTCTGTGCCCAACGCGTTATAAACCTCCTCTTATATTGTTTAAGCTACGAATAGGCACACATTTGGTTGATTGATGGTCATTTTGGTTGCGTAAACCTGGGATGAATCCTATTTGTATCTCAGGTAAATTGGGTAAACCCCTAGTGCAGAGTAGATCCGATAAAGCGTTATTAAATTCTTAAAAGCACTTATTGTCCAAGATTTATTAAACAATTCTATACTTATAATACTTTTGCCACATAAATTGACAATTGATCTATTTCCCTTCTTATCTTTCAGACCTGATGAAATTTATGAATTTGGGTGCCTGACTCACTCGATCTCCCACGAAACTCTCAGAGTAAACGGCTTACACGCATGCCTTGTTTATTTGCTCTGAGAAAGCAGTATTAATTCTTAATCGTTATGTAGCGAATAGCGAACCTCGTGACGGTGTCGCCGAACGGAGTGGTTTTCGTGCGACCGGAGGTGTACAGGGGAGTTCTGCCTGGCATCTGGCGAGCACTCCTCACTTCTCGACTCATGGTGAAGGACTCACTCAAACTCTACGCACAACATTCGGAGGCGAGTTCAAAGAATATGTAGGCTTGAAAATAATTACTGACTGACTGCCTTGAGAGTCAGTCTGTTTCCGTGTTTTCTCGTTCTTTTGAACACTTTCACTATTACTATATAAGCTAGGGAAAATTGTACTGCTTTTCCTGTTTAAAAATTTAGTTTACCCCTGTCTATGCTTAATACTGTTAGTCAGTCATCAGCGTGCTCAAGGAACCCGAGTTAAATGTAATGGGATATCATATTACTGCTGCATTAATAGTGTAAAAAGATTATCCATTTATTTGTTTTTCGATTAATAATGAACGATTTATTTAGTAACTACAATCATACAAGAGCATTAACGCTTAAATAATTTGAGTTTGGCACTTTTGTGAAAAGAGAGATGGTTTGGAGCAGGAAGTATATTGGCAGATTTTTTGTAAATCCATTCGATGTGCCCGTGAGTATTTTGGTGGATTGGGGATGATTCTGGATAAAAGTTTTAATTTCAAATCGTGTAGTCGCTGCGACAGCTGCTGGATGCTCGTCAGTTGGGTCTGAAGCTGCTTGCCAACGTCATCTACGGCTACACGGCAGCCAGCTTCTCGGGTCGGATGCCCTGTGTGGAGGTGGGCGACAGCATCGTCCATAAGGGTCGCGAGTGCCTCGAACGAGCCATTCGACTCGTGGAGGGAGAAGAAGCCGTCGGACGGGCGTGGGAAGGATCAAGAGTTATTTACGGTGACACGGACAGTCTGTTTGTCAAACTGCCACCCGGAGTCGACAAGGCGACTGCCTTCCGAGTGGGCCAGGCCATCGCCGATGCTGTGACTGCATCGAATCCACCTCCAATAAAGTTGAAGCTGGAAAAGGTTCGGTCCAACCTCGTAGCTGTTTTCTGTCTTTGTGAATTATTAGGCCCAAAAGTTTCTACTAACTGTAATTGATCAATAAGTGTTTATCCGGGTTGGTAGTGGTTTCTTCCAAAGTCCGAATGGTATTTTGAACCCAATTGCACAGGTCTACTACCCCTGCTTGCTGGAGGCAAAGAAGCGCTACATCGGCTTCGCCTACGAGTCGCCCGACCAGACGGAGGCCAAATTCGACGCAAAGGGCATCGAAACTGTCCGGCGTGATCATGCACCCTTTGTTGGGAAGGTGAGATACTGTTGCCAACAAGCCGCCACTAATACTACATAATTAATATTTGGCCTCGTCATTCTTTCCCATTGTTAGATACTTGAATCAACCATCCGAGAGTTATTCGAGGCCTTTCAGTGGGAGGATACCACTCCAGGTAGGGTACTTACCAGTTTTAGTGTTTCCACATAATGCATAGTTCCATACTACTAATTGGCATTTCAGTGGAGGATGTGATCGCCAGCATCGAGCCATCTGTGCGAAGTAAGGTACAGAAATTCGCTCGTGATTTGAGCGCTGGAGAAGTGCCTCTGTCCTCCTGCCTTCTCGCAAGACCTTATCGTGGCCTCGAGGGCTATCGTCTAGGAGCCTGTGCACCCGCTCTACAAGTTGTTCGGTTGGTTTGCCATTAAGTACTCCCTATTTGCAAGTTTAACAAGGTTACAAATACTTTCACATTCGATATAAAATTCCTTTGTCTTTGACTATTCAAATACCTCACAACTGTCGTTAGTTTTAACCTCTTCGTGCTGCAGCTTAAAAGTTGTTTCTTCCAAATGGGTATGGTGAGGAGAATATGGTGGATGAGATATTTCCTCCCAACGAGGTTATTCTTCGATCATTCTCTGCGTGATTCCGACTTTATGAAGGAGGTGAAAGGTTTGTTGCATTGTCATGTTGGCCAGTAATCACCCCTTTACCAATCGCTAGAGTAGGTCTTTGTTCCTCCTCAAAGCTTGCTTCGATCTCCCTTATTGCACGTGGACAGTGTAGTTAAGGCGTATTAATTGTTGCTGCATTGGATGGCAAGAATTCGAATTGCAATCCCACCGGATTGACCGAAGAAAACCCTTTAACCCTTGAGGTTTCCTTCTCAGCTATTTCTGAGGTCTTCCCTCCACTGCCGTCTACAATGCTCAACAAAATTTTGGCAAACGATCTCCTTTTTCGCCAGTCGCCTGTCACAGTCTGTGCACCGAAGAAGATGGAACGATTTCGCTAGAATGGGGAAGAGAAAAGCATCCATTCGAAGTTCTTTAAACATGAATTTAGTTTAATTACCATATCCAGCTCGACTGACTAAGCATCATAAACTTCTTCAAGGGCGGCTGCTTCAAGAAAATTATCATCTAATTCAACTGGACGTCGTCCGACCCAAACTATATTTTCGTGGAGGGTGAAATTTCTCATGCTATATTTCGCAAGCCATCTTCTTCACCTACACGCATTCTTTCATTGACACAGTCTTTTTCATAAACTAAGTGGTTGTTTCTCGCGGCTTCCTCTCTTGAACTCAAGGTATAATGTGTATCGAATGCTTCTTCCTGGGTACTTGCATGTTATCAAGGTTTTAATCAAGTACAAGTCGGGCAGAACGTATGGAGTGACCATATTTACATATAAGACTGTAAATTCCGTTTTATCTTCCCGCTCGCAGGCGCCTGAAGAGCGTGGACGCGAATCGTGAGCCACCACTGGGTTCTCGTGTGACCTACTACCTCTGTCCATCAGCAACACCCGCCTCGCCTCTGATTGGCTGTGTGAAGGCCACCGAAGAGGCCTTCCACTGTGACACCCAGCCCGCCCTCCACCTGGCCTTCTACCTGGACCACCAGCTCCTTCCACCACTGCGTCGCGTGGGCGAGCATCTGGGCTGGAGTGTGGACGCCTGGTTGGCGAATCTGCCCCGCTGCTGCGTGGCTGGGGGCAGACGCAGGCAGCAGATGGACGAGACAGGCGACCTGCCGCCGACCTTTCGGCGTGGTGGTGGTGGTTCCAGACGCCGGCTGGGTGCGAAGGCGGCGGGAAAAGCATCTGCCTCCCTTATGAGAGACTTCGTGACTCTGCGGAGGACCTGTCTGCTCTGCGGCAGTAGCGTCGTCGGCGGCGGCGGCGGCCAAGTACTACTGCCAAGTGATGGCTCACAAGTCTGCTGTGCCGCATGTCTGGCGGCTAATCCCCGTGGTGCTGCGACCAAGGCCCTCGTGAAAAGCGCCATCGAGGTGGGCGTCAACCTCTTCTTCGTCTTCTTCATTCACATTGGAAAGCCTAATGGGCGCCGTGTCAGCTGGCCTAATCAAATATCTTTGAGCGGGTGTTACTTTGAGGAGGGAAAAAGAAGTCCAGTGGGAGTTACTCAATCTCCTGGATTGTATTTGGTCTAGCGTATTCACGGCAGGTGTTATTTGTCAAACTTGAATCGATTAGTGTTTTTGCGAACTCCAACGATTTGGTACTCTTGTGTATTGTGGTGAAGGGATGCATGTGCATTTTTATTGTGATTACGATTACTTCAGGTTAAAATTCGAAGCCAAATACAGTGACGAAGGGTTACATTTATTTAAAAATTCAGTCATCAAGGTACTATTCTTCTTTATCTATGACTTCCTATTTTATCTACCAACAAGCATGTTATTACCTTCATTATTGTTGATTTTTCGGTTTTACTTAATCGAAAGACTCACAGATTTTCACCTCTAACCTCTTCCTGTTTCAATCCAAAAGCTGTTTTTCCAATTAATTTTTAAGCTACGAAACAAATGGTGGTGGTCTGAAGAAGGAACTAGGAAGTCGGGAGAATAAGATGGATGAGTAATTTTCCCAACCCAGTCAATTTATTCTTCGATCCTTTGTGACGCGATTCTCGCTGTGTGAGGTTTCTAGCACATCAACCCTTTTCAAGTCACTAGAGCAGGTCATTTTTTCCTCATCTGTGGCCGTGGCTGCGGTCTTTTCTCCCCCCTAAGAAGCCACTGCCTACTACGAAGCTTAACGCTCCGATAAAAGACTTCAGTTGCTAGTGACAAGTCTATCCAGAAAAGATAAATAAGTTGACGAGAATTTAGAGAAGAGCAGATTTGGGATTATTTCCAGCCAATTCGTTGGCAGGCACACATTTTCAAGTTTGAATATGAAAATGATAAACAGTTGTAAGATTTGAGGTAAGCTTAATTGACCATTCCGACTCAACTGATAAAGCAGAGCTGCTTATCGTCAGACTCAATTAGTTGTCCAGTTCGAACTTCTTGGAGGGTGAAGTCTCCACTTCTGAGGAATTTCGCAAACCATCTCCCGCAATTACCCTCTTTCATTCACGCATTTCTCTCTGTACACTTAATGAGTGCGTGCTTCCAGCCTCTGAGTGGTTTCCTTTCTTGACCTCATAAAACAGTATTTGTCTAACATGGATCTTGGGTACACCCATGTTGCAAGGGTTAAGAATCGTCAAAGTCAGAGAGAATTTATGGATGTCACGATAGCATTACTGTGCCCTCCGTTGGACTCGCAGCTAATATTCTGTTTTGACTATTGTAGTTGCAAACGCTGGAGAGGCAGCTGCATGTATGTACGAGGCTGTGCGAAGCATGCTTGAGTAGTTTGGAGGACTGCGTGAGTCGGCGTCGCGGCCGAGTTCCGTGGACCGCACGCGGAATGCCCTCCCGGCCGAGTTGCGCACAGGCCTGCGTGAATCTCGGCTGCGTGCACCGCCAGGCACGCCAGCGGAACCTCGCTCGACTGCGCAGCCTGCAGCGCTAGTTCATGTTCTGACGAAAATTGTGTGCATGTGATCTCAATGACTTGCTTGTCAAATGTTCTTTGACGAATGCAATTTTGTGAATGAATTATGTGTATTTTGTATTGAAATGAAACAAATTGTTCTCTTTCTTGAAACAAACATCTCTTCTCCCTGTTATAATCTACGGATTTGGCGTTTTATTTAAATAACTAAATGGACAATGCAGATTCCTCTCTTTTTGGTCACAATTGTAACTAACGAGAGGCCTATGATCTTGCCTCTGTGAATATTACGTCGATGGAAAAAATGCTTTGTTGATTAGCTTGTTCTTTACCAGGACTGTGTTATTTTTTCATGAGTCATCATATGAACTTTTCTCCTTTCGATATAGCATTTCTTGAAACTCTTCTATCTATTCATGCTATAATTCACTTTACGAGGTTGAATCTAGCCGCAGATAGACATGGAAGTTGGTTATAACACCAAAACCAAGAACGTTATTCAGTCTATCTGGTAGTGAGAGTGTAATGCAAGGACTTGTATCTGCACATCGACAGTTCAGCTAACTTGGTGAAAAAAGATATGAATATGGCAATTTAATTTAACACTGTAGCGGTGACGCACAGATTGTTTTGCGTTAAAATTGTAACCGGTAAAGCATCGCCTTGTCCTCCCTTTCGGTTAACTAACGAAATTCAGTTATCTATCTTTAAGTTCCCATTTAAACAGAACTCAATGGAAGGTTGAACGCATTATCGGACTCTTGAAGGCCTCTGGGGATTGCAAGCTTACGATAACTAAATATGATGAAAAAATTTTAATTAAGTAGCATTGTGGTACGCATCAATCTGTTGCATCTGAAAATTGCACATAAACTGAGCATAAAAATATAGATAAATTCTTAGTAAATTGTGAATAAACTTAGAAAGTGCTTTAGAAAAATTTGAATTTGGTTAGAGCAATATTTTTGCTCGTGTGCGATATTTTATTTATAGTTACACTCAAGGTCATGAGCCAACCTTGGTTCGGCGGGGCTTTGAATGTCTAATTACCAAATGTGATAGGCAATGCTTAGCAACATTTCAATTAGGATTTTTAAATTAGAATACTATTTTGACAAACCTCTAAAAGATTTTTAGTTGCCGTATTTAAATCTTCTTTGCCGCACATATGTTTGTTTGCCAGTGATTAGGTGTTTCGGATCATCCCCATCCGGATCGTTATTTTTCTTCAAATTTTGCTTAGAGATTGTTAAATAGTGTTTTAATTAGTGTAAAACTAAAAACGCGTTGTTTTCACATTAAAAACATGCCTACTCTTTTTCAATAACCACAAATAAATTAACCTAGTCTAATCAATTTAGCTATATATATGACATTTCCCCTCTAGGTCGAAAATTTGTGCTCACACATAAGGTATTCTACCGTACCTATTTATTAAGGACCTTAATATTCACTCTGTCTGATATAATAATAGGCTCTAAAATCACTTATGTGTCTTAGAAGAACGAATTGAGAAAGTTTTACCACTGCTATCATCAGAATCATTTGCTAGAAGCCATTTCGTGTATGATATTCAAACTCTTTCTTTAAGGTAGCAACTCTAGCTCCTGACTATTCTATCCTAGGTCAATTTACGGATCTCGCGTAAATAGATTACGTTTCTCAAAATATGTCTAACAGAAACTCTAGACGTCGCTGTTCATGGTGACTTACTTCTCTCTGGTGATGTATTCAAAGTTCCCGTCCAACCATTTGAAACACACATTCACTTTCTTCTCCATGTTGGTTCCAATTCAATTCTCAACAGCCTTTATTCAGTTTTGCACAGACTATAACCTCTAGGAAATGAACTACCCCAAAGCAAGTGCATATCGTGTTCTAGTTTCAGCTGCGGTAATTTTAGATTATTTTTCTTTTATAGACACCAGAAGCTGATCCAGTCCATCTTTTTATGATTAGAGCTATCCTCCGACATTCGTTATGGCTCAGGAATGGTATGAAGTGTATACGATAAGTTTAAATAGTCACAGAGGTTATGACCTCCAGTCGAGCAGTCAAAGGCAAACCAGTGCCGACGTTGAAGTCGACATATTCGTCGGTGATATCACCAATCCGTGCAAAAATGCTAAATGGAGTGATGGATACCCGGGTCTGGAATTCATATGTGCTGAAGAAAGCGTTCGTAGACAGGCCTTATTGCAATTTTGACTACTAGATGATGCATCCGCCGAAATGCCTACGGTAGATGAGCTTCCAGTTGGTATTTACGCTCCTTCAAATAAATTCCCTTGCAATCAAAAACTGCCTACATTCCCAAAGCACAGTCGGAAAATGCCTGGTAAATGCTACTTTCTCAACCAATTCTTCTGTTTGGAAATATCTTTGGTCCAACAGGATGATGCCACTCATCTCAATCGATAGTGAAAGGGACCAGGAATCGACGATGATTCCTCCGAATCTGCGTCCACTTCTGCAACGGTTACCCCCACTCAGCCATACGTTTCAAGTTATTCTCTGAGTTTTATTTCGATTTTTATAGTGAAATTAATGTTTTATCTATTCACCTAGGTCCGAATCTTCTCCAACTCAACTAGATGTTACTGAGGAAAAAGGACTTGTAAGAAGTAATGTCAGATTTCACTATCTCCGTGATGCAAATTCAAATAATTATGTTGTATCTGAAAGCTATGCTTCCTAAAATTTTCCACTATCAAATATTACGTCCGATTTCTGACAAACATTTCGACCTCCAAAACGAACGCACAATAACCCCTAACGCATATACCTGAAGAAGTACAAAGCGTCAGAGCAATGTATTAAACAACTTTACAGAATAGACGTTTAATAACCGTGAAGGAAAAAGTATAGTTCCAAATAATTAGTACTTTTTGATTACATTTTTTGGTTACGAATAATTATACGAAAACCAATTCCGGATATTTTTATTAAATTGAAGAACTCTACTGGATAAAGGCATGATGCTGTATTTAACATCCTTCCGGTTCGATAACTGGCTTAGACACTGGCATAACTATCCACTTCCAAACAGCAAAACCACTGCACTATGGCCTCCTTGGAGCTGCTCTGTCGAATACGTTGTGTGCGGCGACATCCTCCTTTGATCCCAACAGTCCTGCCATCACCCTGGAAATACTCGGTACCTACCGTGTCTCCGATCCTTAATGCGACCCCATCCTGGCGGTATCTCTGACCTTCACAAACACTCAGGTCTTCCTATTGGTTGTTTGTAGACCCGATAAACCAAGTTAGAACGGCAAAAGTAGGACAGAATTTATGGGATGCCATAAATTGTGAGCCACTAGTGGGCTCTCATGTGGCCTACTACCTCTGTCGCTCACCGACGCCTCCTCACCTCTGATTGGCTTTGTCAGAGCCACTGAGGAGGTCCTCTACTTCGACAACCAACCGCCACTCCACCTGACCCTCTATTTGGACCACCAGCTTCTACCAACACTACGTCGCGTGGACGAGCATTTTGGCTGGAGTGTGGAGTCATGGTAGGAGGATGCGCCCCTCCGCCTCGTGTCCGGGAGCAGACGCAGGCAGCAGATCGCCGAGATAGGCTACCTGGTTTCAAGCAACTTCCGGATACAAACCCATTTTCCGAGTCTAAGAACATTTTTTCAAGTGTCTGAAAATGAAGACGATGAACTGTTATATGGACTAGCACAATAAAACCTTTTTTATGATTTATGATTAATTATTTTATGATTTTCTGATTATTTCGGACTATAATTTATTTTACACTTGCTATTCACTGGAAAATATGTATAGTTGTTTATGTTGTTACTAGGACGCGTTGTACTGCCACAGGTATCTGTTTTGAGTCGTTGCGCATCCGTTTTCTGGTGGCCTGCTATCCTCGAGACAGAACGAAATATTACCATTCGCATTACTTTAGATAGTATCAATACCTCGAAAATACATGTTAAAAATACTTGTGCGCGTGCGTAGTCCCAATGACTTGTCTGACGAATGTTAATTTAAATTAAATTTATATTAATTAAAATGATGCTGAGATGAAACTGTTGCATTTTCGGAAATGTATTTATGATTTTCTGATAATCTCGAAGCATAACTTATTTAAGTTTCGTCATTATCTGCTTAATACATAGATTTGTTTAAGTCTTTACTTAGATGACTTGCACTTCATAGAATAAACTTTGGAGTTACCACGCTTCCATCTCCTGTGGCCGTTATCTGATGTAACGTTCACTAGACGTACTATTTAGGTGGCATAGATCCACGTATTTTATGACAGGAACCAGCACTCATATTTTTCGAGAGTCAAAAGAGATTCAGGTGAAGTGTAGATAGTGAATATTATTTACGCAGACAAAAATCGGTGATATATCGATAGATTTTCATTACGGATCCACTATATCGTTATCGTTCGCTGCATTCGCAGTGTCCACATCTAAACTTCTACAAAAATCAAAAAAACCACAACTTACCTAATTAGACACCTCGCAAATATTCCACATTTGCCCTTTGCATCAGCGGGGATATCAGATACCTTTTGCTCTTTTGTGAGAACTTTCATGATGATTTAAAATAAAATAAAATAAAAAAATGAATTTAATTACCAATAGAATTCCCCGTACCAGTAGAACATGAGTAAATTTTAAAAATTGAAACGACAAACTGAAGAATATACATTCTCCCTACCTTTAAGCTATTTCTTTCATTATTCAATGAGAAAAATCAATTTGTTCCTTACGAAATTTCTGCATAGTATCTGCTTTTGTCCCTTTTAAGTAAGCCCTACCACTTTACATTTAGTAATGAAGAAGTCATTTGAGACTCTATGGAGTTGGTTACAGTACAGTTAACATCTAATTAAAATCCAAATTCCTTGCAGCTTACTGAAAAAATTTGTAGCTGTTGTGATCATGCCGCAGTCGGACAAAGAACCAACTCCAGATCTGGAAGCATTTTTCCACTGAGTTGCCTGTATTCACCCCCCAAGAACATTCCTTAGCTTATTTATGGTTTCAAATGATTTGATAATAAAAATCTCAGGCAACAACAGTACTAGAAATTTAATTCAAAAATTTAATCTATTATTTAAGTATTAGTTTGTTTGCACGTTAGGTAAAGCTTGTTTATACTTATCATTTTTGAGTGGTCCAATTGACCACCGGCACTTAACCAATCAAAGGGCTCGCATACTGCTTAACGTACGTGTCCTACCTTTATTGACATAATAAATAAATATGATCGTAAATGCGTTTTGTGATGTTCAATTTAATACTCTGACTGCACATTTCGTGCTATTGTTGTTTATTTTATCCACAAAAGACCGTTTCCCTTGCGGAATAGGGTATGGACATAATTCACGTCAATTTCGCGATTAATATTTGGTTCATTTGCGATAAACAGGAAAACGACTAACTCACATAGCAAGATCTAAGTAAGGGTCAATTTTCAGAATAATTTCATCACATATTTTAACTTATAATTTTACCCATCTATTATTCTCCAATCGAGTGTATTCTTCTGTTTCTCCTTCTCCTCTCAATTTCTGCTCTTTTGTATTCCCTCTGGAATCTGAATTTACTCTGCCACCTTTTAATTTTAAATATAATGTATACCACATCCTTAAGGTTTTATATGAGGTCTTAGAATACATAAAGGTTTTACCTTCAAGCTTTGAGAAACAGATCCGAGTAGCAATTCAGACCGCTCCGCGTTTTATTTTTCCCTCCGTTACTCACCTCCAGTAGGCATTCAATCGACCTTTTTTTGCTTGTGAATTGGGTGTTTCAAGGGTCAGCGTAAACATCTCCACTAGTCTTGTGTTAGTTGAAGTTTGTTTCTCCTCGAAACACAGGCGTATGAGCGCTTCTTATATGCGGTTTTGTTAATCTATTGGGGATTCAGTTTACCATTGTAAAGTACTTCGAAGCCAGGAAGTAGAAAAAATCAGTTGTTTAATTAGTGGAAATCGGACCTGTGGAATTCTTTGGTATTTTCCCCACTAAAATAGTGTCACAGCTCTCATCAACGGTGGCAATAGAGTACAGCTCATTGATCTCAATCGGCCGAACGTCAATTCTCGTGTTTGTCATACAGGGCTTTTGTTAAGGTCAAAATTCGATAAAGTTCCTAGTACTTATTTCAAATGGTCGATCTTCTAGGCACATTTCCCTAGTAGCAAAGTTTTTATCTAAATGATTATATTTTCTGCTCAAATTGGCAAATGGCTAAGCCTTAGGCTTGTAGAGAAAACATATATTCTAGAAATATCCTTAACCATTTGTTCCTCTCAACAACTCCTGCACAGACATGACTGACAGCGGCTACGAATCGGTGCTGTTGGTGAAACGAGAGGTCTTCGTATACACCCTACCGCCGCGCCAATCCGCTCGTGGTTATCGCGCCGCCGACTGGAGTCTAGACGCTCCAGCCTGGACCGGGCGTCTGCGCGTGGTGTCCCGTGAGAACAACGGCAGCGACGGCGCCTCGCTCTTCATTAAGCTGGAGGAGGCCACCAGCGGTCGTCTCTACGCCCAGTGCCCCGTCGAATCCTTCCCGGGCGTGGCGATGGAGCAGGTGCTCGACTCCTCGCGCTACTTCGTGGTGCGACTCGTCTCCGATGACGGTCGCTCCGCCTTTGTCGGCATCGGGTTCGCGGAGCGTAGCGACGCCTTCGACCTCAACGTCACTATTCAGGACTATTTCAAGTAAGGCGGCTTCTTGGGGTGGGGGATGGTGTCATCTCATAAGTTCTGTCCGGGTTTTGCCTTTTCAAATTGGAAGTGCACAGTGTTTTATGTGTTAAAGAAGTGAAACTCAGCAGCCTTTTATGGAGGGGACTGCTTGAATGAAAGTAGGTGGTTACAGAGAATGGTTTATGAACTTCATAGGAAGTGGCGGAATCATCTTCCACGAAAATGAAGATGGAACCGGACAGGGTCCAGTTGAGTTTGATCATAAACTGCTTCTTGAAGAAGCAGCTCTTGGGGAATCTCACTCTGCTTTATCAGTTGAGTTGGAATTGAATCCGATTACGATGTCTTTTATGTGTAGACATCTGAAACAGGCAGCCGAAGCCGAGAAGCTGCAGGCGGAATATGGTATTGGTGGCGCCAACGGCTCCAGCCAACCCAAGATGGACCTGGGCCTCAAGGAGGGTCAGCGGCTTCACCTGAACCTCAACACACGCCGAGCAGGCGACTCCAGTGAGGGAGGAACCACTCGGACGCGTCCGCTGCCCAGTCTCAAGTTGGGCACCCCGACCGGAATGCCCGGGCTCCTGCCACCCCCTCCGAGCGCTCGCAGTCGGCAAAACCAGCGTGGAACTGCGAGTCCTTCGCCCCAAACCACCACTACTGCCGCTTCTACTCTTCCTACCCAAGGTGGCGGCCGTGGTCAGGCCACATCGAATGTGGATCTCCTGGCGGACATATTTGCGGCTCCTCCTGCATCGACTACGGCGCCTCCTCAGCACGACTTTAGCTTGCTCTGAGGAGACAAGGCGCTGACCGACTGGCTGGCTTCCCGAGTATTCCATTTGTGTGCGTAGCAGCAGCTTCATTTGTGATGTCGATGACGATGATTGTTCCTTGAGTCTTCTCCTTATCTCCGTGGTTATCTCTGCATTCTGTTGGAAGAAAATTGTGAGCAATGTTGGGCAGTGCGCTTTGCTTTTGTTATCCTGGCGGTGGAAAGTGCAATACGTTAGTAGCGCAAACTAAAATGTAGTTAAAGTTTTTTGTGGCTATAAAAGATTATAATTTGGGATTGTGAGAAGGGTTCAATAATGGATAGGGTTCAAAGGGCTGATACGTTTGGTTGAGTTTGCGCTCGCTTCAAATAATCGTTCTTTTTTCATTCACTCAGTGGCATCAGTGTAGCTAGTATGCCGAAATAACACTACTTTGTGCACTAAATACCGGAATATAGGTATACTGAATTGCATAAGATGAAGGGAAGTAGTCCGTCTGAATAGTGATAACTTATGATCAGGTAGGATAGAGAACCAGGTAACTCTTATCAAACGCATCGAGGTAGCTAATCTCGTAAATTCAACTGGTTAATTCTGGCGTATGATGTGGTACATTTCAGTGAAAATCAGCCTTGTTCTAATATTATGATTTAATGAATAATGCAGTTTAATGTTTATTTTGCTTACATTTTAACAAATATAGCTTTCGTTGTCATTTAATTGACTAAAATGTTATGTATTATTTCTGCATGTTGAGTTGGCACCTTGAACTATTTTAAATTCGTGTTTTGACGTAATTTCACACTCCCAAGAATGGTTAGTTAGCTCTGGGACTGTTGTTCCTATCTTGTTTAATAATAGCTTTCCATTTTACCCATCTAGGTGGTTGCGCTAAAGATAAGTTATTTATTGAGTTTAATTAGTTTACCCTTCCAAGGATTTTAGCATGTATTTACCTTGAATTCTGAGTCGTGATATCCGGCAATAGAGCATTCAACTAAATAATTCTGATATTTTACATGATGTAAAACTTTCCTTAAACGCTACAAAATTTCGTGATTAATTTTAATCAAATACGACTCACAGGTATCAGTGTACCAAACGGTCGACACTGGTCACAGCGATATCATCGTAAGTTAGAATTCGCTATCTCAATATGCTCTTTTAGCACGATGCTCAAATGAACTACTATGGGACCACCTTGGCCACCTGCTCCTCTGACGAAGCTGTCAGGCTATTTGACGTCAAAGACAGGAAACAAAAGCTCATTGCTGAGCTCAAAGGGCAAGGTGTTTTCTATTAATTTATAAACTTCTATGCTAATTTTAAAAATCAATTTGCGTTTTAGACATCAGGGCCCAGTTTGGGGTTTGAGTTGGGCCCACCCAATTCACGGCAACCTCCTGGCTTCCTGCAGCTACGACAAGACAGTCATCGTCTGGGCCGAGCATGAGGGCAAATGGGAGCAGTTCTACAAGTACACCGGTCACGAGAGTTCCGTCAACGCTGTCGCCTGGGCACCACACGAGTACGGTCTGGTTCTGGCCTGTGGCAGTTCCGATGGCAGCATCTCCATTCTCACCTACACATCGGCCGGAAATTGGAACGCCGTCAGGATTCCTGATGCTCACACTGTAAGTGGAGGAGTCTATACCACTAAAAAACGTCGTTGGGGCTAAAATTCCACCTTCGCCTTTCAGTCTGGCGTAAATGCAATTTCCTGGGCACCGGCTGTGAATGCGGACTTTGTGCTTAACCCCGTTCTGAGTCAGGCGGCCGCGGGACTGGTGAAACGCCTAGTTTCTGGCGGCTGCGATTCTCTCCTTAAGATCTGGCGGTGGGTTGCACATTCCGTTTCCCCATTTTAACTTCATTACTGAATGAGAATGTATTTTTGCCTCTCTTCCACAGGGAGGACCCGAACAGCGGAAACTGGGTAAAGGAGGAGGGTATGCAGCCGGCCGTGGGTGTGACTGGGGCCAGCGAGGGCGGGCACACGGACTGGGTGCGTGACGTCGCCTGGTGTCCGTCGCTGTCGCTGGCGCGTCAGCAGATCGCCAGCTGCGGCCAGGACGGCCGCGTCATCGTGTGGCAGAGTATGCGCCGCCTCATCACCGCTGCCGACGCCGTCGCCCCTGCCAACGCGACGGCGGACGCTGGCTGGAAGCCGGTGGTGCTGGCCACCTACCCGGACGTCGTCTGGCATGTCTCTTGGTCCCTCACCGGCAACATCCTCGCTGTCTCCGGTGGTGACAATAAGGTACCGTCCTTGGCGATGAGCTTAGGACCAGAAGGGTCCATTTTGGAAGGATAGGGCGATGCTTCACCCGCATCACCCAAAGGTCAAGATGTGTATTTTTATGAGGTGTAGGCCCACCTTTTGTGGCAATTACAGACTCTAATTGTGCGTTGTTTCCAGAGGAATTTTAACCCATTCTCCAGTTCTTCAAGAGACGATGCTCCAGTGGATCTCGACTAGAGACGATGGGTGTCTAAAATCGATACTGAGCTTGAGGTTGACTGGGGATTTGGTGGCCAGACTAGATGCTCAACTTCATTAGAATGTTCTCCCTCGTGCCGCCATTCTGGATTGGTGCAGCATTGCCACCTTAAAAGATGTCGGCGTTCCCCTCCGGAGGCTGTCCTCGAACAACCCTTGAATGAAGAACTCGGTCACCCGCGAAAATTCCCGAATAGCCTCGGCCCTTAATTCTTCCATGAAGGGGAAGTCATTGGCTCGGGGACGGATTTCCAGGAAAGAGCACTTTAGATCATCTTAACTATTTTGTCCTACCCCTGTTCCTAGGTTCTTTCAGCACACCTATTTTTAGTAAGTGGGCTTTTCCTTAAGCCAATGTGGTTTGCCCTTGTAGGTGACTCTGTGGAAGGAGAATCTGGAGGGTGTGTGGGTGATCCTGAGTGAAGTGTCGCGCGGTCGGCAAGCCAACCTCGCCTCCAGCAGTTCGCTGGGTGGCACCAGCGGAACAGGGGGCTACGGTCTTCCACCCGCCACCACTACCACCTCTGCCGCCGGAGCTGGGGCCACCGAAGCGCCCCAGCCAATGACCGGCATCGCTGGCGGTCTCTTTGGCCGGATGGGGATGGCTCCCCCGCCTCCACCGCCCACGGCTCAGCAGCAGCAGCAGCAGATGCCGACGATGATGCCACAGCCGCAGCCGACGGCTGCCTTCTACGGACACTCCAACCCCGCCACTTCGGCCTCTTGAAGGGACGGCGGGCGTGCCTGTGTGTATCAAGCCCTTTACCTCTCTCTCTCTCGTGTGTGTCTGTGTATGGTGGTTCGAGTCAATAGGATGCTTTTTCTGAGCAAAAAAAGACACCTAGTTCTGATTGGGAGTTTGGGGAGTTGGATGGGTCTTTATATTGATGTGTTCGAATGCATTCACGCATTCTTCGCCATAAACTGAGAGTGGATGTGCCTGCCGCTGAATTCCCTTTCTTGAACTCTTAATGAAATATTTGGTGCCTAAAATAATTCTTGAGATAAAAAAACCATCACAAGAACTGTACAAATCTATTCCGTCAGATGTGGACCTCAACTTTGTTGGTGAGGAAAATTTATGGTGGATTTTCGAGATTCAAGTCGAAGAACTGGAGAGTTTCAAGTGAAGAAATACAATTTAATCCCTCCGTAATTTCCTTGGCTCAACATGATTCTCACAACAGTCTTCCCGCTGCCAAATCGCTCAATACGCGCCTACACCAGCCTCCCTCTCTGTTTCAAAGCGACAAAAAACTCTTCCAAGGTCTGTATAAATCTACTCCGTCAAATATACACCAGCTACGGGCGGGAGGGGGGGGGGATGGTTACAGCAGGAACCACCGATTCTACTTCTGTTTCTTGACTGCTGGATTCGCGACAGTCGAATTGAGGTGCTCAAAGTACTCGGGCATGAGAAACTCGGCCTCGAAGCGCTCCAGGTAGAAGACGAAGAGCCGGCGGTTGATGGCCAGATTCATGAACTTGTTGCCCTCGCGGTACTCCGAGGTGGCTCGGATGGCGCTCATCGGCACCCTCAAGGTCGAGCCGCGCTTCGGGAAGACGCCGAACCAGCCGTAGGTTGTCAGCGCTACCGGGGGGTCCAGCCGATCAGCTTCGCGCATCCCTTGCTGCCATGGTAACACCTGGATACGACGAATCACTCGACGCGGGATGAAGCCGCCAACGAAGAGGGTGAAGACACCTGGGGGGGGGGAAGGAAAGACGGAATTGAAGGGAATTGCGCCATCACTCCGACTTGATCCTCCCTTCACTGACGTGAACGAAGGAATCGCCCTATCCCTCCCACGTGATCGGAGGGGGTTACACACAATCCCTGCAACATGTTCCGCAGAATTCCAGGGACATCTCGTACGATTTTTTTTCATTGTTTTAGACTCTTTAAAAATTACGACAAATTTAAGAGGTTCGTAACGCAAAGAAGCTACAATCATCACATTCCGATAGAATCTAACAAACCAACCAATCAGCGTTCGCCCCCAAAACAAGACTCCAAATCCAACAGTGACACTCACCCATGACGAAACAGAGGTAGGGGGCAATGCGTTTCGATCTGGCCTTGTCCTCACTAAGGGCTTCCTTCTCCTGCTCCCCTTCCGCCTTCTCCGTGGCGCCTTCAGGCTCCAAGCCGATAGCCAGTTTCACCTGCTTCGAGAATTCCTTCACATCCGCTTTTAGCCTCTCACCAGTCCTCTTGGCGGCCTCTGGGAGCTCCTTGAAGGGCTCCTCCTCCCCCTTCTTCTCCTGCTCCCTTCGGGGACGCAGAATGACCCTCTTGATGGCCTCCGGAGTGAGGGACTCGAGACGAGAGGCCACATGACGGTTGAAAATGTCCAGGTCCTCCCGAAACCCACTCCAAGTCACCAACGCCGCTGCGTTGATCTTGGAGAGGAGGTAGTAGCCGACGATGCACCAGGCGGAGCCCTGCACCAGACAGAAGAGGCCGAGGGTGCGGTAGAGCCGGATCCTATTCGCCGCCACGTAAATGTCTGTTGCTCCGGCCGTCTGATGCACGGTCTTCTGACAGAGGCTCATCCCGGAGAGCGGGCTTCTACAGCCGCGGAGAAGCAGCAGCCGACTGATCATCTCTCTGTGGGGGGTCAAGGGATAATTAGAAACACCCCACACACTCGGAACGTGAGAAACAAGTAGTCGAGTGGAATATAAGAGAATTTATTTACAGAAGGATTGGAAAACACACAGATACGAGGTGGAGGGATGGGGGGGGCTAGTAGTCGACGTCGTTGTAGCTGACAAGGTTGCGGTTCGCGGGGCCAGAGGGCGAGGGACCCCTCTCGTCGCCATGAGCCGGCGGGGAATGATTGTCCCTCGGTGGACCCCCTCTTCGCATGTTCGAGAACCCTGGAGAGAAGGAAACAAAGCAGGAGGATAGAATGTAATTCCCAGAAAGTGTACTTCAACAGGCCATGCCATAAGTTCTGTCCGATTAGTTTCTCTTATAAATTGAACGAAATTTAAAGTATTTTAGAATGTCTGATGGAGTCGAACATTACGTTTTAGTGTTAAAATACTTTTAAACAACAATAAAATTAAAATGTGCTTAATTAAAGCCCTACTAACAAAGTAGTACCACCGAAGAAGCATTTGAGGTACATAATGTTCTATGAAGGCTCCAGCCAAATCGAGTAGGGTTGCTGTTTTATCAGGACAGTCACGGCGAGAATCACACCACAAACGGTCGAAGAAGAACTTGGTTGAGAGATATTTTCCCGTTATCTACCTTATTCTTCACATTTTAATTCTTCGAAATTCGGACAGAACTTATGGAATGACTGATGGGTTAACCTTTTCTGGTGTATTAGCAAGTCCACTGAGGAAGAGAGTGAAGCTTGCCTTCCCTTGTCCCCAAGAGAGGCCACACCGACCCTCTGGAGAGACTGTAATCAATTCCCCCAGGTCACGTGGGGCCCACGCTAGGTCACCCAGAACCCTCCGAGAAAGAGACACAGAGGAACGCCGCAGGATGCTGCACTGCGGACATAAACCACCGTCCACCGGCTACCAGATCAAGCGCGACATGGAACGCCACGTCGTGCCGGCGCACCACACCATCAACGAGGTGGAGCAGCCCTGGATCGACTTCTTCGCCGCCAACTCCCTTGCCTCTCCCGGGAGCTACGCGGCCCTGCCCCTGACCTCCCACCGACGCACCATCCCGACGGTTTCGAAAGACAAGCTTCGCTACGAGGCCTATTGGGTGGAGGAGGCCATGCGGTGTCGTCAGAGCCGGTCGAGGACTGCGGAGCTCTGTCCACCCAACCTCGTGGGTGGTCCGCTGTGCGAGGAACGCTACTCCGCCTACGGACACATGCGTCAGAGGGACCATATCAGGCAGCTGGGGAAGGCGATGCAGTTTGAGGCGAGGGACGGGCAGCACTACGTCTCGCCACTGATCGAGATTCCCCCCACGTGTCCAATAGTGACTCAGGAGAGGCGATACGACAAGAACCCGAGGATTCCCGAGGGTTTCACTAGGGTGCTACAGCGCGCCTCCGATGATTACAATACAACGTGCAGGCCCTGCAAGATCATTGACCTCTACAAGCCTGAGGACTTCTCGGGCAGGCTCTTGTATTAAGGAGGGGGTTTTTGGAGCATTGATTTTGGCATGTAATGCCATGTTCAGTTGTTGTTAGGGCAGCAGAGGCGAAGACGAAGAATAAAGTGCCATTTGAAACGAGTTCCCTTAGTTGAGGACGGAAATTCCGGGTTGAATGGCGGTTTCGCAGAGTTAAATGAGTGCCTGATTACTTTGATAATATGCACCATGTTTCGTGGGATTGTATTGCGAATTTCGATCAATCAAATCGAGAGGTCGATTTGGACCAAGACAGTTTGTGATTTGTTGACTGGTAATGAAACTAGGAATGTATAGAACCAGGTCACATTCTCATAAGTGAACGGCTATGATAAAGGCGCTATATTAGGAGAACCAATCAAAATATTGATTGAATTTATAATATATTTTAATAGAAGTCCATTTCCATAAGTCCTGTCCGAATTTTATCTTTTTTTAAATTCATCTAAGCATAAAGTAAAAGTTGCTAACATGAAGTACCCAGGAATCATAAGAGGGACATATTCCCGACGAGCGTTTGGGAATGCAAAAGTGAAAATTTCACACTCGAGTTGAGCTTTATCAGTCGAGGAATAAGCAAAAGTTTCTAAACTTTTATGATTTTCCCCTAAAAAATCTCGAACCTCGAGTTGACGACGTCTGCTCCTCTCTCCACCACTTGTAAGAAACAGCTTATGCAGCGCAAGGGGTTGAAAGTGGCAATGGTGAGTTCTTAGAATAGGCAAAAACAAGGGAATTTTACAATAATAATCTTGTTAATAAATTGACGGAAGTCACAGGTAATCACGGAAGGTGCATTGCTTAGTGAATATTTAACTAAATGTTGCATTTGGTGACTTGTTTTATGTACCCAAAAATCGGACAGAACTTATGGCATGAGCTGATAAAATCACCATTAGTGAAACCACACAAAATGGGGCTTAACTTGTAAGTTACTTTAAAAAAACCCAAATCTAAACGCACTTCTAGGTGGATGGCGTGAGTAGGGTCGTTCGGCGTTGTCCTCAAAGTGAATGTCCGGCATGCGATTTTGCCTACGAGCATAATTGACGCGCAATCGGGTCTCATTGTACCTCGTTTTGTCCAACTGCAACGGCGGAAAATTTGACATATATTTCGCAAAAAAAATACTACTCCTCAAAGCCCACTTACCTTTAGCGCCCTTTCAGCCATCTCAGCCGACCTTAGTGTCACGAATCCGTAGCTGAAAGAGAAAATTGTAAAATCACACACTGAAAATCACCTCAAAGAATTAATAATTTTAACAAAACTGACCACTTTTGCTCGTCTACGCGGATGTTAACGATGGGGCCATAGGGTTCCATAATCTCGCGAACACTTGCAACGTTCATGTCATTGAAGCTGATGTAGAGAGTACAGCCACCACTGCCACCGCCGCCAGCACCACCATTGCTTCGATAACGATCGTCACCTTCAGCATCGGAAGAAGTGGAACTGTGCATTCGGGGAAGCCGTTCGGGGTCATTTGTATTGTCCACAGAGCCTTCATGTTGAGAACCTGTGTTCGTAGAGTACCCAGAGGCATTCATTCGTGGGCCCGCCACGAAGTTGTCATAGAGGTTTTGCTTTTTAGGCCGAGGATTTTCTAGAAAATTTCGGGTGCATGAGTAGCACGGATGACAGGTACCTGAACCATCATCCACATCATCTTTGATTTTGCGTTTGAAAACATGACGGTCGTTGCCGGTGTCAAAGGAGATGACACCAGACTTGATGAGTTTCATGGCCTCTTCCTTCGCTTGTTCAGTTGTTTTGGTCACTAGCAAAAAAATGAACAATGAATAGCAGGCTTACACTTCTTTGGTGCTTCGGGTTTGATACGTTTCGAGTCCAATTCCTGCTTAAGATCACTCAAAAGCCTTTTCTGCAAAAATTTAAAAATAAAACAAACCTACGGCCTGCTTCAAAAGTTTTATTTCCTCGCGAAGTATGACTTCTTCATCAGATGGTTGGCACAAATTAGGAGGCATGACTGAAATAGTTAACTTTAATGGAACCTACATGCACTGAAAATCTCCTCGTCATCATCACTAAAAAAATTATTACACTCCATAAATCATACCTGATACGGTCAGATAAATCCGGGTGTAAAGATGGCTCCACAGCACTGCTCATCTCGAGAAAAAATTACAACTATGGGTGATTACATAGCGCGGACATCCACAAGCACGATAAAACATCAAAAGTGCCAATTGTAAAATGCTGTAAGAGAATCGCAATCAATAAAAAACAACTCAAATTGTATCCATTTGAGTTTGTCTTCACTCAAGTACATTGAGTAATAACCTTAGTTCCGTTTATATACACTCAAAATAAATTCCCAAGGAGCCTTTACGTACATTTGTGGGATTATTAATCTTCTCTCTAATTCATTAGTTTATGTTTGATTTTGAAATTTCGGCAGTAAAAACAAACTATTTTTAAATTTTAGATATACACTCACCATACTTCTACTAAATCAGATGTATATGTATGGCTTCCTTGACCTTGGTGGTACTTATAGGAATCACAATGAGAGCAGTCGTTTTGTCTCGAAACCTGTGCAAGTTTCTGCCCCGAAACACCTCACGCTTTTTAAGCACTTTTACTGATGTACATGAACCATCTGCTCCAAGACCAGATTATTATCCTAAATGGTCTGCTTCCTCTGCGGAAATATTTTCTGAATTGGCAGATGGTAAATTTTCCTCCATTTCCCTATTCAGATAATAGGTCAAAACGTGTTCCTCCAGGGAGCTACTTCCACTCCTCGAGTTCTTCAGGATATGCTCTGCGAACATGTGATGGAAAAGAATCTAAAAAATATCAATCTTTTTCAATTTTATCCTTTGGGTCCAACTCCATACCTCTCTGAGGATTTTCGAGGACGGATAAGACTCTCAACGGCTTATGGAAGTAGGTTCATTATTCCTCCAACCATATTTTTAGGCCAATATTGTCGAGATGCCGTCAACGAGGGACACGCCGATTACATCCCTATATTGCTCTCGGATCTGCCCCTTTTCTACCGCACAAAACTCGTTCCCTTTAAATACGCACTCATTATGGTTTCTCCGCCCGACAAGCACGGCTTCTGCACCATGGGCTCTGCTGTCGGTAGTGCACGATCCGCCATCAAGTGTTCGGAGAAAATCGTGGCCCAAGTCAACCCGCACGCTCCCATCACCCATGGTGACTCAGCCATCCATATCAGCCAAATCGACTACCTCATTCAGGGCTCAGAACCCATCTTTGAGGTCCCTTCGATCAAGCCCTCGTTCACGGAGAAGAAAATAGCCGAGATTATAGCTAATGAGCTGATTGTCGATGGTGCGACTCTTCAGTTGGGGTTCGGTACCATTCCGCATGCAGTCACACCCTATCTTCGTGGGCACAAAGACCTGGGTCTACACGCGGAGAACATCTTCGATGGCGTCGTGGATCTCGTCAACCTGGGAGTGATTACAAACAAGTTTAAGAAGGTGCGGCAGGGTCGTATAACCGCGAGTTATGTTGTGGGCACTAAACGTGTCTATGACTTCGTTAATGAGAACCCTCTGGTTGGTGAGTCCGTAGGATTCATTTCTTGATATGTTTTAGGCGTCGAACCGGAATTGCTTCGATAGCCACTTTATTAAAATTGACGTCTGTGGGTGTTGTGATAATTGCTGTGGTCTTATATTAAAGTCGGCAAAGCCTGTTTCAATCCATCATTAAAATTATATTAAACGAAGGATAATTGTGTAGCTTTTTGATCCTCACTTAATCAGAAAAAATTATAACTTAAAACATTACGTTTTGGTCACTAAAGGGGTGATTTCATAATAAGTTATTTGTAATTATTTTTATTTCAAAAGTCAGTTTACTAATTATATGGATAAAAGGTGGGTGTATTCGAGACATTTTGATCCTTTTGTCTTGATAAAAAAACATATGTTTTGAGGAATTTGAGATCTTCTGCATTCAAGAAAAGGTAATGCATACTACAATGGCCTATTTTTTTAATCCAGCACTGTTAGTTCTAATTGTGAAATAAAATTCTATTAAACGATCAAAATTTTGTCGATTTGGATTAAATTTGTGACTTTTGTTGAACAGGTGCAGGTTCGGCCATCTGTGGATAGTAGAAGGATGTATTTAGGACATTTCATTCTTTTTTTCTTGATTAATGGGCCTGTCTTGGAAACTTTGCGTCTTCTGCATTTAGGCTTCCGGTCACTAATATTAAATCCAGCGAGGTCAGTTCTAATCCTATAATATAGTTCTCTCAACCAAAGGTAACTCATTTACATTTTTGTCCGTCACTAAGCCGGAGAAAATGTTAACACCATGTTAAGTTGATACGGTTTCGGTCATCAGAATTTATATTATGTTCTCTGAAATTAAAAAAATGTAACTTTTCAAATTGTAGGTGAGTAAATTTTCTAATAAATGGCCTGACTTCGGAATTTTACATCTTCTGCATAATCCACTGGCCTAATATTCAATCCAACACCGTTAATTCTAAAAATTCTATCAAGAAATGGCATCTCGTTTAATTTTCTTGTATCACATAGTCGGAGAAAAATTGTAATTTTGATAAACAGGTGTTGTTTTGTTTGACAATAATTTGGTTTTGTAATTAAATAGTAATTTTTTATTTAAATAGGTAGTTCTCAAGTAAATTAGATACAAGTGGATGTTTTTTATGATATTCCATTTATCTATTCTTAATGAATAAACCTGTTTTGGGGAATTTATGTCTTCTGTATTCAATATCTAATATCTAATCCAGAGGTGTTAATTATATTCCCAAATTAGAATTCTCCCAAGTGGTCCGATAAAATTTATAAATTTTGTTAAAAAGGTGGGTTCGACCATCGCGGAGATGATTTTATTAGATTCTTGCAATAAATAGAATAAGTAGTTTTCAAATTTTGTGGTTAGAATGTGGGTATACTTGGGATATTCCATTCATCTTCTCGCAATAAATTGCTTTGCTTTTATTGCTTTTGCTTTCAAGCGTACGTATTGCATGTTGGTCCAATTTTCAAACCACCGTAGTCAGTTATAAGCTTAAAATAAACATCTAGCATAGAAAAGATATTCATACTATTTTTATGCATCACAGGGTCGGAGCAAAATTTGCATATTTTGATAAACAGGCGATGTTTCGGTCATCAAAGGGACGAATTCACTGTGTGCTCTTTTTAGTATAACATGATTTTTTACTGAATATATAATTCTCAAATCGTGTGGAGAACAGATGAGTGTTTTGGTACATCTAAATCGTCTTTTTTACAGCAACAAACAAATTTTCTGAGGATCTTCTTGCCATACAACCATGCGATATTTTATGAATTAATAAGAAAATGATTTGCGTCATTCGGACAACATTACTCAAAAGGAGGTCACACTCTGGAGTCCGGAATTTACGCTTAAAGGCTAATTTCGGTTCCAGACTGCAAATTTACTATGCAAGATCCTCATTCCCCTGGAGCTTCTACCTGCTACTTTATATCTTTGAAGCCCTCCAAGACATTGCCTGGACGAATGCCAACGATCGAATCGCGAGGAATCCCAAGGTGACCTCGGTCAACACCTGTCTGGAAATGGATCTCACTGGACAAAGTGCTGGAGATGGCCAGGCTGGACGCCTCTTTAATGGTGAGTTCAATCAAATCGTATCTTTCTCGAAAAATATCATCGAGTAGTTTGACATTATCGCCTTAGTCAGAAAGGATGACAACTAGTCAAGAATTCGTACTGTATTTTATTATTATTTAATATTCGCAAAAGGAGGAAAAAAAATCATCCATATTAACTACTTATTTTAACTTCGGTGAAAATTATGAAGCTGATCTCGCGATACGCTTATTCTCAATTCGAAAGTGGGCCAAATGAGATTTCGCTACTACTTTAACTTTTATGTAATTTGATTGTTTTTTAACCATTATTGTTAATTATGCCTATTTGTCGTTTTTAAAATATATGGAACCCTTTTTTATTCGATGTTGTAGCATTAAAATTAGATACGTGATTGTTCAGAATCCTAGGCTATGTAAAATCATGAAATTTCTATTCTCCAATTAAATTTATTAATGAGTGAATAGAGCGAAATTGTGGATACCGTTTCGCTAGGGGAATGATTAAATCTTGACTCTGGATTGCAATGAATGCCAAGGAGTCTAGATTAACGCTTTATAGATCCAGAATCATTGTGCCAAAACTAGCGTGTTTACGATTTATTGCGAAATCGAGGCTACTCACGCTTTTATTACATCCCATTTTACGCTAAATTCCTGGTGTTAGTGGAGGTACTGAATTCATAGGGCTCGTAAAATCACCCTCAACGTGATTGGCCAACCGAATTCGTGGATGTCTTATTGGTTATTCGGTACACACGAGTCATATGTATGTAGAAAGAGCACGTGTTGAAGTTGAACAGATGAATTGTGTAATACCTTTTAGGTCCCTCATTGAGTCCTTCGCTCTCTTACAAATGTCTCCTCCTACATCTGTGTGATTACATTAGGCTCCAATCCTAATATGCGTAAAGACAGGCTGTACCTGCTGCTCTGGTGCTTTTACTACAAATTGTCTGTCTTTATGACAAATTATCTTGCCATTTAAAAGATCCAGTCAAAAGCACAAATGTGGAATGAATGAAATGTAGCTCCTTTCTTTGGGGTAGATCTCTAGCCGTTTTTTTCCACTCGAGAGCCGATATCATAGTAGACATAATAAATTGGGTATATTTAGCGTTTGAAAATACTAAAATAGCCCGAGTTTAGATATGTCGAGTCTTACTTAGTTAATAATACGCTCCATCTGTTATCGAATTATATTATCACGTATGTCCTATAGTGGCCCACTTCATTCTTCCTCTTTGGGTCGATTTGTGGTAAATATTTTCCGTTTTTACCTTATAAGTCCCACTAATTAAACTGTTTCCGTAAAATGCACGTTTCCTTAGTCAGTTGCAAAGATAAATTATTTTATTCTTTTATTACTCATATTTGTACCTTTTCAAGGAAAAAACTGACATTGTTGCTTAAATCCTAGAAATTTTTTCAGCGTACGTTCCTAAACGCACTTTCGTTACAAGAATAGCTAAAAATATTTCGCATTTGTAGGAGGGTAATAATACCACTTTTACTTACCAATGGCATAATTTAATCTTCATTTTATTTTTTTTTTCTGTTTTGCTCCAACTAATCAGCTAGTTTGATTTTATGTGTTCTATCAGCAGCAGCAAGAATGGCCAATATTATCCTGCATCCGTAACAGATTGGTAGTCCTAATTATATCAAATGATTACCCACTTCATTTCCCTTCTTTGTGGTTATAGACAACA
Organism: Anomotaenia brevis; assembly: GCA_030710315.1. Lineage (NCBI taxonomy): Eukaryota > Metazoa > Platyhelminthes > Cestoda > Cyclophyllidea > Dilepididae > Anomotaenia > Anomotaenia brevis. Next base: position 293,718 of record JAUOZQ010000090.1, read on the forward strand.
AAAAAAATATTAATTTTGCTGCTTAAATTGTATTTACTAATTAGCATAAGTTTCACTATACATGTCCTTAGTCAGGGTAGCTAAATATATTCTGCATCTGAAACAGAGTAATAGGCTCAGCTACACATTATGATTACCAATTTTATTGCCCTTATTTGTCCCATTTTTACGAAAAATTCTTAATTTTGTTATTTTTTCTGCCTATTTATTAGCCAGTATAATTTCCTACAACCTATCAGTTCGCACGTTTGGCTAATGTTGTTCCGTACCTACCGCAGAATAGTAGTCTCAATTATACCACATAAATAATCACTTTGTTACCCTTTTTTTGCTATCCCCCTGGGAAAATACTTTCATCTTTTTCTATTAAAATCTCATTAATAAGTCTATATGATTTTCTGCGTGAAAGTTATTGTTCAATAAGATTTTTCTGCAACTGCAGTTTCGAGTCAATGAGTTAGATGCATAACTTGTAGTATTCTGTATCTAGGTATGAATAATGATATAGCGTATTTCTTGTAATTACCCATAAATACTTTCTATTTTTTCTTTCTAAGTATTACGACTAGCCTTATATCTCATAATTATTTTCTTTATTTTGTGTTTTTCTCTTAAATTTCACGTATATGACTGATATCCTGAAATAACTTTCTTGTTCAAAGAGCTATAATAATGTCTAATATGCATTGTGATTAACTATTATATCGCCCTTATACTTAAATTTCAAGGAAAATTTTTATTTTTCTGTTTAAAGCCCATTAATTACCTAGCATACATTTATCCGTGCAAACTCTGTTTCAATGTGGCTAATAGCATTATTTTTCCCCTGCTACAGGTGTGGGCGGTCAGCTGGACTTCACACGCGGCGCCAGCCTCTCCTCTGACGGCCTGGGCCGTCCAATCATCACCATGGCCTCCAAGACGGCGGCAGGGACATCATCGATCGTACCCACACTTTCCCGCGGCTCCACTGTGGTGGCAACACGAGCCCATATCCACTACGTTGTCACGGAGTACGGGATCGCCTACCTCTTCGGCAAGACCCTGCGCCAGCGCGCTCACGCCCTCATCCAGATCGCGCATCCCGACTTCCGGTGGGTGTTTCAGATCCCACCCCACCAGCACCCGCACTCGTTTTTGCAGGAATGTAGATGAGACGGGCAGGTTACAGTAAACGATAGCCGAAAATCGGCGGCCTTACGTTATACATATATCCACTTCCGATTTTTAAAACCCAATGCGGCAACAATGGATGCCCGACTCTAATTGGTTGGTTCCTAATGTTTAGCGACCGTTATGAAGATAGCCTATGCAGTTGCCACTAGCCACTGAACATTTGACCCTGGAAAAATTGGACTTTTAACTGGCAATCTATATAAATATTTGTTTCTGCCTTTAGAGAAGCTCTGGAGAGAGCGGCTTTCGAGAACCTGAAGACGATGCCCGCTCCCTGAAGTGGAGTGAAGAAAGTTGCCGAACTAACTCGATCTTTTTGAGCGCCAATTTCGTTTTCTCTCTTGCTACACCTAATGTGTAATTGCCTTGTACCTAGACTGATCGACTTTCTTAATTGCGATGCAATGTACTTTGTTTATAGGATTTAATTTCCTTTTTGTAAAAATGAGAGAAGGACAATTTAGTAGGTATTCTAGGGACTTTGACACAATTTCTATAATTCGATTCAATGAAATCTAAAAGTAACACCCTATTTTCCAGGCTTTCTTATCAAGCAAACCTATCAGCCTTCTGATTCGTTGACTCTCATGGTGGATTCCCTTGTTTGGATTGCCGTCCAATGGTCAAGAAGTTTAAAACGCTCGTTATTTTGCTCATCCGTAGCCCTTATACAATCCAATTAAGTTCCCTAGAGGCCGAAAAATGACTAATACCACGAGAGATGTGCCCACGCCTTTATTCCCTCTCTAACCAGAGAATCAATTATTTTACTTTCGATAGGTTCATCATGTATTTTGTAAATGTAAAATGAATTCTCAAAATCAACATTATAGGGATTCAAGCACCTCTAGAGCTAGTGAGTATACCACTAGGGAAGTCAATCAGTCACGATTCAAGCACCTCTTGAGCTAGTGAGTATACCACTAGGGAAGTCAATCAGTCACGATTGAGTTATCGCGGTGATGAGCTTTTTATAACTGAGTTCCAGGACTTTCAGTCCGGAACTAATGTCCAACATGCAGTTAGTCTCGTTACATCTTTGAGTAATATCTGAGGCTTCCAGTCAGGCTTTTGCCAACAGCACCGGAAACTCTACACTGCATCTTGACCGTTTAACCGAAAAAAGGCTTTGAATCACCTGATTTCTAAAGAGACGTCAATTATGCAACAACCAAAGATTGCAATCCTTACTCTCACACTTAAGCATAGAAACTAAGACGAAATATGTCGCCAAAATGTATTTAAGTGGAAGTGTAAAAACATACATTGACATGAATCGTCGGTTGAGCGAAATGCATTTCTAGTTAGTTGTGATCCATAGCGTCCCCTAAAATTAACAGACATATTACGACAAAGTTAATGGACTTTAGGTATGAAAAAAAAACAACTGGACTTACCCCTTGCCTCTACGGTGTCTGAAATCTCCGACTGTTCAATGAACATGTAATCCTCTTGGTATTCCTTAAGGTAGCTCGTAGAGCGAGATTCATCAATGAAAAGCTGGTAGACCTTGCGGATGTCATCTTTGTTCACTTCAACACCCTAAAATTTACAAGAACCAGTAACTGACCACTTCCAGAAGTACTAAAGCCCAAAAAAATGATGAGAAAACCAACCTTGCGGCGCCGACAAACAAGGCTAGCTGTGGTGATAAGTTGGATGGCATAACGCAGGGAAGAATCCATACCGATCTTAGTCAGAACGACAAGAGCCTCATCGCTAATATCTACATCCTCTTCTTCGCAACGGATCTTCAAGATTGACTGAATTTCCTTTTCTGTGTAGGGCTCAGTTCGCACTATCAAGAGACGATCCAACAGATCGATTGGAATACCATGGGGGCTCTTGTATCCTGTGCCACGAATCCTATAATGGAGCAAAGTATTACAGATAAACTCGGCAAAGCACAAATAACAAAAAGCAGTCTTGAAAAACTCACGTGGTGATGCCACGGTTGGTAGCCATGATTAGAATCGGAGCCATGTCCGATTCCAGAGCGCGGTTGAGGAATGAGAAGCATTCAATATCGAGCATGTGTACCTCATCGATGAACAGAACGCCAGGGACAATATCCGCTTTACCCTCTTCCCGCCATTCGACAACTTTGGCGTTGATTTGCTCGCGAACCTCCGACTTAATTTCGCCAGTGTCGCCGCTGAAGAGAGCCAAAAAGCCCTGGGTTCGGCTGTTGATGACGTCGATCTCGTGAAGTGTGACGGTGTGCACAACTTCTTTGCGCTTCTGCAATTCTCCCTCTGGACATTGGACAAATTTGGTCTGCATCCCAGTGGCATCGAAATCCCGGGCACGAGAAAAAGAGCGACCCAATTTGGTGATTTTACCAGATGGCTTATCGATGGTAATGACGTCACCGGCCTGAATCTTTTCTTTCATAATGCAGTCGATCATCTTTTGACCCAAATCATAGATGGTCTCCATTTCTGTTGTTTTGATGCTGAGCTTGCCAACTTTAGCACCAGTGCCAGTAGCGGGGCGATCGATCATGATTTCCACGACCTCTCCCTCAATTATTTCAGCCTCTTCCCTAAAAGGTCAAATTAGAAATGAATCGATCAGCTTACTTGATACGAATACCAATTGATTTACGGAAGGCCTGGGTGAGAGCTTCAGTTTTACTCATTTCTAACGAGTAAATTTCACTACCGGCCATAGCAGTGAAAGGGGTATCATGACCAATAGCCTGTGCCATTCCCATGGCAATAGCAGTCTTGCCTGTACCAGGAGGACCAGCCAAGAGAATAGCACGACCAGCAATCTTGCCTTCGCGAATCATTCCGAGAATAACACCAGCAGCCCTACGAGCCTTCAGTTGGCCGACCATTCCCTGTGAGTTTGGTCGAGCATCGAGTTCATCGTTGAGCCCAAGACCACGAATGTGAGAATGGGCACCAATGCGTTCAATTCGAGTAATATCCCGAACTGCAGCCTCTTGAACTGTTTTCTGGAACTGTGAGGAAAGAAATCAAACATTTAAAACCTATATAAACATATTTGTAAATAAAGCGTTGCCAAGCCAGAACGCACATTAGCCATTATTCAAAAACGCCTCACTAGGCAAACTTTCCAATAAGCACGATATAACTAACAGTTATACACAGTAGTTCTATGTCTATTTTTGTAAAAACTACATAATATCAATCAATTTTTTCTAAGTATTTAAAATTTTTTAGCAAATTAGGTTAGTTTTCTGATATATATTTATTATATATCAAACTTATTATTATATATTACCGAACTTCATTATCGACACAAATACATAGAATTTATAGGAACACAATCCTAGCAATATCTCAAGCAGTTTTATTTATCGTATGGTTTACCCGAATTATTCCAGTCTTTAGTGTTTAGTTCTAAGTTTTTGGAGGAAACACCACGAATCAATTGATTTATCTTCTTCATTAGGCATTAAAAATGTGCTCCAAAACGTACAAAATTTATTTGAGAGCCTAGGTGGTCCCTCAAATTAGTCCTGTGTGTTCGCAACTTTTTAGCATTTTTTTAGAAAAATAGTTGAAAATTCTTCTTTTGATTGTCTGTAGTCACTTTCGTCACAATCATCAACATATATGAGCATAAATTTCTCTAAAATGCAATAAGGTGTGATCGCAAGAGTGACATACATGTGGACGGTTTGGAATCCTGGAGTCATAATTTCACAAAAACATGGATTCGGGACCAATTTCTGATGCCTAAATCAAACTTAATCAACTAACTAAACTCGTTGGATGACATGCAAATATATCTCATGAACATAGTGCTCATGAGTTTGTAGCGGGACAACTGCTCTTAGGTTATCTTCCTACATGGATCAGTTAAAGTAAGACTATGGGATGATAGAGATTACGTGATTAATAGAGAGGAGTGTCTGTATCAATGCCTTATCCGTAAACAACTTGGCCAATGCACTCAGGTAGTGGCGCGAAGATACTCTCAGGTCACTACAATTTTATAGCGCTACGTTCCACCAAAGTCCTCTCCAAGACGGATCAACTATCGCGGTTCAAATAAGGAGTGTCACTACCGGGATCATTCATTGGTCAACCGAAGGGCGAATAATATTGATTGACGGTTAATTCGAGACATTCTGGAGATAAGTCAGTCATCCAAACGAATATTACCCAGAGTTTGCTTCGCTTACACAAGTTGAGATTCGGGGTGCAATATCAAGATTTTGCCAAAAACGAATGATGGCTAACTAATTAATTCTCTATGGACTCAACTCTCGCTCTTTAATCGCATTAATTTCCCTCCAAATTACCGAATTTTGCTATCGAATTAGCGTTCCTGATTGTATATGTAGTGGCGCTGTTTAATTTCACCGTGACCTGAGAGTAGCTTCGCACTGCCACCCATGAACATGTGAATCTCCCTGTGGACTGAGGCACTGACCCTGATCTAGTTGGCCAAGGTGTTTACAACTCGAGTTGACGAAAATGCTAACCTTCGTCGTAGACAGTGGCAAACGATGCAGCCACAGCTGAGAAGAGAACTTTATGGTTCTTCTTACATCATTCTGGTGGGACCGCCCAGGAATAATCCACATTGACTTGTTTCCACCTAGTGTTCAAATCGTTTTACCTACTCCAAATGCTAACAGCCCAGAGAAGTTGTAAAAAATACGCAGTTCATCCAAAACTAACACAAGTTGTAAGTGAGGATGCAACTCTTCGTTCTACTTTCGTAAAAAAATTAAACTCTTACATCATGAATTAATTGCGCCGATTTCTCAGATTTTCTACCCAATCAGCGTTCCTGATCTTGCGGTGACCTGATTAAAGCCCAACACTCATCACGTCATTTAGCGGCTTACACTGCGTGCGTGCAAGCCAGGTATCGATTGCGTTCATCGATCCCCCATCTTATCGTTCTAATTGTTGATCAATGAATCCGGTAGCCCATGATTTTTGCAGCCTGAAAGCACAGCTTACCATACGTTTACACACAGACTTAATAAACACCTACCTGGGATGGCTTATTCGTCTTTAGAAGAACTATTAACGTTGCCAAACTTTACAAATACTATAGACTTCCCCCGCTATTTAGGAGTGTGTCTTGTTAGTTAAAAAGTGCTCTTCGCCTTTTTCTGCCCTGTTGGTGAATTGATTTACTTTTGTGGTTTAGTAAATAGTGGCAATTGGTTAATATATCGATCAACCATTCCAATATCGAGCCTTAAAATTCCATGGAAACATGCTTAGAAGATTATATCTGTAACAAATTCATGCTGTCTATCGTGGGCGGTGGTTGAATTCGACCAAGTCACCCAATAAAGTCTGTCCGAATTCGAATGTCAGTTTCAACTTCTTTCTGTGGAGTGGCAAAAGCCGTTTCTTCTAAATGATCTTATCAGCTACGAAACTGCAGCCTGAAGGAGTAAGTTAAGGAGAAAAGGCCGGATGAGAATTTTACCCCAACCAAGTTCTTCTAAGTCAGGCAATATGACACTTGCTACTAAGTACATGGGTTAAGCTTCCAATCACTACCCAGTAACCAATAGAAATACGCTCAAGACTCTTACCATCAGCCAATGAGGGTCGACTATAGTCTTAGAGCATCGAACCAATAGGATCTTTCGTATAAGCCATCATTTCTATCGTTGCCAACTTTTGCTCTTTTCACTTTCGTTTTCTAGTAGTGAACGTGGCACCGGTTCCTGTATATGAGAATACACTGAGTCATTTTGAAAATCTTACAAATGTACGAAAAAACTGCGAATATCGCTATTCTGCAAAGACCAAATACCGGAGTCTTTCTGTTTCATTTGAAGATGTGTATATGAGTGTAAAAGCATCTAAACCAGTTAGTTTTGGCTTTATATAGCAAAATGACTGATTTTTTATTATCATAATATTTAGCAATTGAATTTCATCTTCTGCAAAAAGCTCAAGGTTTGTACCAAATTCTAGCATCCTAATCGCTAATGCAAGGTCCTTGAAACTAGGGCATCTAACTTCACCAAAATCGATAAGGTGATTAATATTGTTTATGTACTTGTCGTCGTAATGAATTCTGGGGCCACAAAAACGGTCTGATAGTCACCATAGAATGAGTCATAAGTTATACTAGTTGATTGTATTGATCACCGGGAAATTCCCTGTCTCGGTGTTACACCGATCGATAGAGGCTGTTCCAATTACCTGCTTTTTGGGAGTTTCATTCCAATGTGACCAATAATACGCATCTACCATCTGTGATGTTGATACAAGCTAAAAAGTCATTGGATGTTGCAAACCACCCAATTACATTACAGCGTAAATAGTCGCAGTTATCTCATTGGATACTGTCTCTATGATTTCAGAACCGCTATTGATTAAAAGTATACATTGTAAAAGCAGATAAACAGGCAAGTCCTGGTTCTGCATTAAAACAGGAATGCTTTGTCGGATCACAATATTTCCCTATTGCATTTAATCATATGCGAAAGATTCAAGACTTGTGTGCCAATTTCTTTCTAACATGTTACTAAACCGCAACTGATTAACTGATTAATGCGGTGTATATGCTCCCCATTTAAAGGCGCTTTAAATTCTCCCCTGCTACGGGGATTTTTGCGTTTCATCGAATTGTGACCAATAATACGGCTTCCTCATCTGAGGTGTTGGTATTAGATGATGCTAACCACCCAATTACGTTACAGCATACGTATTTGAAGTTCTCTGATTGGATGCAGTCTGTATGCGTTCAGAACGATTATTGGTTAAGCGTAGGCATTATCTATTGGACCGTTCTAGATATCATCTGAGCTATGCTCAGATAGTGACTTAAGATAACTCAAAATTTCAGTATTGCATCGATCTATTGAGGGGTTCGTAAGTTTGGTGACCTAGAATTTACATGTTTTACAATATATCGTGGTTATAACAGAGTAAGAAACTCTCGCTATCCCTTTAATCTAATCTGTGATCTAACAACCCAGAGATGCCCTGTCTACTACAGAATTGGCTATTTCCCTTTGTGGTCCCCACAGATTCGCTAAAAAGGTGGCTAAAATTCAGGAAAATTAATATTTCAGAATCATCTCGACCTTTGAAATTTTTTCCTTAACTCAATGCTCATAAATCCTAACTGAGATCCCATTTCCACGCACGGAACCCAACCCCAAACAAATCGATTGATTTTGTCACCAAAAAACTTTCAGTTCTTCAGGGGTAAGTTTATATAACCACCGATAATCTTTATCGATTATTACCTACAACTGCACTGATACTGAACTTTGTGATCGATCTATTCTTTGCCCTAATATCCAGGCCCTAACTATCCAAAAAATTATTCCCAATAATTTGAAAGTCAAATAAAACTAAAAGAGATTCTTATTCGAATTTATTTTTTAAAGGAGTATCATGATCTCCTTGAGAATCGGAATCTGTAACGGCGCGAAGGACGCAGCTTCCTTTATCGGAATCGTAGGCACCGAATAACCAACATGCCTGGTCAAGGAAAAAGCGGTAAGGGTATTGGCAAGGGGGGTGGTAAACGCCACAGGGGGCCAGTTCGTGACACCATCCAGGGTATCACGAAGCCCGCCATCCGTCGTCTAGCGCGTCGTGGAGGTGTGAAGCGCATCTCGGGTCTCATTTACGAAGAAACACGCATAATCCTCAGAGAATTCCTGGAGAATGTGATTCGTGATGCTGTCACCTACATGGAATACGCGAAACGCACGACAGTCACTGCCCTGGATGTCGTCTACGCCTTGAAACGTCAGAAGAGGACAATCTACGGCTTCGGTGGTTGAATCCCAACTCACCCCTTTTCCCTTTGTGTAGAAATTTAATGCATTTTTAAATGAATGAGTCTTTCAAGTCATCTGATACATCGTTCTTATTTTTTCATGGTTCAAGATTGCTTCTAGTAGTAGCCAACAGTAGCAGACTGGCGCGTTGTTATAAACATTTCTTGTGCCTTGATGGCGTAGTGAATTCATAAAATGTATGCTACGGATGAGGGTGTGTCATTGGTACTGCCAATTTTGTCGATGTGAGTACAGGCAGTAATTCAATTCTGTCAAATTATACCACCGTTGTGAAAACTTGTGGTTTCACAGGTTTTATCGATCGAATTCCGTCGGCTGATTTCTTGGTAGAGGAAAAATCGATAAACGCTATACTTCGAAATTTATCATCGTGGATGAAAGTTGAAAATACCATCGAAGGAGATCCAGTTGTACAAGCAGCTTACATTTTTTAGGGCTTATTTTTTTGTAAATCTTTTATGTGATTTCGTTACTCATATTCCGCAAAATAGTCTAGTTTACGAAGCTGAAACGTAACTGGTTCACAGGCTCTGGCTAAAATATTTATCATAGGAGCATGAGCACCAGCATTTCGGCAACAGTTTCTTTGTAAAATTGTCATTGATATTGTAAATTTCGTCGATATGATACCGACAGTAGGTGGTTTATGAATTTTGTCAAAGTATACCTGCATTTGCGAAAATTTGTGTATCCACAATTTATATCAATCGAATTCCGCCAGTTGATTTCAAGCTAGAGAAAAATCGATAAATTTAATTGCCTGAAATTATGCTACTCCAGATGGAATTCTAGGGTATGGACATGAGTGAAATTTAAAATTCCTATAAATGTGCAAAATCGAACATACAAATAGTACTTCAGTTGTATTGTTGACTTCATAGCTGCTGGTGCATGCATAATCTCGTTCTTTTTATGGCTCAATACCACTATAGGTGGTCTCCAAATCTTGCAAAATATACCCGCATTGTCGAATATCTGTGATTTCGCAGTATTTATCGATCGATTTCCGCTAGCTCATTTCAGGCGAGAAGAAAAATCGATAAAGACACTCATGAGAAATTTACCACTGAAGATGGAATTGCAAAATTGTCGTGGGTTTTGAGATAACAAAAAAATTAATTATTTTTTGATCAGGACCCTCGCAGAAAATTGTGCTGAATTAAATGCGACTTTATGACAATTTAAAATGTTTTTCTAGATGTAAGTGTTGATTAAGCTTTCCTGTGCAGCTTTATAAATGCTCGTGGAGAAAAGATTTTTTTTCTAAAATCATCTCAAAATGTCGGGTTCACAGAGTGTAACTTTATTGAGAATGATGGTTCCCAGTGTCTTAGTTGCTAATCTTGCACTTCAAGTATCGATTTTATGACAACAATCCCTTGTTAGTAAAAGCTCCAACAGACTCACAAAATTTCTCAACAAGACCCCTCACCCAAAGCAGTTGCTAATGCTGCAGCACCATCTGTTTGGATATAGACATGGCGACACCCCCCTCTATCCAAACTCTCACCTCACTAATTGAGAACTCAAACACAACTATCGAAGCTGAGGGACGGCGCCGAATAGCTTTTCAATGAGTATAATGAATCCATCTTTGACCAATAATCTAGGAAGAGCTGAAGACTTAAATCGATGCAAACTTGTTTATCAATCAGTGAATCTGTCTGAATCGAGAGTGAACGCATTGTTTCATCGACCAATAAGTCTTATTTTTGCGTTATTTCTCGATGTTTAAATACCCACGAGTAGAGTGCAACCTAGTAAGTGAAAACCTAAAAAGCGAATCCGGCACGATGTTGGTTAGACTGTGGTCGAATTTCAGATATGAAATCCCTAATTTTTAGTTAATATAAATAAGTATTTATAATTAAAAGAAAATTATGCAAAAATAGGAGTTTTGGTGTTTTTATCGATTAAAATTGATCCATGGTAAAAAGTAATCTGTAGACTGGAGAAAAATCAATAAAATTTTAACTGCGAATTTTGACATTGTTGGTGGATTTGGAAAATATTAGGGAGCTATGGAAACAGTTTAAATAAAAATTCAAATTTAAGTGTTTCCTTGGGGCTAGTTAAAGGTAAATTTTTATAGTATTGAGTTTATAAATACTGTGGATCAGTTGAAAGGTCATCCCTAATTTCTCTTTAAAATGAGGTTTCCAAAAACCGTGATGCTTGCTTTCACCAAAGAGACAGCCGAAAATCCCGACACTAGTAAAAACGACTTTTCTTTCTGAATCAAATACATTTTCTCCAACGTCGCATTAATAGGAACTGATGGCTTTGGCCATCTGCCCTTCTTTTGAATACACACCAATTTTTTCGAAATGGATGATGGTACGAACCCGATAGTCGTGTTTGTACCCTTAACTTTTGAGATTGAAGGTGAGGGTGGGGTGGGGGGAGGGTGTTACCACCTCTATATCCAAGCAGATGGCGCTGCAGCATTAGCAGATGTTTTGGATGAGGTCTTCAAAATAAGGACAGATGGCCAAGGACAACAGGCCCTATCCAGTAATGGGATTGCCACTGGCCCAATGATATCGAGAAAACCTATTATTGACTTACTGACATTTAGACCCTAGAAAGCATTTTAGGGGGATGCCAAGTCGCTTATAATGTAGTTCGATTTTCGACGAGGGTTCTGATTAATTTCTTAAAATTCTTCTCGTCTCAAAACCCCGAATATTTACAAATTTCATCTTCAGTGTTAAATTCCAGGCAAGTGAGTTTATCGATTTTTTCCTCTAGACTGAAATGAGTTGGTGGAATTCGATCGATAAAAACTATCAAACCACAGATCTTCGTAAATGCGGTTATATTTTGGCAATAAATACTGCATGCACCCACAACGAAATGTACAATGCCAATGATAAACCCTCATTTGTACAACAGATAAGTACCCGAAGCATATAGCTGTCAACTCAGAATTGTAAAAAATGCCATTCTAGACCTTAGCATTTACAAACCCGATGAATATGAAAGCTTTATCTACATATAACAATTAGATGACGTTTAAACAAGTCGACTTTCAGCCAGGGTCCTGATCAAGGATACTTCCGAATTCCGTCTTCGATAGCATATATGGAGCTAGTGCTCTCACTTTCCACTCCGTAAACGTAATTAGACCCTAAGAAACCTAAGGCGCTTCATGGTTTCTAAATTCCGCGTAAACTTCACTCGAGCGTTTATCGATTTTTAACCTGACAGAGTTCAACCAGTAAAACAAGACCAGATTTCCATAAACACGGGCGTAATCCGAACGACCAGCTACATTGACAGAGTCAAATTGACCACACCGAATAGTCTTTTAAAAAGCACCAGTGATGGTTCCAATTGATGCGTAACCTAGAGGAGTTGTCATCTTCCCACATCTCAGGCCATCTACTACCCAAAAAGCCATCCACTACAGGACATCACCCAGAATCACTGATACAGCCCAAATTGAAATGGTTTGGATTTTCAAAAAACACCATCAGGTAACAGCCAGATAGCCATATGAACAATCGAAAGTGGCGTTGGTGGCCCTAAAGAGGACCGTGGGTGCGTTCTTTTGGCAGATCACGACTTCGTCGGGAGATTTACTTCGATCCGGTGTACTTGGTCACGGCCTTCGTGCCCTCCGACACCGCGTGCTTCGCCAGCTCACCAGGCAACAGCAGACGCACTGCTGTCTGGATCTCGCGACTCGTAATCGTCGACTTCTTGTTGTAGTGTGCCAGACGACTCGACTCGGAGGCGATACGCTCAAAGATGTCGTTCACGAACGAATTCATGATGGACATGGCCTTTGAGGAGATGCCAGTGTCGGGGTGCACTTGCCTCAACACCTTGTAGATGTAGATGGCGTAGCTTTCCTTCCTCCTCCTTTTCTTGCCCTTGTCCGTCTTGGGCACCTTCACCTTAGATGCCTTCTTGGCAGCTTTCCCAGAAACAACTTTAGGAGCCATTTCAACAATTCACCCGGAATGCCCTGACCGAACACCACACATTGAATATATATACTTCAACGGTGTAAATTGTACTGATAAAAGTAGCAATTTGATTCGCTTACGCGCTAGCCAATCGTTGCAAGGAAACTAAAAATTCTTGACTTTTATTAGTTCATGAAGTAAAAGGCAGTGCAGCCCTGATCGTGATTGGCTAATTAAAGTTTTGGCGTCAGTAAAACAAGAACCAATCAAAATTGCGAATGATTCAGTAATCCGGGTCTTTGTGTACCGCTATATTGAGCCACGCAAAAGTAATAAATGCAGAAAATTAAAACTGATTTTTTCTTAGTTCATTTGCAGAATTCAATGGAAAACCTTAATAGTAGTAACATTAAAAAGGCTGCTTATGGAACTCAATGTATCCATCTTTTGGAAATCTAAACTTATCAAATAGTTATGACGGAAATAACGTTGAACCACTAATACTGAGTTTCAGAATCAATGCCACTGTATCCTAATTGGGTTAATCGCAATTTAATTCGCTTATGAGATTGCCGATAAATATGAATTTCTTTAATAGTTGATGCTGACCCAGTCATGATTGGCTAATAATGGTTTTGCGTTGGTGCAACAACAACCAATCAAAATTGAAACTTAATCAGTAATACGAGTTCTTTGTTCACCGCCAACATGTGGCTTCCGATATCGGCACTGCAAAATTTATGGAAGCCGTTTTTGAACAAAACTACTAATTCATGTTTTTCATTTATTTATCGATTTCAATAAAATGCTTCAATAGCAGTTGAGCTTAAAATGCTGTACAGGGGTCTCATAAAATTTATGAAAGCAATAAGATCGAGCCACTAGTACTCTAAGTTGTTTCAATTGAGTCTACATGTTAGAAGTAGCTCTTCAACGGAGGTGACTTCGCTTCACGTCAAAATATCCAAAGCATCTTTATACAACTCTACTTTTATGGTTCGCTCTCTATATTATCAGAGGAAAATTTTATGACGTTTTTTTTCACTTTGCAAACATAGAATTGCTCCATATTTTTGAGGTTACGAAATCTCACCAAAAATGGTTGAAAATGCTGCATAATCCACTGTGCAAATGCGGGACTAGCAAGCCCTCCGCAGTCAAACCCACATTTCTCAAGTCAAGTGCATAAACGGGTTCATCAAAGTTGGAGTTTTGGATATATGAAACCTTCTTCAAAAGAATGTGGGAGTTCTGTTAGGAGGCTACGCAAAGCCTCATCGATGAGTGTCTGAATCAAAGCATGGCCTTAGAAAATTGGTAGCGGATGGGTAAGCGCATGGTATGATGAATCGCCCATCGGAATACAAAGAAGGTGGCCTTTAGGTCAAACCGAATTCTATTAAACTCGAATGGCATATTTATTTATTTATAAATCGCAGTTAATTTGCCTAGTGTTAACTCGACTGCAAAAGCCGCGATAACTCTGGGAGCCAATAGGATGCTTGTAAATTTTAAAACAGCCAATCATATTCAGGAGCCTGCCAGTAGCCAATGAAAAGTTAGTTGACATCTGTGAAACATATGCATATCTTAGCGAATAGTCCCGGCGCTGGCCAGACTGATCGTTCACGTTTTCTGACTACTGATACCATGAGCGGGAGAGGGAAAGGAGGTAAAGCTCGCGCCAAGGCCAAGACCAGGTCTGCTCGTGCCGGTCTGCAGTTCCCCGTGGGCCGCGTGCACCGTCTGCTGCGCAAGGGCAACTACGCTGAACGCGTTGGTGCCGGCGCCCCGGTTTACCTGGCTGCTGTGCTTGAGTACCTGGCCGCTGAAGTGCTTGAGCTCGCTGGCAACGCCGCCCGTGACAACAAGAAAACTCGTATCATCCCACGTCACCTGCAGCTGGCCATCCGCAACGATGAGGAGTTGAACAAGCTCCTTGGCGGTGTGACCATTGCTCAGGGTGGTGTGCTGCCTAATATCCAGGCTGTTCTTCTTCCCAAGAAGACCGAGAAGACTGGAAAGGAGTAAAAAGCTCCCATCCCTTCTCGTTGAAGCCACAGTGAACGCGATCACGGTCCTTTTTAGGGCCACACTTCTGATTGTTTCGAATGTGGGGCAGTGGGGCTGGGGGTGTGTTGTGTCCAAATTGTGTTCAGAGAATTGCGACAAACTGGCCATGTCTTCTGTGATCGTTTCCCACGTGATGACTTATTCCACGATTGGCTGTTGCGATGCTGATGCTAATCGCCAACTCAGGGTTAACAATCACTCGGGTTAACAATGGCTTGCTTCCATTCTACTGGTGCCAGCCGCCTTGCTATTGAAATGAGGATTTTCTTGGTGTTGAGTAAACCTGGGTTTATTTGCTACTTTTATTTGAAAGTAGCCTATTGCTTTTGATCTAGAAGTCGGTTTCCCACTTATTACTTATAATCTCTGTAATTTGATTGGATGATGCTCTAGCGACAATGCTGACTCCTATCAAGTAGAACCGGTAGTTTCGTCCTTAGTTTAATTTAATTAAGATCAGCAAGTAATTCGTGATTAGAACATGTTTCGAGATAACAGATGTTATTTCAAATCGGCCACAGGAACAAAAGTTCGTGGCATCGCACACACTTACTGCATGCCAAGAGCAAAGGCCTTCGCATTAAGCGCCAGCAGGACCGCACGCTTATGCGTACGCACGATTGCCATTGGTTCCTGCGTCTGACGTGCACTATCGATCGCTAAAACCCGGACGCTCAGATTGCATGTGCTGCGTCATGGATTCTTCTGCGGATATAAAAACACGTTTTTGTCAACGCGGTTTCTGGGTTGTACAAACAATTCACCCTTTTAAGGCTTGTTGATGACCGGAAATAGTAGTTAACGCCCATTTTAAAATGAGTCAGTACAATAGAGTGTGGACACGCCCAGAAAGAATGTTGTTCTTAAAATATTCTAGGCTAATTTGATCATTGCACACTACGTAGATTGAGGCATGAACTGGATGGCACGTTGTGCTTGGTAATGATGCATTCTCGAAAGCAGAAGTCAACATTCTTGCAAAATGGGCTTTCATGAATTCAATGGCGCAGTTGTCGTTAAATTACGTTGGATAGTTGAGGTTCACTTGAAAAATTCACCATGAAACACCTGGGTTTTGGTGGAATCGTTTAGTTCCGAGTTCAAATACTTAGTTCTGTCGATTTGACCATGAGAAAAAATGTGGAAAGGTGATGTGAACCTACGTAACTGGGAGTGAAAAATGATACTTTTCAATGTGTAGCTACTTTTATCTAAAACCCGATCGTAACTTCGAATATTACCTAAAAAGTGCAACAAGGAAACTAACTTGAAATTAACGAAATAGCTCCATTCGAGCACGATTAACACCTGGGAGCAGTTTAATATTACTTAACTACGATTAATAATAATTTTAGGTTCATTTTAGATTCGGTTTATTTTTGGGTGGAAAAATATAGCAAAACGATCAAACACACATCAATTATATACAATTTCTGTGCCTTAAATCCAACACTGACTTTCCCTACCACAAGACAACTGATCGATAAATTATTGATCTGCCCCACGCATTAGCGAAATTCCGTGGTCAAAATATGGGCCAATTCAGATGGGCTGCAAATCTCCACAATAAAAAGCCAATTTTTTTCGTGCAACTACAGAGTCTCGTAATATTTTTAACAGGGACTATTTAGCCAATTTCCACTTCCTGCTTGTGCCGGAAGTTGTGTAGACACCAATGACTGCAAAGAATGTGGGAATAATACACCAGCTTTAAAAAACATTATTTTTTCGTTGATAATTAATTTGAACTACCTATCATAAGGATATTATTCCTTTTCGAACTTGAACAACCTCAGTCTCCCAGAGCGATGCTTTGGAATGTCTCTAAAGTAATATTCAAGGCCCTTTTTCTTGTATCACCTGACATTTTCTGCTAATAGAGCTTCGCATTATCCAGCTAGTGCCAAATGCGAAATAGACGCAAAACACCAAGCCCAATTAATGATGCGAGATCTGTGGTCTAAACTATTACATTCACGCTTGAACTCGACAAAAAAATGTGGCAGGCCGATTTTAGAGGTGTGTTTATGACCTTGAAATTCTATTTAATCGATAATTCGATTACGAACCATCTCACAGCTGAGGGAACTCGGTAATTGAGTTGGTAGTTTTGTCACTGAATCGATACAAAACCGAAATCACATCACCTAAATGGGTTTTATGTTGGTGGAAAGAGTAGGACCAGAAATCGTCACCAATAACACCGTTCCCCCACCCGTAGTATCCCCGAAACCAAAAAGGCAACAGCCAACTCAAAAAGACGCAATATCTCTAATTTCCACATTGGGGGTGTGTGTGTGTGTGCGAGTGCATTGGGCAAACACAAAGAAGGCAAAAGGACGGGGTGGGATCAACAGAAACACCATCGAAATAGAGAAGCGCGCGCGATATTAATCAATTTTTAACGAAGCCAGTGGCGAACTTAACCAGACGAAGACCAATAAGAATGAGGGGAAGAAGAAGCCTAATTTTTTTTGCTTTGCTGTATCCGCGAAACGCTGGAATGGAGAAGAAACGGGGGGTGGGGGGTGGAGGCAAATCACGAGGAACACGGGACAACACAAGAGGGAGTAGAACTGATTAAACTGGTGCTACTAAGTGGGCAGCGCGATTGAAGGTGGTGACGGCACGGTGGTTCTACTTCTGGAAGAGCTGCTGGGTGAAGCCCACGTAGTCGTAGGCGTCCTGCACGGGTTGGCCGCTCTTCGAGTAGTAGGGAGGCATCGTCTGCGCGCAATAGTCCGCCTGCTCCTTCGACAGATTCTGCAACCATTGAAAAACTCCGTTTAGCACACTCCACACTTCCTACTTTCATTTAGAAGGCGCCTTCCTAGTGATCTCAATTTCGGTGAAATATGAATCAGTTTTTGAACGCAGTTCCAAGTTTATCAGCATAGCTTTTGAGGACGATTTATTGCTGACATGAAACTCGGAACCTTTCCATGTGTTATGCAGCAAGGAATCGCGCACATTCCGGAAGTTTAACCGCTCGGATGTTAACAAAATGTGAAACCTCGCTAAAGTCCGAGAATTAAGTCTTATTTAGCTTCATAGCCAAAGCTATTAGGCATTTCGCGTAAAAACGTCATCAATTGTTGCTTCACCTGGCAAGAGTCTTAGAAAGCAAACAATTGACGGTACACTTCACCGAAATCCTCGCTTTGAAAACCATTAAAACCCACAAACTCTTCTTGATATTACTAAATGCAACTACATTAACGCCAAATCAAAGACGCCCGGCTTCGCTTAAAGCCATCCACTCACGAAAAAGTTCCTTCTTCCTGAGAAACTAGAGACAATTCAAACCCATATTTAGGCCTAATTATTACCGGGATTCTTGAGCTCATCTTGGAGCATAGAGGAACCACCTTCTTTAGGACAATCGCCTGGTTAATAGCAGATGAAATTGAAGCGATGACGACTCGAGCTTTTTTGGATCCACTTAAGGCGGCATTTTGATGTCAAACTTTAAATAAAATAGTCGATTTGGGGCACAGTTTTACACAGACATGAAAACCCCAGCAATTCTCCTCCACTTGACAGGAAATTGAACACATTTAGGGTTAGATGACACCTTTAGGTCATATTCTTCAACGCAAGTTTCAAGAAAATCACCGATTCGAGCCTCATTAAGGGGAAATTTTTCTTTAATCTCACTAAAATCGTCGATTTAAGCTTTATTCAAGCCAACTTTCGCAGGAAACAACTCTGCGAACGAAATTTATTACCCGCATTCCGATCATAAGGGATTTTTGGCTTGAGAATTCCAACGAATCCCTTTTATTTCAACACGAAATCGAGCCAAATTTTTTGTGCAACTGCCACGCAACTGAGCCCATGCTAGGACCATTTTCTTAAGGGAATTCTGAAGTCAAGAACCCTTAAGATCACCGATTTGAGAGGAGCTTTCTGAGAAAGGCGGGTTAGGGTGGCGACTTACGGCGTAGAGCTCCTCCTTGGTGATGAAGTCCTTCGTGCCGTCCTTGGTGAGGGAGCGGAAGGCCTCCTCGACCTCGTCGCGGGACTGCACGTTCTCGGTCTCGCGGGAGATCATGAAGGCCATGAACTCCTGCAGGGTGATGTAGCCGTCGCGATTGGGGTCCACCACCGCCAGGATCGCCTCGAACTCGGGGTCGGGTTGGTTCTCCTCCACCAGCTGGAGGTCGTGGCCCAGAGCGCGCAGGCAGGACTTGAACTCTCGGTGGTCCAGGCGTCCCGACTTGTCCTTGTCGAAGTGCTTGAACATCATGGAGAACTCGCGCAGTGCCTCCTCGCTCACACCCGAGACGTTGCGTGCCTGGATCTGCTGTTCCAGGTTGTGCTGCATCCGCATCACCAGCTGGTCCAGCTGATCCCACGCCTGGCTCAGTCCCACCTGCCACGCGGCAACAACACAAACACCACTTAGGCCTCATCCTCATCCTCACATCTTCCTCCACGATAGCTGTATGGCCCAAATTTTATCGATGACGGAGCTATCCATACAAAATTTCACGGTACTTGAAACCATGGGAATTTAAGGGCAGTTTCGGGCACATGACCAGCTTACTAAGCCGTACCACCACCTATGGCGAAACGAACGCACGCACGCACGCACAGCACAGCACCGCAGTCTTGGCACACGCATACACGTAAACCAGCGAACAATTGGAACACACAGTCAAAAACATAGTGGGACTGAACAGTGTAGTAAATGACATTTTGACAGTGTTTACACTCAGAAAGTTATGATTCACTGTATGACTGCACAGCGACTCTATGTGGTGGTACTGGTTACTAAGCGATCGTATTACGTACCTATAGAACACTATAAATAGAATTTCCGAACTATAATTCATTTCCCTTTCGTTATTAGCTGTTTAATAATGAAGAGTTGTAAGTCGTTGCTATGACGCTTTGTACTTTGTCAAACACGACTTCTTCGCCAGGTACATGTTGAGCTAGTCAGGAGAGTAGATGCGACTTCAGAGCCAAACCTAGGACATTCCTACCTACTTACCACCTTATTTACCACCTTATCTACCACACCAACCTAAAACACAGCAAAAAAGTCACCCAAGGAGCCAAAATAGAATGCAGGCAATTAGGATTTCCTCACATAAGTGCACTAGATACTCCTAACTGCCAGATAACCCAACACTAATCCCGGCGAATTAGACCTTTTCTAATGGCCACCAGCCACTGCAAAAAGGCACCGTAGGAGCCCCAAATAGAACGCCGGCAATTAGGCAAGAATTCCGCGCACAAAGCACACAGGCACAGAGCTAGCACCGCGCACATACACAGAGTGACGACTGTTACGTGTATGAGGGAGGGGTGAGTCAGTCACTCAATCTCGTGTGTGTACGCACACTCAACAAGGTCGAGAGGTGTGAGTTGATCCAATAGGCCAGTCTAAACCCATCTTACAGGAAATCCACCTGCTGGTACAAGCCACTGCGGCTATCTCTTACCAGTTGTTCTTGCTGCTTTACGGATAATGACATCACTAAATCGAAACCGTGGAAAACATCATTTGGTTCAAGCTCATGAAGGTCCAATAGCAAGGCACTCTCACTCTTCCTGTCAGACTTCAAACACTTTCCTGTTCCAAGTGTGTAAGTTATTGAATTATTATTACGATTGAGCAGAACACCTTTAGATTTTGGGGGTTTCAAAAGACGACGTAGTAAATAGACCCTTCACCAAAAGTGTAGATTAGTTACATTACGTTTTAAACAAAACAGAGAAGCCAACACCAAGGGGTTCTAGAGTCGACGTCTCTTCACTCATCTACCAAAACCCAGTGGATTCCCCTCCTAACCCATGACCTGCAGCACGAACTCACAGTACTGTGCTCGGTGTATCGATTGTCCAGAATGAGACGATCCTCCAGCCTCGCTCCCAGCTCCTCAATCTGCTTGAGTTCGGCCTTGCGTGCCCGAATCTCCACGGACTTGGTGCGAATGGCCTCCAGCTGCTCCTCCAGACTGCCCGAGCCCTCCATGAGGGAGTTACGGACGGACTGGAGCCAGGCGTGGAAAGCGTTGGCCGCTGAGGCAAACTCCTGTCTCAGCTGGTCGTTCTGTTCCTGTCGGGTGAGCTCACGCCTCAACTCCTCATCGCGCTCCTGGATGATCTTCTGGAGGTTGCGCCAGGTGTCCTCCAAGGCGACCATGTTGAACCAGGTGTAGGGGTTCTCCTCCACGCCGTAGCTCTTAATCTCCTGGTCCAGCTGGCGCAGACGCTGGAAGTCCGTCTCAGCGGGCTTGAGGGAGGCCTTGAACTGCTCCTGAGCCTCAACCAGAGCGCGGATCTCATCGAGGGAGTTGCAGCGCACCGGGTCGGTGAGATCTTCTTCGGCATTCTCGAACCACGAGTTGAAGGTGGAGGCGCGCTTCGCGAAGTCCAGGTACAGCTCCTCCACCTTCTTGTATTGGCTCTGCAGCTGCAGCAGCTCGTTCTTGCGACGCTCTGACTCGCTCTTCAGACGCTCCCATCTACCAATCAGCGTCTGGAATCTGTGATAGGGGGAAGATGAAGTTCCTGAGTCATGGAGACCATCAAAACTCCTATGAAAATAAGCGCTGTTTGTGGTGCATTTTAGGAAAGCCTAGATATTAAAATAGGTGTTTAAATTGAAACGGTAGGAAATTAATCGCTGTAAGGGTTTAGCAGTGCCTATAGAAAAACCTAGTGCTTAACTTCTCAGTATCACGCAACAGACAAATGAGATTGAAGAATAGAGAGAAGTGTTTACACAATTTGTAACCTTTTACGAGTTGAGCTATTGTGTAGTAATCAAATTCTGCAATCAAGTAAACGATCCGAATTTCGCTAAACAAAGCGCAATGCATAAAAAAACCTAGAATTATAATACGTCTTGAATTTTTTGCTTATATTTGCCAAATCGGCGAATAAAACCGGGTACTTATGAGCTCATTAAAAACTCCCAAAGTTGGGATACCTTGGAATTAATTTACGCCGAAAAAACCCAATTTTACACCCCACATGAAACAATTAAGTGAGATTGAAGAATAAACCCAGCGGAAATTTTCGCCTTTTATGAGTTTAATAATAAATAGAACAATCGAGGGAAAGCCCTCTGAAAACAGCCAAACAATCCAAACTCTGAAAAAGGCATGGACCCTAGGTATTCAGGAGTTCTTTAAAAGTGGCAAAAGCTGCGATATCCCGGAATAAACTTTCAACGAAAAAAAGCAACAGGAAAGTTTTGGTGAAGCACTCCCACATGGAACAATGAAATTGGATTGAAGAACAAATCCCCATGACCTATAGGGGACCATGAAAGAGTAATTCCTTTCATGGGCTCATTAATAACAATTCCAAAGTCAAGATACCTGAGGTAAGCACTCTAGAAACAACCAAACAAACCCTGTGAAGTTAAACGCACGGAAAACCCAGAAACATAATGGAGGTTAGAGGGCAAAAAAACTAGGCATTTTGAGCTCTTTTAAAACCTCCCAGAACCGTGATATCGTGGAACAATTACCTACCAGTGAAGTAGCGTTACCTTTACAAAGTACACCCATCTCACAGGTGACTGATTCACCCACACATACATTAAGAGTTCACTACCTCAAGAGGCAACTCACCTCTGTTGAATCGCCGGGGTTTGAGCATGTTTGGAGGCGACCAGTTGGTCATGCAGCTCTGTGATGGTCTTGATGCCCTCGGTCCTGAAGGACTCTAGAGCCGTGTCGAAGGTCTCGTGCTTCGTCAGCAGGGTCTGCACCGAGCTCAGATCGCGTCCATAGTCCTCTGAGCGCACCTGAGCCTCCCTATCAGCGATCCACAGCTCCACCACATCCGTCTTCCACATGAACTGCAGGAAGGCGTGGTTGTCCAGTAGGGCGGCCTTCCGTCTCTCCGCATTCCTCTTCAACACGTCTAGCTTCTCCCGCAGTCCCTCGCATTTCTGCTCAATGGCGACGCGGTTGTGATTGCCACGTTCAACCAGGTCGGCGCCAGCTTGGCAGATCTCACCGCACTTCTTGGCGTGCACGCCGAGGTCGGCTTCGAAGGCCTCGTGCTGCTTCACCAGACCCTGCACCGCCGCCGAGGTGTCCCCGTAGTCCTCGGAGGAGAGAAGGTGCTGTTTCTCGAGGATCCAGGCCGTCTCCTCCTCCACAGCGTCCAGGAAGTCCTGGTAGTCCGAGGATTCGTCCAACTTGCGGTCGCGATTTGCGGTCAGCGTCTGCAGCTCCTCCCAGGCTTGGTTTAGGTGCTGAAGCAAAAGAAGACACTACGTTACAGGCGTAACACAGCTCCCTATTGACTCGAACCAAAGATTAAGATGGTAAAGACGACGCTATTCTGGGAAAAGCTCTAAACTTGATTTATCTAAAAACAATCCCAAAAATGCATCTTTCATCGAAATGTCAAGTGGCCTGATATAAAAGGAAGCAGACAAAAATCGCAACTCACGTCAATGCGCTTCTGAATCTCAGCCGGATCAGCCAACTCCGTGTTGTTCATCAACTCCTGGCCCTGCTGGGTGACCTGGTGAACGGCCGGCTTGTGCGCGACAATCTCAGCCTCGAGACGCTTGTGTTTCTTCTTGAGATTGCGTACACTAATCAGGTCGCGGCCGTAGTCCTCCGAGCTGACGAGGATCTTCTTCTCCCTTATCCAGGCCTCTTCGTCGTCCAGATTGCGGTAGAAGTCGTGCAGGCACTTGGCCTTGCCCAGAGTGATGGCCCGGTTCTCGGATAGCGCACGAATCTTCTCATAGCGCTCGTTTATCCACCGCTTGCGCTCCTTTATGGTGTCAGCATCGATGGCGCCAGAGGCGTACAGCTCATCCGCACGGGCATTCAACTCAGAAATGCGGTCCTCGTGGGCTTGAATGTCCGTGGTGAGAACCTGGTGCTTCGAGAGGAGACTCTCAACCGAGGCGGAGTCTTTTCCGTAGTCGGGAGAGGCGAGAGAGGCCTCCACCTCACCCAACCAGAACTCAATGTCCTTGACACCGGCGTTGTAGGCCGCCTGACGATTAGCCTCCTGCAGCTTGGCGGATTTCTCCTCCGAGCGCCTGATGAGGTCTTCCCACTGATCGGCGAGTTTTGTGAGTCGTTCATCGACAGCGCTCTCCTGGCCCTTGCACTGTCCCTTCTCAATCAAACGCTGTCCCGCTCCCAAGATGGCTTGAAGCCTCTCGGCGTTAGCAGCGAGTTCTGCTTGGAAGGCCTGGTGTTTCTGGTGCTTGGCCTGAACGTTGATAGTGGGGTCCTTGTAGGAGTCGTCCATGGTGGCTTGGAGCTTCTCGTTGATCCAGATCTCCATCTCATCGGCGTCACGGAGGAAGGCCTGCAGGGTCTGGACATCACCCAGACGACTGCGGTTCTCGATCATGGCCTGTTTGAGCTCCGCCCAGCGTCCGAGAACCTCGTCTCGTTTCGCCTGGATGCCGGGGGCATCGTAGTGCCCCTCAGCCAACAGGGTGTTGGCCGACGCGTCCAGAGCCTGGATCTTGGCCTCCTGTGCCGTGATGGCGCGGTTGAAGTTCTCGTGCTTCTTGATGAGAGCGTCCACCTTGTCCACATCGTCTCCACTGGTGCTCACGAGAGACGCCTCTCGCATGCTCATCCAATCCTCGGCTTGTTCGCAGTCACGCAAGAACTGCTGTTGCTTCAGATTCTGCTCCAGTGCCTTCTCCCGATCCTGCCAAGCTCTGGAAAGCGATAAAGGAGCATAATAATCGCCTGGCAGTCAGGATATTGTATAAACACTTCATCTTCATCGAAGCCCTGCCATAACATGCTTTATGAGTTGGAATTGGCGGCAATTAAGCTAGGAACTCCTCATCTTATGTACGGGGTAGTTGATCCAAATAGGAAGTGACTCTAAGAGTAGCTACCCGCTACAAGTTAAAGTCGGTGCTAAAACCTGTACATCAGGTAGCCTTGGGGCCTACTTCATGAGGTTGTCGCGAGCAACACGGGTTTCCTCGATCTTCTCCTCAATCTCAGGCGAGGCATAGTGCTTATTCTCCAACAACTCGTGCCCAAAGGCATCAAAGTTGTCGAAAGTGCCCGCACGCGCGTCGATTTCCGCCCGATGCTCCTGGTGACGCTCAATGAGGGCCTCAGCTCCGGTCACGTCGGTTCCGAGATCATTGGACGACACCAGCGCGTTCATCGTGTTCATCCACGACTGCAGGTCTCTGAAGGCATGAAAAAAAAGCAACACACAATTAAGCCGAGTGTTTGATCACTAAATAGGGAATCTCGTGGAGCCTACCTTCCATCAGCCAGGAACTTCTGAAGGTCGAGAGCATCCAGGAGCTTGGTCTTCCTGTTCTCTGCCTTGGCCGTCAGTTCATTCCAGGCCTGATTGATCTCCTCCTGGTGTTGGCAGATACCCTCGGCTTCCTGGGGATGGATTTGAGCCAAATCACCAGCCTTCACATCCAACTGTTTCACACGGTCGCCCAAAGCAACCAAATCCCTCTCCAGAGCGTCGTGCTTCCTCAGTAGCCTCTGGACGGAGGTGAGGTCCTTCCCGACATCCTCAGTGGCCAGGCGGGCGTCTTTCTCATCGATCCACTCCTTGGCCTCGTCACAGTCGCGGTGGTAGCGCTGCACAGCGTTGATATCGTCCAGATTCTTCACCTTCTTCGTCGTCACCTCCTCCAGCTGTTCGTACTTCTTCTGCAGCTGCATGATGATGCCCTCAATCTTCTCCACGGCCTCCGTCTGTCCACCGCGTTTCAGTTTGTCCGCCTTGTCCTTCAGATCCTGCACTCGCTGCTCGCGGTCCTTTTGCTCCATCATGAGGTTGTCTACACGCTTGCGCTCACACTCGACCTCCTCCAGACCCACGGGGACAATGGTCTCTGTCACAGCTAGGAGCTCCTTCTCCACCACCCATTGGTGAAGGTCGTTGGCTTCGCGGACGAGTTGGTAGGCCTGGACAGAGCCCTGAAGACGCTCACGTCTATCACGACCGAGTTTAAGGAGGTTCTCGTACTGCTCCTCCAAGCGTTTCTGCTGCAGGGCCACTGTGAGAGGCTGATCCAGTAGATGCGACTGGCTGTCGGTGAGAGGTACGTCGATTTTCTTCAGGTAGGCGGCGGGAACGAAGCCCTGACGGTCGTTGATCTCCACCTTCCACCAGTCCTTGCTGGAGCTGTTGAGGAGAGAGAGGATCTCGCCCTTCCGCATGGAGACGTCTCTCGGTGCCTTTTCCTGGTAGTCGTAGAGGGCGACCACGAGCTCCTTCCCCATCAGGTCGCCAACAGGCACCTCCTGCATTCCACAGGCTGCGGCCTGTTCTCCCAGACTCCTGATGGTGGACCCGTAGGCCTCAATATCAGCCATGAGGGCGTCGTGTTTCTTGAGGAGAGCCTCAGTGGAGTCCTCATCTCTGCCGAGCTCCTTGGAGTCGACCAGGGGTTCCTTCTCGTGCATCCAGCTCTCGGCTTCGCTGGCGTCGGCGAAGTACTGCTGGGCCTGGAGGGAGTCGTTGAGGAGTTGGCGACGGTTCTCCGCCTTCTGCCGAAGGTCGTCCCAGGCGGAGTGGAGACCGGAGATGCGACGGCTGATCTCCTCAGCGGCGAAGTGGCCCTGTTGGGCCATGGTCTCACCGGTCTGGCAGACGTCCTGGATGCGAGGCTCGTGCCCCGCGATCTCGGCCATCACGGCCTGGTGCTTCTTGATGAGGTTCTGCACTCCGATCAGGTCACGACCTGCCAGTGGGAAAAGAAGGAACAGGAAATGTGCTTGAGATACTTTTAAGCATTAAAAACAAACGATTTTGTTGGTGGGTAGAGGTGTGAGCTACTGCAAAACATCAGCTAGAGCTGACGGTGAAAAGTAGCTGAGTCAATTTTCGATGCTACTAAAAACGCAGAGGCTAATCTCCCACCAATGCGTGGAACAGACATCGATTTCAAAACCATATCCCATTAATTTTAGGGATATGATTGTAAACCACCACAAATCATTAGCCAGAGCCGACGGTGAAAGACAGCTTATTCCATTTCTAAGATATACGACTCAGGGTTTTTTTTCGCGACTGAAAGTAGCCAAGTGTTTATTTTCGCTGAGAGAAATTGACTGTCAAATCGAAATCTCATGAAACAACAAGTACATTTGGGATTCGGGATGTTGACTACCGCAAAACGCCGGCCAAAGCTGACGGTGAAAAGTAGCCGAGTGATCATTTTCGATGCCACTAAAAACGCAAGGGCTGGTCTTACGCCAGTGCGTGGAACAGACATCGACTTAAAAACATAACACCCTAAAACAGTACTTTATTGAAAAATAAATGTAAACCAATTCACAACATCAGTCAGAGCTGACGATGAAAAGTAGCTGAATCAATTTTCTATGGTACCAAAACCACCGTGGTTGAACAAACCCATGGCTTGGAACAGACATCGAGTTACAATATCACCAGCTTTTCAGGTCACGAGAAACGACACATTCGTGCAGATTGCTTGTCCACTTCTACAAAACATTGGCCAAAGCTGACGGTGAAAAGTAGCCAAATGTTCATTTCCGATTCTACTAAAAACGCGGGGGTTGATCTATCACCCAAGCGTGGAACAGACATCCATGAAGTTGGTAAATAACGAAAATGTGGTTGAGTTGGAGCCTTTACCTTCCGATGGCACCTACAACACCACCAGGAGGACTGCCAATGACCCCAAGTAGACACACACACTAGTAACACAGGTCACCAGGCCAATCCCGAGCAATAAAAATCACCACTGGAACTAAAATAATCCTAGACTAATCCGGGGTTTTTCCACACAAATTGGCGAAAATCACCAAGTTTGTGACCTTACCAATAGAACCTTCCACGACAAAAAAGCACCATATTTAGAAAACAATGCTTAGATGGTTAGCAAAAGGCTATGAACGTGCATTCCACGCGTCAGGGAAAGGGCAGGACTTTAACTCCAACTGAAAGTGCTCTCACAGGCATCCCTAAGCCAGGGCTTTAGCTGAAGTACTAGACTCACCGCACAGCGCATGTAAAATAAGGTCACACCGGTAAGTTCATGCGACCAAAATTTGCACTCACCAACATTGTTGGAGGCCGCGACGGGCTCCTTCTCGCGAATCCAGTCCTCCTCATCCTCCACATCGCGGTAGAACTGGTGCAGCTTGTAGGCGTCGTCCAGACGTGCCCGCTTGTTCTTCAACGGCTCCATGAGGGCATCGTAGCGCGCCATCACCTGCTGCTGCTTCTCCTCGAGAATCGGGGCGTCGTAGTGGCCCTCCTGTTTGAACTTCTCCACCTGGCTCTGGAAGGCACCGATGCGGTCCCGATGCGAGTGAACGTCCGATTCGAGGAGGTTGTGCTTCTTCTGGATGTTGATGACGTTGTTCAGGTCCCTTCCATGGTCGTCCGAGGCTAGTTTGGCCTCCACCTCAGAAAGCCAGAGCTCCACATCCTCAATATTGCGCACAAACTGCTGCTGGTTGTTGGCCTGCTCAAGGTTCCTGCCCTTCTTAGCCATGGCATCCAGCAGCTGGGCCCACATGTCGTTCAGTTCCTGAATACGCGTCTTGATGTCGTCCGACTTGTAGTGGCCGCCGTCCACTAGGTCCGTGCCCATCTTCTTCACCTCGTCCATTCGCGAGCGGTTGGCGTTGATCTCCGACTCAAAGTTGTGGTGCTTCTGCACCTTGGTCTGGAGGTTAGTCGGGTCCTTGTAGCTCTCATCCGTTGCCGTCTTCAACTTCTCCAGGATCCAGGCCTTCATCTCATCGGCATCGCGATCGAACATCTGGTAGCGGTGTGAATCTACCAGCTGCTGGTGACGAAGCGCCGCCTTCTCTTGAAGAGCGGTTCTGCGACGCAAGAGGGACTCGCGTCTCTCAGCCACCTCAGGTGAAGCGTAGTGGTTCCCGGCGATCAGTTTATCGGCAAACGACTCGAGGTTCTTGATCTTCTCTTCCTGAGCCGAGAGAGACTTCTCAAAGTCCTCCTGTTTGCGCATGAGAGCCTCGGCGGCATCCAGGGAATCTCCAACGTCCTTGTTTTCAAGGAAGGCCTCCTGCTTGGCGATCCAGGCTTCGGCCTGCTCAGCATCGCGGTAGAAGAGCATGAGATCCATGCACTGCTCAAATTGGACGCGTTTCTCCTCCCACAAAGCGAGCAGGGAGTCGCGCTCATTCTGCAGAGTGTTCATCTTCTTCACCACGTCAGCGCTGGTGGGGTGGCCCAGATCGACAATTCGCTGGCCCTCCTCCATGCAGGCTCTGTAGGCATCCTCACGCGAGTCGATTTCACCCTTGTACTCGTTGTGGCGTTCCACTTGGGCCTCGGCTCCAGCCACATCCTTGGCCAGTTCGTCGGCTGAGATGATGGCCTTGGTGTCAGCGATCCAGAGGGTGAGATCGCGCCAATCGGAGAGGAATCGGTGGAGAAGGAAGGACTCCTCGAGCTTATTGCGTCTGTCGGTAGCCTTGGCCTTCAGGTCTTGCCAGGCGTTGGTGAGAGTGCTTCGCTTCTCCTCGATGGTATCCTTTGAATCTGGGTGTTTTTCCGAGAGTGCTTCGGCATCCACACAGAGTTGAGCAACCTTATCTTCCAAAGTGGCCAGGTCGCGTTCGAGGGCATCGTGTTTGCGTTGCAGAGCTTGAACTGAGACCAGATCGCGACCGCAGTCATCGACCGAGAGGGGAATGGACTTCTCATTGAGCCAGGAGATGGCCTTATCAGTCTCACGGAAGAAGCGTTGGATCTCATGGGCTTCGTAGAGCTTGTTCTGGCGCTTGCTAGCAAGTTCCTTTAGGCGCTCGAGGGCTTCACGCACCTCCGTCTTCTTCTCCATCACCAGAGCCTCTTCAGGGAATTCCTCCTGAAGCAGTTCATCGGCTTTCACGTAAATCTCAGCGGCACGACCCTCCTGATATTCCAGGTCCTTCATGAACTCGTCGTACTTCTTTTGCAGAGCCTCTACGTGCTCCAAGTCCTGACCAAACTCCTCCGAAGTCACTAGAGCTTCCTTTTCCTTGATCCAGAAAAGGATTTCGTCAACACGACGAAGGTAGTTTACGTAGTCGAGTGTGAGGTTGAGAAGACGTGCCTTCTCCTTAAACATGGCCATAAGCTTATCCCAGAGGGCATGTAACTCATCCAGAATGCCCCTAATTATTTCAGAGGCATAGTGCTGTTGTGAAATCATCTTTTCACCGCTTTCATCGAGAGCTTTGAGAGTTTCATAGTGGGCGTTGACTTCCAACTCCAGGGCCTGGTGTTTCTGCTTCTTGCTCTGGAGGTTGGTGAGGTCTTTAAAGTCCTCGTTGCTGTAAGTTTGGAGCTTTTCTTGAATCCAGCTCTCGAGTTCATCAGCGTCGCGCTTGAAGTACTGGTACCTCTTGGCGTCTTCCAAGCGTCGACGACGTTCGTCAGTGGCTTCCTTGAAAGCTGCATAACGATCGAGAACTTGGTTTCTTCTGTTACGAACATCCTCAGGAGTCTCAAGGATGGCTGGCTCTTTAACTGAGGCGATTTCCGGATTTCCATTAGCCGGAGTAGCATCAGCGACCAGCTCTGATGGAACTTCCAGCGTAGGATTTTTAAGTTGATCTTCTTCCATACCGCTAAAGAAAAATAAAAATTGTAATTTAAAATAAGCACATATTAAATAAACTAGATAGACTAGATAGCCAAATGAATTAAAAGCATATAACAAGTTGGACAATGCTTGGTATCTAATAATAATTTAAATTAAGCCTGTGGAACATATGCTAGGTGCATTGATGTTACGTATTATGCACACATATGTTTGTGAGAAAATACTGGTAAATTTCAGACCCACTACCAACTCACCAAATGGAACAAAATGGAGAACACCAAATAAGTCAAGCTACTTCGCGCGTACGAAAGTGGTTTGTCCTACGTCATTGATAAGCTTAAAGTATAGACGAAGACGAAAATTAAACTTAAATGAAAAAAGTCAATTAAATAACAAGGTTTTTTTTATAATTTTGTTGTCATGGCTTATAAAAACAAAGAATGAATGACTGGTGACGATATAATGGCAAAAATTATTGAACATTTTTTTAAATGTTAAGGTCTTTTTAGCTCTCCCCTTAAAATGATTTTTTGGCTTCGACGTAATAAATTTTCCTATGAATTTCAGTTCTACCTATCTTACATTTCACCTCTTACCTTTTCGATAATCATTGTAATAAAGCACATTAATTTCAAATACCACAATTTTTCTCATTTTGAAATAAGAGGGCTAGAAGAAAGCAGATATAATCACTTTCAACTTTTCTATCTCATAAGTGGGAGTTTTCTACTCGTTGCAAGATTCCCTTGATCAAGGTTTGCGCCGTGGAATGCAGCTTTGTGTAAAAGGTGAGATTTTGAAATGTAATTTTAAAATAACATTGGAGTCTCAAGAAGAATGAAGTCTAAAACAAGTGTTACAATATATTCGGTGTCTCCGCATTCTAGTATCTATAGGTTCTGCCGTTCCTATGATTGATTGACCGTTTCAAAACTTTACCTTAAAGATATTTTTAAAGTTTTAGAAATGTCTTTCTTAGGTATCAAGACAAACCTTTTGAAAAATTATTATGCGAGGCCACATACTGGCTAATCGCCTTGTAGCTACCCTCTGATGTGAAAGAGGAGTGCTCCTATGTTTATCTTTTAAATGCTTACTACGTACAAGCGAATAAGCAGGTATTTAAGGCTTACTAACAGGTAGCCTTACAATACAGGTAACCCATAGCGCTGACTGAAGGTCTTAATATGATTTGAAGAAATATATCATCAAATGGGATGGCGCCATCAACTTTCTAGCTTCGAGGCTCCGTGGCAAAAGAAGAGGTTTAAATGTAAGTACTTTCTTTGCCATTTGTCATTTATTTTGCCACAAGAAGTTACTTTCTCTTAACGATTTTGAGATTCATGACCACATGGAGCATAAGTAATCTTTGATCAGTAGTAGATGCGTGAATCAGTGAGAGGCTCTCATACTAAGCCTAATTGAGTTCCCAGTGAAGAAAGACTATCTTTGCCCAGGGCTCCAAACCTTCGCTAGAAGAAGAAGGGGGTTTGGTAAAGAGGATTTAAAGTACTCCATAGAGGGTCGAAAGGGGGAAGTGATGCTAGAACGTTGGTCGTAGATTTTGAGTCTAAGAATTTATATGCGATGCAAACAATTTCTGAGATCTAAAGAATCCCAGAATCTTTTATCACAAGTTTTGTGAAAATTTCGAATTTTTCTAAAACAAAAGCCAAAAAGCCGCTAACTAACAAGCTCGCGAGCTTGCTCTAACTTTATAGCAAGTGGTTTTAGTCTATAACACCGGCACAGACAGTTTTCAGAATCGCAATCGTAAGTTAATCTTACAACGGCAAAAAAATATAGGCATTGCTGACCTAACTAGCGACGTGGTTCATTATCATGCAAACCTTTTTCAGAAATAAACAGGGTCCTATCTTCCCGATTATTATACTGAGCGCAACTCCTTTAAATTACCTCAAAGATCTTTTGAGTATTCTCGTTTGCATCAGAGCTCTGTAACTTCAAATAACTTTGGAAAAATCTAATTTAAGTTTTTATGAGAACTAGCCTGAAAGACAGCATGGAAACTGCAGTGTTTCTGTTGCTCGGATGGTCCAAATTGAATCATTAGTGACGCAAATCATTCCTCTTTCTCATCATACATGGCCTAGCCCTACTTCATTACCATGACCACCGTTTCGGTTTCAATGATGTTAGATTCACCCTTATTTGTGCTTAGCACGTTATAGGGACAAGAAAAAGCAAAGCAAAATATGTAACCGAGAAAAAAAGGCAAGATATCTTAGAGCTTCTCACATATTTCAGGATAAAAATAAAGCTAGATTCCACTAACTGACATTAATTGAAAACAAAGTACAGTTACGTTATGGCAAAATGATAAAAATGGATACTAAAAGATATTTATTTGTGTCAATATCGTGCCTATGCATAACAATGACGGTTGAAAAAAGTAATTTTTCAATGCTTGCGGATAAAGACCTGGATTCGTGCATTAAATATATCCCACGTCACAGAATTTCGAAAACAGACTAGACCTGAGCTCATACTGTGAAAGAGACTGTCATACATTAGTCAGTGATCTGTTGCTCGTTTGAATGATCGATTGGCTGGGATTTAGAAAAAAAATTTATGCTGCAAAATGCCATAAAAATTATGGATGATAGGCTATGCACATGTTAACTTCCCTTCTACTCATCGTTTAAAGCCGACTCCTAAGTTCCCCCTATAACTTATGATTAAGTAAATATCGAAATAGTCATATTATGGTATTATATCCTTCTAAACCGATTAATTTTATGACTAGAAGTTTAATCCGGCATTACTAACTTTAGTGAGGTAGTGGTTCAATGCACTTCTCTCATTGTCATGGTGAAATAATATCAAAAACAGTTATTAAGTGCAAACTATTTGGGAAAAAACTGATAGAAAGACTAGTATTGAAGCTCAGTAAAGCACAATCACAAGTTCAAAGTACCAATTTGGATTTAACCAGTCACAATAGGTAAAGGAACATCAATGAATATAAGTTAAATTTGTGAAAAGCGAATAAAATGCATTAAAGTCTATTTATTAAAAAATGTTGAACTTTTATAGAAAAATAGGTAAATAGATATTTGATATTTAATTTCATACTATTAAAAAATTGAAAAAATAACTAGAAAGTATGGGAATTCAAGCATTTTAGGCTTTTTGAACAATTGTATTAATATGCAATAAGTTTGCTTTGTTTTGACACTTGGTTCCAGTGAAGCGTCACTTTAAGGTTAGGTCGTTGGAATGACGTGAGTTGCGTGGTTGGTGTTGATGAAAGGTTCTCAACTTGATTAGTGAGAGTTGTCCTCTAAGAAGTTCTGACATTTTAACTAGTCTGCGTTCTTTTCTACCACAGGAGCAAAATCCCTAAAGAAGTGTTGGCTAGAGAGATTGATGATCTCCTCCACCACAGTCATAAAGTGCTCAGGCGCAAGTTCACGGAGACTGTTGAGCTCCAAATTGCCCTTAAGAACTACGATCCTCAGAGAGATCGCCGTTTTGCAGGCACTGTTCGGTAAGTACCACCGGGGTGGTGGTAGCCAAGAAATTGGCGGACCCTCACCCAGGGTCTTAAAATAATTGGGGAGTATCTGATACGCTAATCGTTTTCTCCCATCAGTCTAAAGCACACACCTCGTCCCAAGTTCTCGGTTTGTGTTCTTGGTGATCAGCAGCACTGTGATGAGGCAAAGGCCAATGATATCCCGTGCATGGATGTTGAAGAGCTCAAGAAGCTTAACAAAGACAAAAAACTTGTTAAAAAGCTGAGTGAGTCTGCCATTTATCAGTTCCTAATGAAATTATAGGCAAGAAGTACCACGCCTTCCTTGCCAGTGAGAGCATAATCCGTAACATTCCGAGGTATCTCGGCCCTGGATTGAATAAGGCTGGCAAGTTCCCTACTGCTGTCTCCCACCAGGAGTCACTCGTTTCTAAGGTCGAAGAAGTTCGCGCTACCATCAAGCTGCAGATGAAGAAGGTTCTCTGCCTCGGTGTTGCTGTTGGAAACGTTAGCATGACGAAGGAGCAGCTTCAGCAAAACATCACCCTTACCATCAACTTCCTCCTATCGTTGTTGAAGAAGGGATGGCAAAACGTGCGTGCGCTGTACATCAAGTCCACTATGGGACCGCCTCACCGCATCTACTAAATACATTTTTGCTTAATCGGGTGTTACTAGACTTGTATCTTGGCGTTTTTTTGGGGTAACTTGGAGAATGGAAGTGGTAGGGCAAGTCGCTAGGGATTTTAGTTTAGGATAAATGGGTACCGAGAATACTACTGAGAGGAAATTCTGTCTCAGCTAATTGCTGGTTTGAAGGGTGTGGTTTT
Source organism: Anomotaenia brevis (assembly GCA_030710315.1). Taxonomy (NCBI): domain Eukaryota; kingdom Metazoa; phylum Platyhelminthes; class Cestoda; order Cyclophyllidea; family Dilepididae; genus Anomotaenia; species Anomotaenia brevis. Next base: position 328,525 of record JAUOZQ010000090.1, read on the forward strand.
ATTTACCCACGCAAGTTCTCGTGGTGTTGATGTTGCATGATGTAATGACTGCAGGGTTAATGAATTCGTCAGGGGTCATCGGTTATGTGCTGGAAGCTTTGATGTACCATTCAGTAGGAAGTAGATTGGGGTGTGGTGAAGTGGTTGGGAGACACATTTTCCGCCGAGAAACGTTTTGCTCAATCAGATTCTCTCCAATTAAGGTCTAGTTGGCTCAAAAAATCCTTGAAAATATGTGCTCCATTTTTAAAGGAGATCAAAATATAATGCTGAAGATGAAAATAAAATTGATGTGCTCTCAGTAAGCATAAAAATCGCACACATCAGCGGAAATTCCACAAACCTTTGACCCGCTTCAAAAGATCAGCACACTAATACGTAACGCTCCAGCCAATCTCTTTTGTCTCCCTTTATTCATTTGCAAAGAGGTTTAAGTAGTATATTTATAACACGGTTTTAATCCTAAAATTGGTCCATGATAAGGTTCAAAAGAAGTCTCATTGTGCCTGCTTTGCTGACCTCTCGAATGCACAACTCCCCCAACGTTATTGGGGAACCGTTGAAATATCGAATTCCTGGGTATAGGATAGGTCTGTGCAAACACAGATCGACTGAAAACTTAATCGATAAGCTCCTACTCAAGGTCTGGAATAAGATGCGTCGTGGCACTCAATATGAACCAGAGTCTAGTGGGACCATTTCAACTTCATTCGAACTTACAAAATCACGATTCTGATCATGGAACTAGTTGGAGATATTAATGTGAGAATTGAGGCCGTGTTTACATTCTACAAGCTGACAAGCCTTCTATTGACCAAGTATAAATTTTATTTAATAAAGGATACATTTGACATGCATAACAAGAATAACAGCCAAAGGTATTTAATTCGACTCTTTAAATCTCTAAAGACATGGGTCATACTGTTAGAAGATCCCAAATACTAAGCTGAAGCTAAAAAGTGTGGCGTACGGTTGAACCAAGTAAGCTGCCCAATAGGAACGCTCCAAGCAAGCAAGGTGGCCGCCATTAAGCCAATCGCATTCGAGGACTCTTTAACCTCCATGAATTTAGTGTGTTAACGAGGTTTATGTACTGTTTTGAAAGCTAATTTGAGTCCTAGAATCAGTCCATAATAAAGGTCCGAAGAAGCCTTAACGTGCCTATATTTGATTTTTATGAGCTAATAAGCATTATATTCAACTAACACGGAGTGCATTTCAAAGAAGATTAGGATTTTGCATATTTAGCGAGAATAGGTTATAGCCGCACTATCGGATGCTACTCCCTGTCGTTTCACACATTTTGGCCTGGGCACTGAGGAATTGGGAACGAAAGAAATTGTAGAAATATCAAATGAATACTATAGGAAATGATTATCAAATCTATCCATAACTTGAGATTGTAACATCACTAAGGCATTTGCACAATTCGGACCAAAGTTGTTACTTTTGAATTGGTGAGCTTGCCGAATAAGTGCCATGTTTAATAACCTGAGATTAAATAAAGCCCTAACGTGCATTTAATTTCGAATATATTTCATTACCCTCTTAAATTTGCTTGATTTATATTTACAAATAGCAATGAATATACGCCTCATCTCTAGATGCCTTACTTCACAAAAATATCTAAAGATGACCCCTAATAGTAACGCTTTTTACAATTAACAATATCTGTGCATGTGTAAGGATTCTCTTCATTTACGGGAACAATATAATGATTTACATCGAAACATCTTCTCCATTTTCAAACCAATCCCGCTTAAAAGTGAAGGAAAACTACCAAATTATTCCCATCTGTAGAGTCATGAAGTATCTTGACTTTAATTCCGTAAAAACCTAAGAGAATTCGCAGAATCATTTTTTAAGTACATTTCCTTGTAACAGATAAAAGGTTCTACATTGCTGTATTTTTATTTAAGGGTTAAAAAGTAATGCAATAAAATAATGTACATTTTTAAACCGAAATAAAGTTTTCACTAGTTCTGTTAGCCAATACCTTTGCTGCTAATGCATCAATTGTGTGCTGTGTCTTTTGCTTCGTAGCCAAAATAGTTGTCTCGTAGCATGATGAATCCTGCAGCAAAGGGTTTGTTGAGCGCAATTACTGTGTACCAATTTCAACATATTTGTTAATATAACTATTTAATTTACTTATAGCCAGAGAATGGCAACAGCTGCAGTCTAAAAAATATGCCGATAAACGGAAGTTTGGATTCGTTGAGGCACAGAAAGAGGAAATGCCTCCTGAGCATATTCGTAAGATTATTCGCGATCATGGTGATATGACCAACCGAAAATTTCGTCACGATAAGCGCGTTTACCTCGGTGCTCTTAAGTATATGCCTCACGCGATTCTGAAGCTTCTGGAAAACATGCCCATGCCCTGGGAGCAAATCAGAGACGTGAAGGTATGTATTTCGGCAGCTTTTGAATTCTTGCTTAGGTTTTGTATCACATTACTGGCGCTATTACATTCGTGAATGAAATTCCATGGGTAGTTGAGCCCATTTATGTTGCTCAATGGAGTTCTATGTGGATTATGATGCGACGTGAAAAGCGTGACAGAAGACACTTCAAGCGAATGCGCTTCCCACCTTTCGATGACGAGGAGCCCCCTCTTGACTATGCCGATAACATTCTCGACGTAGAACCACTCGATCCCATCCAAATGGATCTTGATCCCGAAGAAGATGGTGCGATCGCAGAGTGGTTCTATGATCGTAATCCTTTGGTCGAGTCTAAGTACGTCTGTATCTGACACAAGAAAGCTAGACATTCCTGTCAACTGTGTGGTCATTTAAGATTATTGTACTAAGTGGTTGTTTCTTGGGAAGCGATAACTATTACCTTCAATGTAATGAATCCAGAATTTGTTAACCTTATTCTTTTAGGTACGTTAATGGACTTACGTACCGGCGTTGGAATCTGCCGTTGCCGATTATGTCTAATTTGTATCGGCTTGCAAATTGTCTTCTCACAGACCTTGTGGACGACAACTACTTTTACCTTTTTGACCTGAAGTCATTTTTCACCGCCAAGGCGCTCAATGTTGCCTTGCCTGGAGGTCCCAAGTTTGAGCCTTTGGTAAAGGACAGGAATCTAGAGTAGGTTCTTCGAACTGTTCTCTTTTACTGTCTTCTTTAGTGACGAGGATTGGAATGAATTTAATGATATAAACAAAATCATCATCCGTCAGCCGATCCGTACGGAGTACCGAATTGCTTTCCCATACTTGTACAATAGTTACCCCTTCCAAGTCCACCTATCCTGGTATCACATACCGAATGTCCTCTTCTTCAAAACCGAGGATCCTGATCTCCCGGCCTTCTACTTCGATCCGCTTATCAATCCAATTTCACAGCGTCATGCTGTGAAGGTTCCGGAAGCTCACATCCCGAATCTGGATGATGAGGATGAAGAATTTGCACTTCCAGAGACTTACAGGCCATTCATGGCTGAAGAGCCGCTCTACACAGACAATACTGCTAACGGCATCAGTCTCTTGTGGGCTCCAAGGCCTTTCAATCTTCGATCTGGCTCAACTCGTCGTGCTCTTGACGTTCCTTTGGTCCAGACCTGGTATCGAGAGCACTGTCCATCAGGAATGCCAGTTAAGGTAAATCAGATCAATTTTCCTTGACCTTTGTTCTTATATAGGTCCGCGTTTCCTATCAAAAACTATTGAAGTACTTCGTTCTCAACGCGCTTCACCACAGAAAACCCAAACCACAAAGGAAACGCTACCTCTTCCGCTCTTTCAAGGCTACCAAGTTCTTCCAGACTACAACTCTTGACTGGGTTGAAGTTGGTTTGCAAGTTTGTCGTCAGGGCTACAATATGTTGAATCTCTTGATCCATCGGAAGAACCTCAACTACCTCCATCTTGACTACAACTTCAACTTGAAGCCCGTTAAGACACTCACGACAAAGGAGCGCAAAAAGTCGCGGTTCGGTAACGCTTTCCACTTGTGCCGTGAAATCCTACGTCTCACAAAACTGGTAGTGGACAGCCACGTGCAGTACCGACTGGGAAATGTGGATGCATATCAGGTATGATGACATCGCAGGGGTCCAGAATGGTAGTTGAATTGTGAACTACCCAGTTTTCTCTCTGCCTTTTGGCTTAATCGCACTTGGCATTTAAGGGAGTCAACTGTGACACTGCCCTCTCTGACACCGGTTTCTTCTGTTGCCTTTTAGCTCGCTGATGGTCTGCAGTACATCTTCTCCCATGTTGGTCAACTCACTGGCATGTATCGTTACAAATACAAGTTGATGAGGCAGATTCGAATGTGCAAAGACCTTAAGCACCTGATCTACTACCGATTCAACACCGGTCCTGTCGGCAAGGGTCCCGGTGTCGGCATGTGGGCACCGGGCTGGCGTGTGTGGCTCTTCTTCATGAGAGGTATTACGCCTCTTCTCGAGCGTTGGCTTGGCAACTTGCTGTCTCGTCAGTTCGAGGGTCGTCACTCGAAGGGTGTGGCCAAGACCGTGACAAAGCAGCGTGTCGAGTCGCACTACGACTTGGAGTTACGAGCGGCCGTGATGCACGATATCATTGACATGATGCCTGAGGGTATCAAGCAAAACAAAGCTAGGACCATTCTGCAGCATCTCAGTGAAGCATGGCGTTGCTGGAAGGCAAACATTCCATGGAAGGTGCCTAACATGCCAATACCCATTGAAAACATGATTCTGCGTTACGTGAAAGCCAAGGCTGATTGGTGGACCAACACCGCACACTACAACCGTGAGCGTATTCGTCGTGGTGCCACTGTGGACAAAACGGTGTGCAAAAAGAACCTGGGTCGTCTCACGCGTTTGTACTTGAAGGCGGAACAAGAGCGTCAGCACAATTACCTCAAGGATGGTCCTTACGTCACACCTGAAGAGGCCGTTGCTATATATACAACTGCAGTACACTGGCTCGAAAGTCGTCGCTTCTCTCCCATTCCTTTCCCACCAGTTAGCTATAAGCACGACACGAAACTGTTGATTCTGGCTCTCGAAAGACTCAGGGAGTCCTACTCGGTAAAGAATCGTTTGAATCAGTCCCAGCGCGAGGAGCTGGGTCTTATCGAACAGGCCTACGATAATCCCCACGAAGCACTGAGTCGTATCAAGCGCCACCTGTTGACTCAGCGAGCTTTCAAGGAAGTGGGAATAGAGTTCATGGATCTCTACAGCCACCTGGTGCCCGTGTATGACGTGGAACCCCTGGAGAAGATCACTGACGCCTACCTTGATCAGTACCTGTGGTACGAGGCGGATAAGCGACGTCTCTTCCCACCATGGATCAAACCTGCGGATTCTGAACCTCCACCTCTTTTGGTCTATAAGTGGTGCCAAGGTATCAACAATCTCAAGGTAAGCTTTTAATTCTTTAAGACAAAGACTACCATAATCATTGACGCAACTGAATATTCAGAACTTCGTATTGGCTTTGTTTGGTAGTGTGTTGTATTTCTGTCCTTTAGGATGTCTGGGAAACAGGTGAAGGCGAATGCAACGTTCTGCTAGAGACTCGATTTGAGAAAGTCTATGAGAAGGTCGATCTAACCTTGTTGAATCGTCTGCTTCGATTGATTGTCGATCACAACATTGCCGACTACATGACTGCCAAGAACAACGTTGTGATAAACTACAAGGACATGAATCACATCAACAGCTACGGTATCATCCGTGGTTTGCAATTCGCCTCCTTCCTCATGCAGTACTATGGACTCATCCTCGACCTTCTGGTTGTGGGTCTGGAGCGTTCCTCTGAAATGGCCGGTTCACCTCAAATGCCCAACGACTTCCTGCAGTACCAGGACACTGCCACTGAGGTAGCCCATCCCATTCGCTTGTACTCGCGGTACATTGACAAGTTCTGGATGTTCCTGCGTTTCACCGCAGAGGAGGCACGAGATCTCATTCAACGCTACCTCACAGAACACCCTGATCCCAACAACGAGAACATTGTGGGTTACAACAACAAGAAGTGCTGGCCCCGTGATTCTCGCATGCGTTTAATGAAACACGACGTGAATCTTGGTCGGGCTGTGTTCTGGGACATCAAGAACCGTCTGCCTCGTGCAGTCACCACGATTGACTGGGAGAGTTCCTTCGTGTCAGTCTACTCGAAAGACAACCCCAACTTGCTCTTCGCCATGTGCGGCTTCGAGTGTCGCATTCGTCCGGCTTGCAGGGCTCCTAGCAACGCCTCGGACGTCAATCTTCCTGGTGGAGTGTGGCATCTGCAAAATGAGGTTGGTTGTGCGCCTTAATTAATCCCAATTCGGCGCTCTGCTTGTCTAAATAGCACTTTTTATGGTTAAAGGTAACCAAGGAGCGCACGGCTCAGTGCTTCCTTCGAGTTGATGACGACTCAATGCAGAAATTCCACAACCGTGTGCGTCAGATTCTAATGGCCTCAGGCTCAACCACGTTCACGAAGATTGTGAACAAGTGGAACACTGCCCTCATTGGTCTGATGACGTACTTCCGAGAGGCTGCCAGTTCCACCGTGCCACTGCTCGATCTCCTAGTGAAATGCGAGAATAAGATACAGACGCGTATCAAGATTGGTCTCAACTCCAAGATGCCTGCCCGTTTTCCACCGGTTGTGTTCTACACACCCAAAGAGTTGGGCGGCCTGGGCATGTTGAGTATGGGTCATGTGTTGATTCCTCAGTCGGATTTGCGTTGGTCGAAACAGACTGATGTGGGCATCACTCACTTCCGTTCTGGTATGAGCCACGACGAGGATCAGGTCATTCCCACCCTCTTCTCGTACATCCAGACATGGGAGACAGAGTTCCGAGATTCACAGTCTGTCTGGGCTGAGTATGCTCTCAAGCGTCAGGAGGCTAACGCACAAAACAGGTAAGCTTTCTAGTTTCACTTAGTTAAGCTCTCAAAAATACACGAATTTTAATGACGTTAAAATGGTGTTTAGACGTTTGACCCTCGAAGATCTGGAGGATAGCTGGGATCGCGGTATTCCTCGAATCAACACCCTCTTCCAGAAGGATCGTCACACACTGGCCTATGACAAGGGCTGGCGTGTGCGCACAGAATTTAAGCAGTACCAGGTGCTGAAGCAGAATCCTTTCTGGTGGACGCATCAGCGTCACGATGGAAAGCTGTGGAACCTCAACAACTACCGCACAGACATGATCCAGGCGCTGGGTGGCGTGGAAGGTATCCTCGAGCACACGCTCTTCAAGGGCACCTACTTCCCCACTTGGGAGGGTCTGTTCTGGGAGAAGGCCAGTGGTTTCGAGGAGTCGATGAAGTACAAGAAGCTGACAAACGCCCAACGATCGGGTCTCAACCAGATTCCCAACCGTCGTTTCACGCTATGGTGGTCTCCAACCATCAATCGTGCGAACGTCTACGTTGGTTTCCAGGTGCAGCTGGACTTGACGGGTATTTTCATGCACGGCAAGATTCCCACCCTGAAGATCTCACTCATCCAGATCTTCCGTGCTCACTTGTGGCAGAAGATTCACGAGTCAGTGGTGATGGATCTGTGTCAGGTCTTTGATCAGGAACTCGATGCGCTTGAGATTGAGACTGTGCAGAAGGAGACCATTCACCCTCGCAAGTCCTACAAGATGAACTCAAGTTGCGCCGACATCTTGCTTTTCGCGTCTTACAAGTGGCCTGTCTCAAGACCTAGTCTCTTGGCAGATAGTAAGGACGTGATGGACAACACGACCACGCAGAAGTACTGGATCGACGTGCAGTTGCGTTGGGGTGACTATGACTCTCACGACGTGGAGCGTTACTGCCGTGCCAAGTTCTTGGACTACACCACGGACACCATGTCCATTTATCCGTCTCCTACGGGTGTGATGATCGCCGTTGATTTGGCCTACAATCTTCACAGTGCCTATGGCAACTGGTTCCCGGGCTCGAAGCCTCTTATCCAGCAGGCCATGCTGAAGATAATGAAGGCGAACCCGGCCTTGTATGTGCTGCGTGAGCGTATCCGCAAGGCTCTGCAACTCTACTCTAGTGAGCCGACTGAGCCCTACCTCAGCTCGCAGAACTACAACGAACTGTTCTCCAACCAGACCATTTGGTTCGTCGATGACACTAACGTCTATCGTGTGACCATTCACAAGGTGAGTTGGCTCTAATAATCGAAGCCGTAAAGAGTCACTGTTCTAATATTAATCAAGTCTTGTCGTGTATTTAGACCTTCGAGGGTAACTTGACGACGAAGCCCATCAACGGTGCCATCTTCATCTTCAACCCACGCACCGGGCAGCTCTTCCTGAAGATTATCCACACCTCCGTGTGGGCTGGTCAGAAGCGTCTTGGTCAGTTGGCCAAGTGGAAGACAGCCGAAGAAGTGGCCGCTCTCATCCGTTCCCTGCCTGTGGAAGAACAGCCCAAACAAATCATTGTCACCCGCAAGGGCATGCTTGATCCTCTGGAAGTCCATCTTCTCGACTTCCCCAACATTGTCATCAAGGTGGGTTTCGGTGTTTGGGTTGCCAAGTTGCATTTTGGTGGTGATTTAAGGGACGAGAACTGGTAGTGCCCTTTAGTTACGAAGTCGTGATGGGCGACAGCGTCGTTCCCTGGGCAGAAAACAATCTGTTGCTTCCGCTATACCCATGATGTTGTGTCATGTGGTACGATGAAGTGAAACACCACATCTTCAAAGCGTGCTATTTCTGCATTATTCATGTAGCTTAGCCGAACGTGAGACCCGGATGCCTTCAAGTTACGCTATCATTGTTAAGTGATGGCGTCGTTCCCTGGGCAGAAAGTGAATTCCAAGCAGTTCTTCTACGCCCTGAAATAGTGTTGATTTTGGGGTACGATAGGCTGTTATACGCCTGTAAGCCTCTAAATTGAAATTGTTTGTTGGTGTGAAAAAAAGGGATTTACCATTGGATGTAGGTGTGCCTTCTGGTTACACTGATGTGCTGTGGCATCGGTGTCGTTCCCTGGCCTCCGCTATATTCATGGTGTAGTGTCATGTTATACGATGAATTGAAATGTTCTTTTACGTCATTTTTCCACTTGTATTGTAACGGCGTCGTTCCCTGCGCAGAAATGAAACACTTAGTCAGTACTTCTGACCTGCAAATGTGTTTTTTTTCTGGGTGCGAATAGCTGTGACATGCATGGGGTGACTCAAAACTAACTTTTTAAATATTTAAATGAATTTTATCCTTTAACACAGGAAGTTTAGAAATCGTTTGACGTGTACCCTCTAGTTACACGGGTGTGGTGTTGGAATCAGAGTCGTTCCCCATGATTTCGCATCATGTTCGCTATGAAGTGAACCACTGTTGAGTCTCAGGATTTCTTGCGAATTTCCAGGAGTGATAGAACTTCGGTGCCCTCTAGTTACGCTGCCTTATTAAGTGGTAGCGTCGTTCTCTTATCAGAAAGTGGATACCAAGCAGTTCATCTACACTCTGGAATTGTGTTGGTTTTGGGGTGCGAAAGGTTGTTACAGGCATGGAATGCTTCTGTTCTCTGAGAATGAAATATATGGCTTCGAAAAATAAAATTTGGTAATCTTTTAAAGTTTGCCCTCTAGTTACACAGGTGCGTTTGCACAAGTATCGTTCCCTGGGCACATTGTTAAACCCCCGTTTTTTTCTACTCCCTGAAGTGATGTCGATTTGGGGCACGATAAACCGTTATACCGTTTTATTGCCATTTCCCCACATATAATGACTGATTCAGATCGATTTTAAAATCTGCGAAGCGAGCTTTTACTTTTACCTCAGTCTTTGCTCCTTTGCCTTGCAGGGATCAGAGCTGCAACTGCCGTTCCAGGCCTGCTTGAAAGTGGAGAAGTTCGGTGATCTCATCTTGAAGGCGACGGAGCCGCAAATGGTGCTGTTCAACCTCTACGACGACTGGCTCAAGTCCATCAGCTCCTACACGGCCTTCTCGCGTCTCATTCTCATCCTGCGCGCCCTCCACGTCAACAACGACAAGGCCAAGGTCACGCTGAAACCCGACAAGACCACCATTACGGAGCCGCACCACATCTGGCCAACGCTCACTCCCGAGGAGTGGATCAAGGTCGAGTACCAGCTGAAGGACCTCATTCTGGCCGACTACGGCAAAAAGAACAAGTGAGTCCTGCGAATTCCGCGAAATTCTACCTCATGTGAATGGGCTTAGTGGTGTTGGGGGCCATAGTTTGGTAGATGATCGTTCGATGCGGTTTTTACTCTGTATGGACGAAATTGGGATTAGTTGGGAAGTATTCTGCCAACCTGTGGGGGTTCCGTGGGCACATTCGTATTGGTTAACAAAAATACTGACTCCAATACTTAATTCCTAGGTATTCCAATGCTGAATGACTAGGATGGGATCTCCTAATGAAGGTGCCCTCTGGTTACACAGGTGTGCTTGACGCCAGTGTCGTTCCCTGGGCAGAAAGCAAGCCTTTGCTTCTGCTATACCCATGATGTGGTGTCATGCGGTACGATGAAGTGAAACACCATCGTTTCTTCATTCCCCTAGTATTTATGCCCTCTAGTTACGCTGTCATGTTAAGTGGTTGCGTCGTTCCCTGGGCAAAAAGTGAACACCAGGCAGTTCTTCTCCGCCCTGAAATGGTGTTGATTTTGGGGTACAATAGGCTGTTATATATTCAAAAAACTTTTCAATCTTGAAAAAATGCAATGGTGCAAATGCCTTAGGTGATTGTAGGAAATGCTTTGTATGCAGTGTGCCCTCTAGTTACGTAGTCGTGTTGAGCGACAGCGTTTTTCCCTGGGCAGAAAGCAAGTTTTGGCTTCCGCTATACCCGTGATGTAGAGTCATGCGGTACGATGAAGTGAAACACCACTTCTTCAAAGAGTTTTTTTTTCAAATTATTCATGTAGTCTATTCGACTTCAAAAAAAACGGTGCCCTCTAGTTACGCTGTCATTTTAAGTGATAGCGTCGTTCCCTGGGCAGAAATTAAATTGCCAGGCAGTTTCTCTACACCCTGAAATGGTGTTGATTTTGGGGCACGATGAACCGTTACATTTTTTAATAACTTTATTGTTGGTTCTAAATTGTCTTATGTGTTTACAATTTACAAGAAATTGATATTCATTGACTTCTGTTCATCAGGATAAAGAGTTTTTTCGCAATCTAACTGTTTGGATTGCATTACTCATTATTATTGGATGTTACGTTAACACCCTTCAGCTTGTTTCGGGATATAATGCTAAATATCTAAGTTTCCTCGTATTAAAATTTGTTGTTTCTTGAAATTTCAAGCGTGAACGTGGCATCATTGACGCAGTCGGAGATTCGCGACATCATCTTGGGTATGGAGATATCGGCGCCCTCACAGCAGCGTCAGCAGATTGCAGAGATTGAGAAGGCCGCGAAGGACCAGGCGCAACTCACGGCCACCACGACGAAGACGGTGAACAAGCACGGCGAGGAGATCATCTCCACGACCACCTCCAACTACGAGAAACAGCATTTCTCGAGCAAGACGGAGTGGCGTGTGCGTGCCATCTCGGCCACCAACCTCTACCTGCGAACCAACAACATCTACGTGAGCTCGGACGACATCAAGGAGAATGGCTACACGTACATCTTGCCGAAGAACGTCCTCAAGAAGTTCATCACAATCTCGGACCTGCGTGCGCAGATCTGCGGCTACCTGTATGGCATCTCGCCGCCGGACAACAACCAGATCAAGGAGATCCGCTGCATCGTCATGCCGCCGCAATGGGGCACCCACCAGACTGTCCATGTGCCCGAGGGTCTGCCGCAGGACGAGTACCTGAAGGAACTCGAGCCTCTTGGGTGGATTCACACTCAGCCCAACGAGCTGCCTCAGCTCTCGCCTCAGGCAAGTTTGTAGCAACACACAACACTATCGTAGGAGTTTGTTGGGTCGGTAGACATGGAGCTCGCATTACGTAATTTTATCAGCCAAATTAGCCAACACGGGCAGCTCAGACTCTGACACGAATAGCTTGGAGACATGGAACTTTAGATAAGTTTATGGGGGTGGTTTAGGGAAACAAAGGTGCTCTGTTGTCTTTTGCCCGTTGTGTAGCAGACTTCAAGTCATTTCTCCATACGAGCTAGCCAAGCATCCTACTTTTCTATGTAGGGAAACTGGTTGGGAGGGATTTCAAAAGGCCCTTTGAGAGGAGATGTAGTCTCCTAAGTGAAAGTATCTATCGTGTGCGATAGTTCCTCCTAGATTCTCTTCCTGGAAAGATCAACTACCCCGTAGAAGGCATGTAGTCCCACTACTGGAGGGAGAAACGAAGACGTCCCTTCTAGTGCGTGTATTGGGAGCATGGGTCACCATTGATAAAGCACTGAACTAGTTGCGGTTGTTACTAGTTTTACGGGTGGTCAGTGGTGTGACTAAAGGAGAATCTTCACTAGTGGTTGTGTTTTGTGCCTACAGGATGTGACGACGCACGCGAAGCTATTTGCGGAACAGGATGGGGAGCGGACGATAGTGATAACGTGCAGTTTCACGCCGGGTTCGGTGTCGCTGTGCGCGTACAAGCTGACACCGGGCGGGTACGAGTGGGGCCGTGCCAACACGGACCGCGGCAACAACCCCAAGGGCTACCTGCCCAGTCACTACGAGCGCGTGCAGATGCTGCTCTCTGACCGCTTCCTGGGCTTCTTCATGGTTCCTGCTCAGGGCTCCTGGAACTACAACTTCATGGGTAAGGACTCACTCCACCCCTAGCCCCCTCTTGGCTGGAGTGTGTTTGAGTAAAGTGCTAAGTGGTGGGGTGGTTTGTTCACTGCAGGTGTGCGCCACAACCCGAACATGAAGTACGAGCTGCAGCCACTGAAGCCGAAGAAGTTCTACCACCGCATCCACCGGCCCTCGCACTTCCTGGACTTCACCAACGTGGAGGAGAGCGAGTCGTACGCCGCGGACCGCGAAAACCCGCTTGCGTGAACACGCCCCACTCTCTGCTATTGTACACTCACCTCGTCTCGTCTCACCCCGCCTCGTCTTCTGCTGTTATGTGGAGTTTTAGTGCCAGCATGTCCTCTGTTGTAATGGATCACTGTCCAGCATCCTTTTATATGTCATTAAAGCAAAAATACATTCAAAGTAAGTGCGTATATAGTGGGTCTGTGGGGGTGATCCTGGATGGTGTCGTCGCCTGTCGTCGGCAGAAAGTGAATACGTGGGAGATCTCTGCGCCGTGAGATGGTGTTGATTTCGGGGTACGATGGGCTGTTATACGCGCGGAAAGCTTCTTATCTGATGCTTGGTGTATGAAATTTACTACCTCAAACTGCATGCTTGAATGCAACTTGTGTGGCCAAGCTGCATATCATTGAGACTAGTTTAATAAGAACATTAATGACTCTTCAACCAGACTGAAGTGACAACTGCCTCTTAGGCATTTCGTTCACTAGGTACCTGAAATATGTCTCTAGATGTTGGCCAGAATTTGCTAATTTAGTCAATCTCTAATGCGATGATGGGATAGTATATCATTGTCATCATGACACCATACCTGGTAAAAGGCAACTGAGATATTGTTATACTGTATATTGAGTAAATAATTTGGCAATCATCTACCAAAAATATTTCTCAAGATCCCCCTGGCGAGGTCGGAAATTCAATATGAACCTGTCCCAAATGCTTTGCAACATCTCCCGGGTAATTTGATCGCGCTTCTTTTTCAGCTGTCTGTACAATCTCTGTGTCTCGATTGCAACCGAATCGAAGGTGCAGTTGTGGCCAATTGCCAATGGTCCGTTGGCGAAAGTTGTTTGATGAACTTGCCATATTACCATAGCTAAATAGTGCGGGAAGCATCAGAATGGAGAATATTGTAACCGTTCCATAAGTACAAAGGTGACCGGATGTAGGGGCCAACATCTGGGTCAGTGCGATTCTGGGTCAATCAATCCATCTCAGACTTGATAATTGTTGTTATCTAGTGCCACCAGATCTAAGAAGATAGGATATGTACATTTTTGGGTCATTTGCGGAGTGAACCGACCACATTACACTTAGGCCATATGTTTGAACTTTGATCGTGGTGAATAGTAGTAGGCCAATACCTTAAACAACTGAGAAATGGTCAGTGTCATCAAGCAGCCGGCAAAGTACATCCAAGTTGTGATGATTAGTCATACAGACCACAAAGGGGGATCTTCATTTGCTCCATCAACAGTCAAAATGCAATTGCCAATGCACAAAGTATAAAATACATAAAGAATGAATAAGAACAGGGACGCGGAGTGGTGAGGGAGGCGAAGTTGGTCAGTATAAAAGTCTCTCAGTAAAGGGCAGGAGAGGGGGAGAAAGCGGAGATCTTAGTCGGAGTCCTAGCGTTTACTTTCCCTTTTTGTATCGGGAACTACGCGAAACGTCGCTTTCAAGGAATTCTGCTGGCCCACCTTCATTCCATCCATGGCGGCATTGAGCGAGTTGAGAGCCTGTGACTTGCTCCCGGGTCTGAAGAACAAAAATTGGGGGGGGGCATGAAGAATTCAGTGAACTTAAGAGGAGGCAGCAAGGTAGAAACCGAAAACGGAGCGACAACAACGAGAGCACACGACTTACAGCAATCAAAGCGTTTAAGGTAGCCTTTGCCGTCCTTGCCGACAAAGTGCATTAAGACGTCGCTCCTGTTTTTCACAGCGTACTTCACTTCATCGCCAGTAATACCAAGAGACCTCATAAGGGGGTTCTCGATGATGCGTTCGATCGGTACAGCATAATTGGAGTTCATCATGGATCGAATGGAGTAGTCTCCATCGAGATTCTCCTTCGAGAAGTAGTGGTGTCTATTGGGCAAGGCGACCAACCACTTTTCAAATTAACCACATTGTCAATTAAGAGAGCATTTCCAATGAATGAAGAGCGTACTCACACAAAGTGCTGGATAAATTGCGCACGTGGAATCACTCGGTATAGCTGTCCAGGTTGGCCCTGCGGTAAGGGAACAGGCGGTGATTGCGAAAATGCGTATTGTTGATTAATGTAACTTATCAAGGGCTGAGGGACACTGATTGGTTGGGACGCCTCGTTTCCTTCGACACGGTAGGCAGTATCATAGCCAAGCATATTCCAGCTGGTCATTGCGATATTTGCACTTTACGGGCAGGGCTAAATACAACCGTCTCGTGAGATAGATTTAGTGACATAAGGTCATTTGAATTGGCATTTCACGTGACCACATTGGCTGAATAAAATGTTCGTTTAAACAAATGGATGCTGTTAATTTTAACAATTTTGTAAATTGTATTTAATAGTCGGATTTCATATATATGTTAAGCACATAAAATATTTAAATATTTTTTTAAAAAAAATATATTGTAGCATGTATTTAAGCTGTGTAATCCGATATCAGTTAAACTCGATTTCTTGAAAGGAAGTTTTATATTTTTGTTTTGCTTTATTTCCCAGTTTTCGAAGACTTGAAAATTCTCTTGGGAGAAGTAGCTCTACTAAACCCTTCGGCGTTCGTGCATAGGTAATTTCGTAAAAGGTTTTCGTAGGTTTAATTGCTCGGTTAGTAATGGATGCGAATTCAAGAAGTCATCAGGACATCAGTATGCTTTAATATGTGTTGATAATATCCTTGCTCTTCTTGGCGTCGTGCTTCGCCGGTGCGATTAACTTCAATGTGAAGAATTCCTTCATGTCAGCAGGTACCAAACATGGAACCTCAACGTTGAACCGTACGGTAGCGACGGAAGCAATTGTTCCTCAGCTTTCGCTGTCGTGGAGCACTTAGAGCTTTTGCCATTTCTCGTGTCACTGCCAACGTAAAGCTCGAGCAGCTGAGAGGCAGTTCGGATAACAAGTTGAATGCCTACACGAGTGCTCGGAATTGAGGACCCAACCAGTCGGACGATTAATCTGAACTGAGTGTACAATTTCCCCTCGTGGCAATGTAACTTTGGAGTTTAATCTTCTACTGATCATCATTCGAGGGCTTAATTGTGGTTGGGTTGCTGCAAAAAGGTTGGTTGTTTTATGCTTAACGATTTTAGAGAATGCTGATAGGGTTAGTTTTACGGAATGAAGGAAACTGATCGAGCTTGAAAGATCGGCCATATCCGCGATCTAGTGTGCTTGGTGACTTCTGAGCCATCGGTGCAATTGTCGAAGTACCTGTAACGATGGCACTGCCATCAAGCACTACCATGGAACAATTATTAAAACAAATCAACAACCACTCAATGCTGCGTTGACGATGAGCCATTTTTGATTGGTTGCTTGTGTTGGCCCTCTTTAACCAATCACAACACGCCAAATATCTGATCGATGTATTGAAGGTCAAAGTATTGTATTTTATTTAGGCAGACGGGATCGATAGATATAGTTTCTCCGTTTTCGATGAGCTTCACTGGCATGTAGGTGAGTTATTACAGATGTATTTGCTAATTATAGTAGAGACAGACAGACAGACAGACAGACAGACAGACTTCAGAAGTATCCTCAATGGAGACCACAACACTCAAAGTGCGTATAGTCACAAGTTAGAGTGCTCTCAAAGAGATATGGATACATGCTTCTGATAACATTTTAGTATTTGGATCTATTAAATGCGCCTCTAGATCGATTAGCATATTCTTGTGAGCATGAGCAATCGGAGATAGATTGAAGATACCGATCCAAGATTTTGAGCCATATCGTTTATTGGGCTGGTGAGTATCGAGACTGGGTTGATTGTTTCTACTGGTCAGACTACATGTACCTCTATATTTAAAAAGATGTTTGCAACATATTCTATAGTACATTGCCAATTGGTAGTATAACCTAATTGATTACCTCTATCACTCCCGGTTTCAAAGAACTCAGCTAATCCTTGCTGCAACTAGCACCCTCGGATGAGATAAACGAGCATATTAAATTAAATTTCACTAAAACCCCTCGGGTTGCATGTAAGATGAAATATCTTGCAAGATCCTACTGGAGAGTACCACGTTAGTGATAGAGATTTCTGCGTTGGGTCATTAGAAATTTCACTTGTTATGTAAACAATTTGGCTTATTTCGTGAAAGATACTACTGGTTACCCATTCACTGTTGAGCAGCACTTGAAAAACCATCTCATTTTGAACAGAACGTTGTGCCTGTCTTTAAGCCTCTAACAAATACATTGAAACTCAAACTGGTAGCTAGGACCTATTTTATTCAAGTAGGCAGAATTCAACTTTGGTCAACAGAACTACTTCTCATTGTACATCAATTTCTACATTTGAAAGTTTTGGAAATTGAATTAAAATGACTCAAATTCCTGAAATTGTATTAATCGCTTACAATGTCCACGTTCTCAATGCCTCTTCAGATATTTAGCTGTATTAGTAGGCAAGGTAACGTAACAACTTCAACCAACGGACCAATAAAAAAAGGCCGTAATGGCACTTTCGATTCAATTGCACAAGATTCACGTAGATTTGATTTATTTTGAAATGCGACTTTGAAAGGCTTTTCGAAAAGATTTCCATTTAATGGCCCTATATATTTTAATACAAATACATATTTTTACTATACATATTTTACAAATTATAGTCCAAAATAACCAGAAAATTATAAATATATATATTGTAAATATTGTAAATCATGAAATTAAATTATAAATTAAATTATAAATATGATAAATTATAAATATAAATATGATAAATTATAAATATAATTATATGGAGCTACAACACTCCACCCCTGTCAAGATTTTGTATAGGTCTTTTCCTTTGGATCGACTTGAAGTCGTTGTGATGCGTGTCGGACCCTTCCCGATCTTCTGAGGGTCGGTGTCTCTTCTGATTTAGAGTGACACGGGATCGGGTTGGATAACCTGAAGGTATCCAACAACAGGAACAGGGGTGGAGTGGTGGTCCAAACCACAGCTCAATTTGGATAACATCGAAAGTGGGTAGGAAGCCATGCAGGAGGGATGGTAAGTACGACGAGGAAGTATAGGGAGGGACTCTCGTGGTCGGCATTGCATTCTAGCTCAGACTCTGATATAACAGATTGTGTAGTTCGAGACCAATAAACTGGCTTTTGTTCGGGAATGGAGATCCCGAAATGACTGCATAACAGTGGCCTGGTAGGAGGGTCCATGGGTAGAACAGGAGCGTTTCCAATCAGCGAGAATTTCGAGACACTTGAGGGAGTACATTTGGTCATCTATGCAGCCCTTTTCACGCCTTAGAGACGCTTTTCTAGTATCATCAGGTGGTAGACAGTGATTATATCCAACGACAGTCAATTCAATGGACAAACTATGACAGTCCCAACTGGGTATAAAGGAAACCGATTTTCCTCGAAGTTTTTGGTTCCGCAAAACAACGATGCGCTCTAGAATCTTATTTAGTGCATGCCCAAAATGAATTGAGGCTTTCGCGTAAGTTGGTCCATCATGTAAAATGAAATTTCAATCATTTACAGATTCACAGACAGGATTTTTGCGAAGAGAGCAATTTCTAGAGTTGATTTCGATGGGGAAGGAACGACTGACGAGATTCTACAACGTTTCCTGTTGTCTCACCGAACAAACCCGCTTCAAACCCTCGGAGGAAAATCTCCGGGGGAAATGCTTATGGGCCGAAAACTTCGAACTACTCTTTCGGTTTTGTTACCTGGAACAATATGTATTAAGAGGAATAGATGCTATCTATTAGTAATGCGAATAGTAATATTACATTCTGTCGCTGGGATAGCAGGCAACCAGAAAACGGATGCGTAACGACTCAAATCATATATTCGTAGAAGTACAACGCGTCCTAGTAACAACATAAACAACTATACATATTTTACAGTCAATAGCAAATGTAAGATAAATTGCAGTCTGAAATAATCAGAAAATCATAAATGTGATCTTCTGGATTTACTACAGTTTACAACAGGTAGTTAAAAGTCCTAAATGGAAAAGTGAACACATAATATCTGTTTGCAGGCAGTAATTGCTTACAGTATCCCTGTTCTCCGCTCCTATTTTATTATTTAGCTGCTGTAATAGTGTGTGGCGTACGTAATGTAGCAAGGTTCGCCAACAGACCAATAGCTAACAACCGTAATAGAACCTCGGATTCAGTTGTAAAAGAGTCGCATAAATTTTACTTGATATAAGCCAAATTTCTGTATTAATGTTAAATTCGCCGTAACATGTGATTTTTCAATGTATTTGATACAGTTATAGATAAATTTACCAACCTTGTCAGGAATCGACAAAGTGGGGTTTTCATAAAATCTTTTGGCGAGAGATTAACAATTTTCATAGTCAATATAATTAATAACGTGATTATATTTAGACTTGCGATTAACAAGTGCAAAACCAATACAAGTAGTGGCAATGGAAGTATTCTCGATTACTCAATGTCCTTTCAATGCTAATAGAGTCTTGCTACATTGATGGAAATTAACCAGAGAATCAGGTTATAGCTAATATTCAAATTGAAATGTTGTTACAATTCCTGTAATGTTTGTCTTAAATTTAATGTAAATCTAACCTATGGACCAATAGCATTTCCGATTCCATAGTACATAACTTCTTGATGCATTGAATAAGTGGCATGATATATATATATATATAAAATTTATATATAATATATATTATTTACAATTTAAATTGACATGAGATTTTGAACGTTTTTTTTAACAAGATTGTATTAAGTGGTCCACCACGTCTCGGTCCTAATAGGTACTCATTTTTGTGTCTCAGTGTCATTTTTACGATAAGACTGTGTTACATTTCGTGTTTAACATATGCAATTCTAATACCAATAAACGGATGACATTTGGAAATTTCTCGGCGATTTTTTCCTCTCCTATTTAGTTAAAGCTCCCTTCTTTGTTTTCGAGAATGACCTAAGTGAGAAATTCTACAAAGAATTCTCTTTCAATACTTAGAAAAGCTGATCCAAACTATATAAAGCTCAGCGACTAAGACTGTAATCGTTAAGACTTAAATCGTGGACATATCATTACACCCCGGGGTTTCTATGTCCTTTCTCACTTGTCAGAGTAGTGCTCTGATGCTTTGTCTACAAAATTAACTAGTCCAGAGCGCATGCTTGAATGTCACCTGAATGGCCGGGCTTTATATCGTCTAGACTGCCTCATTTAAAATGTACATGTCTCTTCAACAAGGATATTGGCCAGAATTTGCCACTTTGGTTACTTTCTAATACTATAATAGAATGATAAATCATCAGGCGAAATTCGGTTGTCATCATGACATAACAACTGGTAAGAGATAACTAAGATATTATCACATTGTATATTGAGTAAATAATTTGTCACTCAGCTACCGAAAATAGTTCTCAAGATACCCCTGGCGAGGTCGGAAATTCAATATGAACCTGTCCCACATGCTTTGCGACATCTCCCAGGTAATTTGATCGCGCTTATTTTTCAACAGTCCTGTACAATCTCTGCGTCTCAATTGCAACCGAATCGAAGGTGCAACTATGGCCAATTGCCATTGGTCCGTTGGCGAAAGTTGTTTAATGAACTTGCCATATTATCATAGCTAAATAGTGCGGGAAGCATCGGGATCGAGGAAATTATAAAAGATGATTGGACCAGTGCGATTTTGGGTCAGTCCACCCAACTCAGACTTCACAATTAGGGGTATTTAGAATCACTAGATTTAAGAAGAACAGAATCCGACGATTCCTGGCTCATTTGGGTCAGTAAAACCAGCACCACTACGTCTTTTGTTTGATTTGCACCTTCTTAGGGATTGGTGGAAAGTGGGAGAGCGGTAGCTTAAAGACCTGGGACACCCTGGTCAATGCTCTCTTCTAGAAAACTCACTCAAGTTGACAAGTAGGAATGAAGCAAGGGGATGTCAGAATCAATCGCATGGTGGGTTCTTGTAGCAAAGTTGCGCAACCGTAGGAAGATGAACCATAAATAACTAGGCGAAGACTGCTCACAAGTAAGTTGCACCTGCGACGGAGTGATGAGGCAGACAACAAAGCATGTCTAAGTTGTGATGAAGCGTTGGATAGACGTCACATGTATAATCAAATGTAGTCACAACAGCCAAAATCAAATGCAAATGTATAAAGCCCTGAGTACGAATTGGGATTCAGGGTGGTGAGGTGGAGGAGGAGGTTGGGGTTCGAGGGTATGTGTAAAATGGCAAGAACCAATCACAAATCGCTTAGAGTAACGAGAATGAGTGCACACAGCGCCGTAGAAGAAGGCGGGGTGTTGGTGGTTTAGATGCGGTGTGTTCTTTGGGATCGATTACTGATTGGCGGTAAAGCCTGGGTGCGGCTAGGCGTGCAAAGGATTCTGTTGGTCAGGAGTCTGCTCTCCCAACTTCATTCCAGACATGGCGGCATTGAGAGAGTTGAGATCTTGCTGAGGCTTGGAGTCGGACGAGGGTTGCGTTGTGCTAGAATGTCCCTGGCAATCACAAATCGGCTACAGAGCCACCCGAAGCAGGTCCAATCTTCCGTGAGGACTTCTTCTCAAAGGAATTTGTACCCAGGTCTGAAGACAGTGCCGACAAAGTGCAACAGAACTTTGCTCCCGTTTCCCACAGCGGAATTTGTTGAAAGTGAGCATAAATCTCGTTTCCCGGATATGGCTGCGAGAATAAGTAATGTTGATTAGGATAAATGAAAGGCTGAGAGATAGCGTTGGGCCGAAACGGTGGCACTTTTGTTGGGAAATGGTAGGCACTTTGAGGGCCGAACATATTCCAATTGGTCATCGCGTTAATTACCGGTGGGACTAACTGCGACCCTCCAGTGAGAGATGTTTAGCGAAATGATGTGCTAAAATGAAAGGCTCATTTAAACAAATGGATGTGGTACGGTCATTTAAACTTATGTGTTCCTAATATTCACTTTATTTAGTAATAAATTTGAAAAAAAATAATTTATTTATTGAAATATTTTTTGCAAATTTTAAATTACAATATTTTTGTACGATAAACTCCCACAGGTACCGAATATATCTAATAAAACTCATTATATATACATTCCTTTTTCTGTTTTCTGGGTTTCAAAGGTCTGAAATATTCTCGTGGCAGAGGTAACTCCACTTAACTCCCCTTCATTCGTGTATCGTCAGTTTCATTTTAGGTAACTTTTATGTACTGTTGTCTCATGACACGACGAACCCCTGTTGCCATAAGACGGGGATAGCAAATCTCTAGCTCAGTTCGTTGAAAAGGTCTCTCTCAAGTTCTTTTATTGGCGATTCTCTCCAATATGCAGAATTTCTACATCTCAGCGTGGTACCACCGGCCGGTCGGGCAGATCTTACTGGGATCGTAACAAAACCAATTCTTCGACAAGCTTTCTCCATCGAGGAGCACTCAGAGCTTTTACCAAGTGGCGCGGTTTTATACTGCAGTTCGCGCGCGTCACTTGTACTCGTACTCTGAAAACAAATGACCTTGTAGCGGATTACTACAAACAACGAACTATCTCACCAAGAGTAAATAACCCGATCCCGTTCGGTACCCACACCAACAAGGTAGAAGGACCAACAAGACGTGTTAGAGCTGGTGTGTATTTAGCCTGTGGAATGCGATGTTAAATAGGCTACGGATAATTTTGGCTATGCAGGATTAGCCCTGGATTGGTCGATAGAGAAGATCTTCTCGAATTCGATTGGCTCAGTGGCGACCATCTTGCTGTGCTTCGAGCGTTCCTATTGGGCAGTGCACTTTTTAGTCAATCCATAAAACTCAAACATTATAATTATATTCCCGTTATGTTAACCCAACTTCGTCTTAATAATCGCATTTCTATGGTTAAAGGTTATGGAAGTGGAATTGTTAGTCAAGGAAGGAAACTGAATTCACAAATTCTATTTGCAAGCATGTATGACTTACAATATCCTCTCCTATTATTTAGCTGTGGCAATGGGTCAAGGTTACGCAACAACTTGAGCAAACGGACCAATGGCGAACGACAATAGTTTCACCTGCGATTAATTTGCCTAAGAGCAACCTAAATTGTACTCATATTGGAATAGTAGCATAGTCTAATTTTGTGTTTCACGCGATTTTGCCAACTGGTGGAGACAGGAGCTATGATGCATTCTCGACAGTTCCTGTCGTGTTCTCAACCTCAAACAAAGCCTACCAAGACCCAAATACTGGACTCGTCGTCTGCAATCGAAATCTGAGTCATGCTCAATTGTTTTCTGTCTCATAAAAACCCTAGAGTACACTACTAACTACTGAGCTCCCCATAAACGTCCTTGAGCACGGTCGATTTTCTCCCCTTGGTAGTGGGGATAAGAATGCAAGTGTGGCCTTCCCGCTACGCTATCCCTGACGATGTTATAGGCGAGTGTGACACGGTATGAGGTGTCAAAACCAATGGGATCTAATTTGCCTGGATTGGTTGATTTGGAAAGCATATAAATGGAAATATTTTGTGGATTTATTAGTCAAAAATCATAGAGACGAAATAAACGGATGAGGGTTTTGTTGAGGGACTTAGCTGCTGGTGGTGTAGATGGATAATGGCCAGAAGGATGTGTGGCAGTGTGCACGTGTGGGATCTTTGCAGAGGGATCTGAATCTGGGTTAGTAGAGGCGGCTGATGGAGATGTTCCTTGGATTGGCCATTTGGCAGTGAGAAGACGGTCTACGTGGGTTTGAACTGAGAGCCATTGGCAAAGCAATGAGGTTTCTGTTGAGGAATCACCACGGGTGTTCAGTGGTGTGACTAAGGGAGAATCCCCACTAGTGGTTGTGTTTTGTGCCTACAGGATGTGACGACGCACGCGAAGCTATTTGCAGAGCAGGATGGGGAGCGGACGATAGTGATAACGTGCAGTTTCACGCCGGGTTCGGTGTCGCTGTGCGCGTACAAGCTGACACCGGGCGGATACGAGTGGGGCCGTGCCAACACGGACCGCGGCAACAACCCCAAGGGCTACCTGCCCAGTCACTACGAGCGCGTGCAGATGCTGCTCTCTGACCGCTTCCTGGGCTTCTTCATGGTTCCTGCTCAGGGCTCCTGGAACTACAACTTCATGGGTAAGGACTCACTCTACCCCTAGCCCCCTCTTGGCTGGAGTGTGTTTGAGTAAAGTGCTAAGTGGTGGGGTGGTTTGTTCACTGCAGGTGTGCGCCACAACCCGAACATGAAGTACGAGCTGCAGCCACTGAAGCCGAAGAAGTTCTACCACCGCATCCACCGGCCGTCGCACTTCCTGGACTTCACCAACGTGGAGGAGAGCGAGTCGTACGCCGCGGACCGCGAAAACCCGCTTGCGTGAACACGCCCCACTCTCTGCTATTGTACACTCACCTCGTCTCGCGTCGCCCCGCCTCGTCTTGTGCTGTTTTGTGGAGTTTCAGTGCCAGCATGGCCTCTGTTGTAATGGATCACTGTCCAGCATCCTTTTTATACGTCATTAAAGCAGAAATACATTCAAAGTAAGTGCGTATATGGTGGGTCTGTGGGGGTGATTCTGGATGGTGTCTCGTAGCACGACCATGTAGACGCACCTGTGTAGAAGGCGACAACTGCCTCTTAGACATTCTGTTCTCTATGTACAATAAATGTGTTCCTAGATCGAAAAGCAAGTGCTTGTAGTTTCCTGATGTGCCCTCAAAAATGAGCTATACCAGCTGGGGTAAGGATCCCCGATCGAAGGGTGTGAAATAAATCGTTAATTAGGAAGGTGAGTATCGCGACTGGTTGATTGGATCTAGTGGTGAATCCACCCAACTCAGACCTGATAATCAGAGGTCCTTGGTGCGTCTCTAGATCCCAGAAACGATCAGCAAATGCCTGGGTTTTATTTAGGCAGCAAAAACTACCACTACGTCTTTTGCTTGATTTGCCTCTTCTAAGGGATTGGTGAAAAGTGGCAGAGCAGTATCTTGAAGACCTAGAACACCCTGGTCAATGCTCTCTTCCCCTAAAACTCACTCAAGTTGACAAGCAGGAACAAAGCATTGGAATGTCAGAAACTATCACACTGCAGGAAGATGGGTTATCTACAGCCAAGGCAAGATTGGCTCACTAGCAATTTGCGCATGCGGCGGAGCGGTTAGAACGCAGATTATCCCCTCACAGCTGGCACGACACATCTAAGCCTTCATTTACGCCACCAACAGTCAAAACGCAATTTCTAATGCCCAAAGTACTAATCTATTCGGCTCTGAATACAAATAGGAATGCGGATTGGTGGGAGCAAAGGGGTAGGTCGAAGGTCAGTGCAAAAATTTTATAAAAAGGGTTTCAGCAACGGGTTCTGCTGATCAGGAATCTGCTGACCCAAGTTCATTCCAGGCATGGCAGAATCGGGCGATTTGAGGGCCTATGACTCGCTCCCGGGTCTGAAGAACAAAAATAGGCATGAAGAACTCGGTGAACCAGGAAATACAACAGCACACAACTTACTGGCATCAATGCGCCTAAGGTAGCCTTTGCCGTCCACACCGACAAAGTGCACTAAGACGTCACTTCCGTTTCCCACGGCGGCTTTTACCTCGTCCACAGTAGTACCAAGAGCCCTCATAAGAGGGTTCTCGATGATGCGTTCGACTGGTACAGCATGATTTAACTCCATCACGGAACGAAGGATGCAATATCTATCGTGAATCTCCTTCGAGAAACAGTACTGTCTATTAGGCAGGAAGAAAAGCCAAGTTGGTAATTAACCACGTTGCAAACTTAGTGAGAGCATCTCCCATGGAAAAGGTACTCACACAAACAGCTGGATGAAAGTTCTACGAGGAATCAGTAGATAGTTCGGTAGGGAGTCGACTTGCGGTGAGAGAACGGGTGGTGGCGTTTGTTGGAAGCAAGCAAATGGCTGCGAAAATACGTATTGTTGAGTAGGATAAATAGGAGGCTGAGGAAAGGCGTTTGGCTGACCCGGCGCCACATTTCCGGGGAAATAGTAGCCAATTGGAGGGACAAAGACATTCCAATTGGCCATCGAGACGTTGGCACTTCACAGGCACGACCAGACAGACAAGGCAAACGACCCGCGAGAGAGGCTTAGCGAAATGACAGTGCGCTCGCCTTCCACCTGATCACATGTGCTGTACCAAAAAAGCTGATTTAAACAATTGGATGTTTTAATGCTCTTTTATGTAATGTTAAAATTTTGAAATATTCTTTTCTCATTGAAATTATTCGATGCTTTTACACTGAAATATTTTGTAGGATAAATTCACACAGGTGTCGAGTATGAAGCTGCGTACCGTACTTCCAATAAAACTCATAAGATATACATCAATTTTCTGAAATCCAAGGGTTCCTTTTGCTTTGCTTTCTAAGTTTCTAATGCCTGAAAATTCGTGTGTCGTCAATTTCGTTCCGGGGTTATCATTATTTCCTAGCTTCCCATGACACAACGAACTCCTGCTGCAAATCTCTAGCTCAGTTCGTGGAAAAGGTCAATCAAAGTGGACACCAGGACTTCAGCATACTTTAATATGCGATTATGATATCCTTGCTCTTTTTGACGTCGTGCTTCGTCGGTGCGACTAACTCCAAAGTGCACAATTCCTTCATATCCGCAGGTACCAAACATGCAGTCTCAACGTG
The DNA here is from genome assembly GCA_030710315.1 of Anomotaenia brevis. Classification (NCBI taxonomy): domain Eukaryota; kingdom Metazoa; phylum Platyhelminthes; class Cestoda; order Cyclophyllidea; family Dilepididae; genus Anomotaenia; species Anomotaenia brevis. The sequence continues at coordinate 355,007 of JAUOZQ010000090.1, forward strand.
GAGCCGGTGTGACCCTCTGCAGTTCACTCGTGTCGCTTCCTCGTTTGGATAACGAGCTGAGTGCGTGCTTGAGGGCTTCGAATGGAATTCTCAACTATCCGAACGATCGACCATCAATTGTGGTTTCGTTGCTTCAAAAATGGTCGGATTTATTTTAACTCTGATGGTTTTAGAGAATGCAGTAAGTGATCATATCTTAAGAATTGCTATTCGGGTTGGCTTTAAAGTTCGACCCTATCCGCGATCTTTTGAGTTTGGTGACTTTTAAACCGTCGGTGCAATTATTGAGTGAGTCGAATGAGTGCAAGTGTGCTGACACTTGACGTTGAATCTAGTCAAATATCCCTTAATTGTGTCTGCTTTTTCTGATTGAATTTCCTACAATTACACATCATTTTCCACTCAGATGATCATTCTGAACTGTGTATGCACATTCTTCTCGGTAATGTCTTTCTGGATTTTGATCTTCTCTACACCATCATTCGAACCGGTTCGCTTTAGTTTAATTTTGATGAATTTAGCGAATGCAGTAGGCGGTCAGACCTTAAGATTAGCTATTCGGTGAGAGGAAAGGGTTTAGTTGTAAGAAGTGCATGAAGTTTAACCTGTGGTAACCGTGGTAACTCCAAAGATTGTTCGACGAAGCGCCAGGCGTCACAGTAACGACTTAAACAACTGCACTTATTATACAGATAACAACGAGAAGTAAATAAATTTTAGTTAAAGATAATCAGAAAAATGTAAATATGATTTTCTGGAGATATAGCACCCCTCTCCTTCTTGGAAAGGTTCCTTCCGGTGAGTTAAGTTTAGAAATAAGTTAAGAAATAAATTCCTTTCACAAACTTGGATCTGGCGCACATTCCCATGTGGGCTGCAAGGTGACATTGGACCGGAGTCCGAGATCTTCTGTCAGCTAGAGTCTGCTCCATGTTGCTCTTTGGCTGGAGCCCGTGCCCATCAGTTACTTTTTCGATAGCAACTGAAAAACACTCGACTTCCTCCATTAAAATTATTTTTCAAGACACAAGGCAATCCACTTGAATTTGTTTAAATAAACCAAGAAAATTGGCATTTTTCAAAGGCACTTTTCACCTGTTTTATTTATTAAATTTAGGTAATATGAACATGAAATTTCAAATAAAATTGCTTTTTCAATAAGAAATGTTTGTTACTTTCCTGGTTTCTAGAACAGGATATGTTTTGTTTTTTAAATATTTAGTAGATTTAAATGATTTGCTATCCAAGGAAGTTGAAGACAGCAACAAAAGAAAGTCTAGAAATTCAATCAATCCTGAATAAGGGTTTGTGCTGACCCATTGCATTTTCCAGTCCTCCGATTACGATTAATCATAGGATTCGACTAATTTAAGGAATTTCCAAAAGGTGCCGCTCGAGTATCCCTTGAAATTAAAAGGTGTCGCGTTAAACAAGCGTTAACTAATTAAATTTGAATACGCCGTTAATCTCTTACTCACAATTTCTTATTATGTGATTTTTAATCCATTGGTCATCTTCTGCGAGCTCACTCCTACACACCAAATACTGCGGTAATGCAGTTTAGGAAAAATACATTATTTGGACTTAAGTTTCTGCTGCTTGCGTGCCTGCTTTAAAATATGAGGAAAGTTTTCTAGCATCTTTGAAGACCGCTGAATGAAGAAATTTGCAACTGACTTCACATAAACTTCTTACTCTACTGTCGTCATTTCAGGAGCAGTTTCCGATTTAAGTCATAAATTGGACCTTTAAATAAGTACAAGACAAAGTGTTAATCTGCGTTAATGCAAACTGAGCAAAAGGGTTTTTGCCATTGATTTTTTGATCACTAAAATTAGCCAAAATTGTGTTTAAATTAATGAATTACAGAAACTGGTGAAATGTGCCAGTTCTTCCAATCAAAATCAAAACCAAAAGCAATTTACAACTGCATTTTTTAATGAGCTCGTGAAAAAACAATCAGGAAAATTGAATTTCTTGTCTGAATCTGTATTTAATGTATCATTTGCTTAATATTTTCTTTTTAACAATGTTGCTGGATCCACCGGAAACAGCAAGCTATAGAGTAAATTATTCTGGGAAAAAAATAGTTTTCTTAGTTTTAAAGCACAATTTGCATAGTAACAGATGATTGACAAACACAAATAAAACGGCACGTGAAGATAACGACTGAAATTCCAAAATGTTAGTCTTCTAAGTTTTTTATTCGGTTTTTTTGAAAAATCCAACTAGGTTTTAGCATTTTTGGTAAATTTAGAATGTCCGAGAAGTTAAAATAGCATTTAAGGCTGATTTGTTAGTTAACTAGTTAAAGTTTTGCTTTAGAGATTACATTTTGATCAATACCTGACATTTCCAAGTATTGTGAGCTTTTCTTTCGTCTATACTCAGTCTGCTTTGCAAGACTTGAGTATTTACTTTAAAGCTGCATTAATTTAAGTAAAATAATCTAAAAATCGTCTCAAAAAGCCAGTTTATTTCAATTTGAGTCTCGTTTCTCTTTAAAATAAGACGATATTTGCACAGCACTACCAAAATTTAATCCGTAATGCATCCAGGTGCTTTTGCTGCTCTTTAACCAACGACAAAGTCCTGTGAAATTGATACGGAAAGTACTAAGTAGGCTTGAGCCACAGTGGCACACACATTTAAGCTGGTGGTCAGCTCTGCGCCGAACCAGTGTCGTGAAAACCACCCTGGCACTCTTACGCTTCAGCGTAATCCGCTTGTCTCCACATCGTAAGTTCTGTCACTGCTATTTGCATCAATTTGACTTACAATATTAAACATAACAAACGCCTTCTAATTTAATTTGTCTGTTACAAACACCAAGTTATTTTTTTTTCGCATAAATCACATGTGCGAATGAGAATCATCCATCATCATCATTCTTTCATTTTCAAGGTCAAACTCAAATCGCGACTTTGTCGCAAACAAATGCAGAACCTCCGAAGTAGCAGGCAGAAGGGAAATATCCACTCAAAACGCCAGCTCCAGCCTTACCTTGGCTAGGAAATGGCCTCTTCGTCATCACCACTGGAGCTGAAGAGAGTTAACAATTAAATGATTCAAATGTCTCAATTGACACTGATGCATGTTTGGTTGGAGAGTGAGGAGGAATTAACAACAAGTCATCCGCGGTACGGTTTCCTCGACTTGACCCTCCTGCCTTGTGTCCAGCTGCACCTTCTGTAGTTTCACCTCAACCTACATTCCTACCATGCTTTTAGCCAAGAGAAAGAAAGAAATTGATGGCATATTTTGGAAAACTTTGAGTACGACCACTCCAATATCCACCTTATCTCAAGGCCATAATCTCTTCCCACCTGCCAAGATAAGTGAGGAAACAACGAGTCAATTCGGTGAGTCCATTTCTGCCTCGCTTTTCTGCCCTGTGTCCAGCCAGACTTATTTGACCCACTCAGAAAGTAGAGAAAGCTCTCAGTCGCCACTCACCGATGCACATGGAAGGCACACAAGATTTCGTTTATCTTCCTTTCAATAACTCAGTTCTGGAACTCAACATCACGAGATGCAGAACCAGATACCAACAAGGCTGCATTCTCTCTTACTGCCGAGGTCATCGACAGTGCTGAAGCAGTATTCTGGTGACTACTGATCTTCTCTTTGTTGGTTGACGGCAATTTTATTCTGATTAATATTACAAGAAAAAACTTTTAAACAACCCAAATGAGGTGACATACCTGCCCCCTGTTTGCCTGCACTGCTACGAGCTGTGGCTTTTACCGAAAGAAAGCGCCCAATCCTAAGTTGGATACACCTCATCTGTGCATTTTCATGGACACTGGCATTCCACATCACAAGAGATATTTAAGTAAGGATGGCTTTGCTTCTCTACTGACAAAGTAGGCTCAAATGTGGCAATTAGCAGCATTTAATCGTTTTTCATGACTAAATTGTTCTGGAATAAAATACTTCCTTCACGTATGGAATCCTTTGAAACAGCATTATTACCATGCACCGTGGTCATTTAACGACAAAGATTATGCATTTCTTTTCCTCAGCTTTGCAATTATGAAGTGAAGTACCATATTTCGCCCTCAGTAGTCAACAGAAGATACTTCCATTGAAGGGATTTTTATCAATTTATTTCCGTACTAAAGGTATTTGCATGTTGTAAACAGCTCTTCACAGTGCACATTCTGCCAGAATGTGAGGCGCAGCCTCTGAGAAAGATTTTACCAGAGTAGGTAGATCGGTAGATTGTGTGCACACACTAATTAGATTGGCTGTGTTCCACTGTGCCATCCTCAAAGACGCATCAGTCATGCACTTAGAAATATTGTTGCGGTGTGTCAACCTTAGTGGTTGGATTGTGAAATGGCAGTCCCTTTGACAAAAGTATGAGAAGTAATTAAACCATATGTTTCGTGATTTTGCTTGTCTGAATCTCTTAAATAAAAAGGGCTTTATGAATACTTTTGATTGTTTTAAACTAAACAGATGTAGAAATTCTGATGTCTAGGATTCAGCCTACCTGAAAATGTCAATCTAAGGCCAATATCATCTTGGAAACAGAGCTGCTAACAGAGCTTAGGGCAGTACTGTTGAGATGAGTTTGACCTCGTTTGTCTGTAAACAACTTGATAAATTGGATCAGATCCAGTGCACGCATTCCAAAGCGGGATTCACATGTTCATCTGTAGACAAGACACCGTAGAAGACACTCTCAGTTCACGTAGGGTCACTGCAAGCTTATACAGCTGCCACTGGTTTATCATTATTATTTTATGTCAGTATTTTAGAAACTATGCAATCACCGGTGCAACTGATACATAGAGGGTTTCGTGGTAAACAGTGAAAACACCTTGAATAACCAACAAAATCTAATTAATGCAATATGGTGTAGTTTCACCACATTTCGGGGTAATTGCAACGCCAGTTCTCCGAGGCATTAATTCAAACAAACTGGAAATTTTTTCTAAAGTAATTTTAATACACGATTTCTTAATTAAAACAGCCTCCAGTTGTTTCAGAGACAATGACGGCGCCTGCTGTGGAAATCGAATTCTTATTCAAATCTCCAAAATCGACCATACGTGATTATCAATAATGAGGCTGAGGGCTGAGGATAGTGGTGGTCAGATGAGATGCCCAATTTCATTAAAATGTTCCTCTTAAACAGTCCCAGCTGTATGGGTTGGGTCATTGTCATTTTGATAGATGGGGGGTTTCCCCTCTGGAAATAGTTCTTGAACAACTTTGAGACGACCTTGGTCGCTCCGAAATCCCCAAATAGTCTCGGCTGCTAATTCTTCCATTTGTGGAGGGAAATCAGTGCTTTGTATTCGTACTTTAATACCAGCAAAATCCAAAATTTATTGTATTCAGTATCAATCTGGGTTTTTTTTTGCCAATCGATTGGACAAATTAGTAGAAACACCAGACATTTTGTCATCAAACATTTCGCGATGTAAATGATTACTTTGACGTATTTTGATGTTTTTTTCGTTTAATTAAACTGTAATCTGACATGCCTATTTAAATTAATATTAAAACACTCAGTCCGAGAGCTGATTCAGGTCTACGTTCTACGTTTTCTTCTCTTTCTACTAACTCGTGTCTCGTACTACTGTCACTCTGTCTTCTGTTCATCTTATTTTCGCTTTTTAACTCTAAATCTGAAGAAACTAATCCGACTGGCCAAATTTTGAATCATGAAACTTAAGCACTTCTGTGTAACTGATCACGTTTTAGCAATTCATGAGAGTGGTATACAAATATCTTGGCAACTATGTCTATTCTGTCACTTGTCCTCTCAACGTATCTGGAGTTATTGGATTAACTGCACTCTCTGATTTACACATTAAGGTAGGAAGGTCGTGCATATGAAGGAAACGCATTCGGATTTCATCTCATAAATTATCGAATGTAATAAGCTCAATTCGATTCCCTCCCTCTATCAATCCTCCATTGAGAGGGAAACGATACAGAATGTCACAAGTGGTCTTAAAAATTGCCACAACCACATGTGTTCGTAAAGGATTTTATTGTGTACCTCACTTGTCACACCGCAACCCGTGGTTCTACCGTTTAGGGAACGAAAACGGTGTGCCTTTAAAAAAAGAGCAAAATTAAATTGGATAAGCAATCAGGAATGCTTGGAGCAGCGGGAGAAGCAAAAGAATCAAAACTACTTCGGAGCTTACCCCTTCTTCGTCCTCCAAACCTAGCTCGTACATTTCACCAAGGCCGTCTTGAAATAAAGGAAAAAAAACAATATTTAAAAAGTCCCTTTCAAACACTTTAAATTGCAAATTAAAATTGCAAACTTAAGTGACCTTCTACAGAAGCATTGGCTTTAGAGACACAATCGATTACTAAAATTGAACGGTTGAGCATATTAGGAGAAATTTTGGGTTCAACTTTACTAAGTCATATCACAGTTTAGTTGATGCAATTCGAATGCAATCACGAACTGAATTAATGAGATTCCTCATTAGTAAATCTAATTGTTTAAGTGGGATTGGGTCCAAGCAAGTCACCTATGATCCACAGGTATCCATTCAAAGGAAGTAGGAAATGGAGATCTTCCCCTGTGAAATCGATTTGACAAGCGATTCTCGTTCACTGCCCTGAATCTCCTCCAGCTGTTACGTCGAGCCTTTGAGATCCAGTTTAGCGCCCTCTCCGGTGCAAACGTAGACATAACCTCCGAGGTAGCAGGCAGAAGGGTAGTGCTTGGCTCGAGTCATCGACGACATTCGTCACCAGGAAGCGGCGTTTTCACATTCGCCGTTGAGTTGAAGAAGAGGTTCGACATCAGTTAACCCCTTATCGTTCTTTTCACCACCGACCGCGAGAATTCCTAATCCTGCAACCCGCACTCCTGCAAGACGTGATCTTCTCACACGCATGGATGCGATTCTCTCCCATCTGCAGGTTTGTAATAAACCAGAAATGTCCTATTTACTAATGCGCTGTGAATACTTTGTTTTCATGAAGGTGATTGCAGATTCACACACACTCACTTAGTGGTTGCTGGCAGAGAGGCGACATTTCGGTCGAAAGAGATATCAATGGCTTCTTGAGGCGAAACCGCTTCGAAATTGATGAGTCATACGAGGTCGGGGAAGGCGTCGGTGCGCTCCTCAAGCATTTCCTCCGTCGGCGATGCGCTTATCCACGCGGCAACGGCAGATACCCTGGAGAGAGCCGACAACTCGCCCGAACTCTCATCAGAGAGAAGACACCTGAAACCTAGCAGCTCATTCGACTGGTATTTTGAAATCTCGATTTGAAAAGTCTTTTTACAACTCATTAGGTAGCAAAATTCACCAAGATTCCTGCTGCCAATGTATCTGCTTGTAAGTGTATTGCTAAGCACAGCACACGCTTTCACATTAAATGTGAAAAAGGCGACTCACCGTGGGCAAATGAAGCTTCTGCATCAACGAGTTATTTGGGCACAGTGGAGGTTCTGACCTAACAAGAGAATCTTCAGTGCGGTTTCCTCAGTCACCACAAGTTGGGTACCGTAGGCATACTCAACCACGGCTTCCACAGCTCTGGGGATTTCACGAAGATGCAGACAGTGAATGAAGAGTAACAGGAAGTGAGGAGTGCGTGCACAACTCACTCGGTGGGAAAACGCCTCAGATCGAGTCGCTCGCTCTGAACGCTGTCACGGAAGACTTTCCGCAGTGCAGGGAAACGAAACTCCATTACCCACCGGTGTGCTCTTATCACTCTGCCATCTGCCGTCTTAATGAGGCAACAGATGAGATTGGGAAACGCCAGCTCACCTCAATCTCCAGGTCTATGTATTTCTCCCTCGTTCGTAGTTCGCTGGAATAGCATAAGAAGGCATCGGCAGCGAGAGAATTGGAAAAAGTATCGGATGAGGACAAAATGCTGCTCATTGTGATGGAGAAAAGTCATCCAGGAAATCGAGACCCACTGAGACCATCGTGGCTTTTATCCAGTGTGCAAGGCTATGTTTGCCAATCACCTATTCGTGATTGATTAATTTGTCTCTCTTTCACTGGCAGTGGCGAATTTGACTGGCTTGAGAGACCACCGAAGGCTCCATGAGCGCTTGTAATTCTTGCTTGTGTTTTTTGATCATTCCCGTTTTGATCATAAAGAAGTCAAAGCTGAAGTTAGACTAGAAGCAATGAAAACAACTCACCATCCAAATCCAATTGTAGCAAATTTTTCCAAGTCAGATTTGTGAATCTGGTAGCTGTATTTCCCTAAACAAACTCCATTCTCAGTGGCAGCGATTAAGACTAGATCTACTTTTCGAGATGTTGCCTTCCGGAAATGCCTTCCTACGCATTACACTCGTAGCATGTTGAATATTTAAATGTTGGCAGTTGGGTGCCTTCTGGGAAAACGGTGAGAAGCATCAACAAAGCCATTTAATCGGCGTCTTGCTCCAATGTATTTCCTTTGATGAGTCGGCAGCACTGCAACGAGCAAGACTTCCATTTACCACTTACTAATTCCATGGATACAAAAGGCTTTGCCTTGAAAATGATTTCCTCACAAAGGGACTGTGAAAAACAGAGCTAAATGCAATTCAGTCTCAATTTTAGTCACCTCTGTAAAAAACGAATAGTATTTTCGTACAATAGCAGTCTCAAATTCCTTCGGATAGTCAGCTTTAGCTAAATCCTAATATCTTTTCTTTTCCTTTAAGCCTCATATGAGAGAAACCGAATTTTAAGTTAACAGCAGTTTCTTTAGCAGATATTTGAGTACCTTATAAAGTGCGAAAATACAGACTTTTTGTAAGAACAGATGTCAATTCATAAAATTTTAAAACAGTAAAACGGCTATTTCACTACATCCATTTTAAAAATCATCTCATTTTTTTCATTGGCAGATAGATACTTCCATATCTTACTTCAAAACTGCTAAAAAACAAGCATTCTTAAGATCGCCAGCCATATTCAACTTTTTAATATTATCATATATTTTAAATGGAGAATAGTGTCCTTGATTAATTCTAAACGATTAAAACAAAATATCACTTAGGCCAAAAGTGATAGAATTCAAGGTATGTGAATCACCATAAAATTTACAAAGACAGATGAGGCAGTTGGGACCTGTCACCGAAGTCTTGTATGAGCTCGTCAGTGCGGTGTGTGCACGAATGATTTGGATTAGCTGAGACACACTCTGTCATCACTTCGGCAACCACGGCCTTCAAATTTTTGTACAACCAATCTAGGCACATCAATTTTGTTAACTGGGTTTCAAAACTCCAAGATATCATTCCTGTAGAGAAACGTTCAGAAATGTAATACTAAGGCTTGTTTTGGGATTGTGGAGATAAAGAAACTTTTATTGCTTAACTAAATCATTTGAAGAAAACAAAAATATTAACTTACTTCTTCAAAGTTCTTGGCGCTAGAGAAATTAGCCTTGGTTGAAAGCCACACTTATTGAAAAATTCATAAATAAAAGCGAGGTAGAGACGTCTTGTAAAAGACAAAGTTGGTTCGTTTGGAAATTATGTTTTAGAATCGCAAAGATTCATACAGAGAGCAACTCTATCATGTATCAGTTAACCCTGACGATTAACATTTAATTAAGCATTTAATCGATTAATGGGCACTTAAATATAAAATATGCATAATATATTGTTTCTGTGTATATACAATATTAAATATAATCATGAAATACTTTTATTTTGATCGAAATAATTCGTATACATTTTTCCCAAAGAATTCAAAATAAACGTATTAATAAAGTATAGTCTTCAGGCAATCGAGAGAATAAAGTAGTTGATGATTGTTTATCACGTGATCTATGCATTTTTTAACTGGCTTTGTCTTACTTGTGCTCTGCCTCTTTTCGGTTTACTAAGGGAGGCCTTTTTCTCTAAAAGCGTGTTTCAAACGCTACCCTAATTGACAGCAGTCGATTTATTACTTACTGTAGCCGAATAAGTTGGAAAAGTCGTATTTCCGTATCCCTTGTGGAAGAAGGACCATTTCTCGGCTTTGGCTGAGCACTTCCCCTCCCAACCTCTACGACACTAGACAATCCCAATATAGTCCTCTATTCGAAAAAAGAACCACTTTGGCTAGAATGGAAGAGGAATGAGTTGATGTCGCCCACTCAAGTTGATTTTAGTTAAAAAATTTACTGGGCATTTGTCAAATATAAGAATTTTTCGAGTTCCTAATGGTGAAGACGATGGACAGTTACCTAGTTTATCTAAGCTTAAAGGTTCTTCAGCTTATCATAAAAAGGAACTGAACGTATTCCAGCACAAACCTCAACATTAGCGACGTTTAGATTTTCGCTTATCGATTTCGGAGACCATCATCTGCAACCATCTTCTTCCATTCATGCATTCAAGCACAATTGTATTGCCTTTAGATGTTCATTGGTTTTATTAAACTAAATAAGCACCTCACCTTTAGAAACTGGACTATTATGGAAAAAGGTATTTTGAAATACCTTTAAAGCGATAAGCAGCGTCTAATACGTAACTGAAAATATGTAATTTTAACATCTACTAAGTTTGTTGATGGTCCTGCAATCCTCTCTAACAAATCGATTAATAGTCCAGCAGTCTCTTTTAGACAACTTTGATTTTCGGTCAGACCTGTGCAGCTTTGCTGAGGACGAAGTTTTTCCTTCTCTTTTAAAGGCGGTCGCGGTCATTACATTTGAGAGAGCACCTCTTGAAACGCCAACAGACGATTAAAGTTGCATTAGCGCCTGTCATATGAGCACTGATTGTTTTTGTCTCAAAATAGTTTATGTATTAAAAATATAAGTGCGGACGTACATGTAGAAAAATTTTCTCTTCTTATTCAAACTCCGGAAAACTTTGTCAAAACTAACAATGAGCGCAGTATTTTGTTTCTTCAAGGCCACTATGAGGGAATTTTGAAGTCTTTCTTTAAATTATGGGCAAAATCGAGGCAACGATTTGAACAAATACTGAGGAATACGCTACCTGAAATAGTCTGATTAAAGAGCGTTTTGTTAGATAACGGCTACACGAGACGGGACGCGTGGTAATCCCGAGTTTATTCAATGAACTTGTGCCATTGTTCGTATTATAAAGATAATAACGAAAGACAAATAAATAATAGTTCAAGATGATCTGAAAATTATTAATATAATTTGCTGGATTCTAATAAGTAAAAGAAAGCCTTTGTAGTTAAAATATTTATAAACTTTTTTTGCGTTTCTTTCGCGCACCAGCGCATTCCACCTTCAAGGTCGTCACTTGCACACAGGATGAAAAAAGAGTTTTAGAGTGTGCGCTCACTCACCTTGAAGATTGGACCGTTTCTGCTTTTGTGGTAGGTTGTTAAAGAAGAAATTGGAACATGCATAAACGCTTAGTAAAAATACGATATTGTATAAAACAGAGGTTATTCAAGTACAAAACGATGGCTAGAACATCAGAATCATCACCTTTGGATAGCGCCGGAAATCGCAAACGCCTCAGTTTATTTGACAAAACAGCCAAATATAATTTCCTTCAAATAAGTTCGCGTAAAAAATCACATACTTTTATACAGGACGTGATTTTTTACAAACATTTAGCACTCTATCATACCAGGATCGAGATTCTCAGACAAGCTGTTTATTATTTTTTTAGGAGCTAGTCAATGCACTTTAGTTAATATTATTTTTATCGGGATAGAATTAGGATGGTTTAATTTGTTATCTTTATAAATAATAAATTGACCTGAACTTACATACATAACAATTTAACTATTAAATTAGGGCATTATTTACCTACACTGGAAATTGATCTAGGATACTTCAAGTGTCCTTTAGTAAAATGACTAAAACTACTAAATTTCGATGCTACTGTTTGGATTCTAGTAAATCGAATTAGATAAATTTTAAAACGGCTTTCTCAGAATGGTTTAAGCAATGGAGTAAAACACATTTTTTACAACTTTATGCCAGTTGAAAGTAACTGGAAATCATTGGATCTTCATGGTGTCGGATTTGTTTTATTCGGAGATCAAGAAACATTTGGGGCGACATTGAATTTTGCCACTGAATGGATCATTGGATACCCAACATTTTGCGGTCATTGATGAGGTGTTTGGGACTTCTTACTGAGAGGGTATTTGACTGAAATACACAAAAATAATAATGCCATTACAATTGCATTGCACTCAGGCTGCAATTGCGTCTCAGCTATACATGAATCGTCCAGCATTCTGCAATAAACAATTATCCTCTATTGGAATCCATTAATTTCAACTTTGGTTAAAAAATCGTTCGAAGACTCAAAAGCACGACAATTCCATTCGATTGCAGGTCAAATGGTGAGTGGAATATCGATATCGATCGAAGAGATTTTGACCAATCATCTGAATGTCTGGTTCAAAAATAGCTTAAATGATATTTTATGCTTTTTTTCCCAGATAATAATCCCCAAGACCAAATTACTGAATGAAAGGGCCTTCTATATTTAAACAAAAATGTTTTAAACGAATTTAAATCCAAACAAATCAAAGAAAGGTACACATAGGTTATTGGACATCCAAAAGTTTAAGTTTTTATGCTCTATTTCCCTAAATTAAGTAGTTTTGCCAATTTCTGACTTCGTATATCCAATGAGGACAGGATACAAAACAGAACACTAAAATTCTACTTCTACTTTGACAAAATTTATTAAACAGTCTTTAAGAAATTAAATATTTCTGGACCAGATTCCAATAAGTCCGCTAATTGGAGAGTGGTCGAAAGAAAATGAACGATGAATCTCATCCTTTAAAACTGGCTGTTAGGCGAATTCCGCCATATGCGAGTCGGTGAATTCAGCGTTAATACATACGTTCTGAACACCGAATGAGATGATTGCTGAAGAGATTTCGGTAGGCATCATCTTCTATGGGCCTATGCGTTGGATCTGGCTTATTTTCAAAAGCCAGAGTCTTGTGAATGGCGTAAAATACTTGAGGCGCGTTGTGATCGGTGAGCCTTCAACTCACCATTTCTTTCATTCGTTTCTTATTCCCCACATCGTGTAGTTTTGCCTCGATTTCAGATCATCCAGCACCACCATTACGCCTGATGTTGAGATACCCAGATTGGGCAGATGAGAAAAATGTAATCTTTAATAAAATGCAACATTCTCGTAAGTGTTCTATTTATTTAAAATACTAACAAGCTACAAGAAAGAGATTTCCTCTGTCTAAAACTAGGTTTATCCAAGAAACTAGCTTTGTAATTCGCATGACATCCTTTGTAATCATCAGTGGATCTCAAAGGACGTCTTTGTTGTGCCTACCTTTGCGATTTCGAATAATTACGTCATTCGAAGCAAGATATAGCATCAAAGAAACTTCGAGTAATCATTTAAAGTTCACTTTTCCCTAGTTGTTATCAAAATATTTGGTTTCTCAATAAAAGGTAGCATGAATATCTTGAATTGAAAAACAACCAATTTTGTCTTTTATAAGACGTCTCTACCTTGCCTTTCTTTATGAATTTTTCAATAAGTGTGGCTTTCAACCAAGGCTAATTCCTCTAGCGCCAAGAACTTTGAAGAAGTAAGTTAATATTTTTGTTTTCTTCAAATGATTTAGTTAAGCAATAAATGTTTCTTTATCTCCATAATGCCAAAACAAGCCTTAGTATTACATTTCTGAACGTTTCTCTACAGGATAGATATCTTGGAGTTTTAAAATCCAGTTAAAAAAATTGATGTGTCTAATTGGTTTACAAAAATTTGAGGCCAATAAAATGCTGTGCCATCACCGGAGGGTTGAGTTCACTCCAAGTGTTTGACTAATGCGTTGCCGTGGTTGCCGAAGTGATGACAGAGTGCGTCTCAGCTAATCCAAATCGTTCGTGCACACACCGCACTGACCACCGCAGTTAGACGAGCTCATACAAGACTTAGGTGTCAGGTCCCAACTGCCTCATCTGTCTTTGTAAATTTTATTGTGATTCACATACCTTGAATTCTATCACTTTTGGCCTAAGTGATATTTTGTTTTAATCGTTTTGAATTAATCGAGGACACTATTCTCCATTTAAATGTATGATAATATTAAAAAACTAAATATGGCTGGCGGTCTTAAGAATGCTTGTTTTTTAGCAGTTTTGAAGTAAGATAAGAAAGTATCTGTCTGCCAATGAAAATAAAAAAATGAGAGGATTTTTAAAATGGATGAGGAATTATTACATACTCCATGTACTGAAATAGCTATTTTACTGTTTTAAAATTTTATGAATTGACATCTGTTCTTACAAAAAGTCTGTATTTTCACATTAAAGAAACTGCTGTTAACTTAAAATTCGGTTTCTCTCATATGAGGCTTAAAGGAAAAGAAAAGATATTAGGATTTAGCTAAAGCTGACTATCCGAAGGAATTTGAGACTGGTATTTTACGGAAATACTATTCGTTTTTTACAGAGGTGACTAAAATGGAGACTGAATTGCATTTAGCTCTGTTTTTCACAGTCCCTCTGTGAGGAAATCATTTTCAAGGCAAAGCCTTTTGTATCCATGGAATTAGTAAGTGGTAAATGGAAGTCTTGCTCGTTGCAGTGCTGCTGACTCATCAAAGGAAATACATTAGAGCAGGACGCCGATCAAATGGCCCTATTGATGTTTCTCACCGTTTTCCCAGAAGGCACCCAACTGCCAACATTTAAATATTCAACATGCTACGAGTGTAATGAGTAGGAATCGGAGCTGCTCACTGCAACCATGGCAAACAACCCTGTAAACAGGATTTCCGGAAGGCAACATCTCAAAAAGTAGATCTAGTCTTAATCGCTGCCACTGAGAATGGAGTTCGTTTAGGGAAATACAGCTACCAGATTCACAAATCTGACTTGGAAAAATTTGCTACAATTGGATTTGGATGGTGAGTTGTTTTCATTGCTTCTAGTCTAACTTCAGCTTTGACTACTTTATGATCAAAACGGGTATGAAGGAATTGCTAAAAAACATTTTCATCCACCTAATTAAACTTCTTTTTCTCTAGAAGTAGTAAAAAATACTTGGAGGAAAGTGCGCCACATCATTGTCAAAAAACACAAGCAAGAATTACAAGCGCTCATGGAGCCTTCGGTGGTCTCTCAAGCCAGTCAAATTCGCCACTGCCAGTGAAAGAGAGACAAATTAATCAATCACGCCTAGGTGATTGGCAAACCAGAGCCTTGCACACTGGATAAAAGCCACGATGGTCTCAGTCGGTCTCGATTTTCTGGAAGCCATTTCTCCATCACAATGAGCAGCATCCTGTCCTCATCCGATACTTTTTCCAATTCTCTCGCTGCCGAACAAGGGAGAAATACATAGACCTGGAGATTGAGGTGAGCTGGCGTTTCCCAATCTCATCTGTTGCCTCATTAAGACGGCAGATGGCAGAGTGATAAGAGCACACCGGTGGGTAATGGAGTTTCGTTTCCCTGCACTGCGGAAAGTCTTCCGTGACAGCGTTCAGAGCGAGCGACTCGATCTGAGGCGTTTTCCCACCGAGTGAGTTGTGCACGCACTCCTCACTTCCTATGACTCCTCATTCACTGTCTGCATCTTCGTGAAATCCCCAGAGCTGTGGAAGCCGTGGTTGAGTATGCCTACGGTACCCAACTTGTGGTGACTGAGGAAACCGCACTGAAGATTCTTTTGTTAGGTCAGAACCTCCACTGCTCCCAAATAGCTCGTTGGTGCAGAAGCTTCATTTGCCCACGGTGAGTCGCCTTTAATTCACATTTAATGTGAAAGCGTGTGCTGTGCTTAGCAATACATTTACAAGCAGATACATTGGCAGCAGGAATCTTGGTGACTTTTGCTACCTATTGAGTTGTAAAAAGGACTTTTCAAATCGAGATTTTAAAATACCAGTCGAATGAGCTGCTAGGTTTCAGGTGTCTTCTCTCTGACGAGAGTTCGGGCGAGTTGTCGGCTCTCTCCAGGGTATCTGCCGTCGCCGCGTGGGTAAACGCATCGCCGACGGAGGAAATGCATGAGGAGCGCATCGACGCCTTCCCCGACCTCGTGAGACTCATCAATTTCGAAGCGGTTTCGCCTCAAGAGGCCATTGATATCTCTTTCGACCGAAATGTCGCCTCTCTGCCAGCAACCACTAAGTGAGTGTGTGTGAATCTGCAATCACCTCCATGAAAACAAAGTATTCACAGCGCATTAGTAAATAGGACATTTCTGCGTTTATTACAAACCTGCAGATGGGAGAGAATCGCATCCATGCGTGTGAGAAGATCACGTCTTGCAGGAGTGCGAGTTGCAGGATTAGGAATTCTCGCGATCGGTGGTGAAAAGAACGATAAGGGGTTAACTGATGTCGAACCTCTTCTTCAACTCAACGGCGAATGTGAAAACGCCGCTTCCTGGTGACGAATGTCGTCGATGACTCGCGCTAAGCACTACCCTACTGCCTGCTACCTCGGAGGTTATGTCTACGTTTGCACCGGAGAGGGCACTAAACTTGACCTCGAAAGACTTAACGTGACAGCTGGAGGAGATTCAGGGCAGTGGACGAGAATCACTTGTCAAATCGATTTCACAGGGGAAGATCTCCATTTCCTACTTCCTTTGAATGGATCCCTGTGGATCATAGGTGACTTGCTTGGACCCAATCCCACTTAAACAATTAGATTCACTAACGAGGAATCTTAGAAATTCAGTTCGTGATTGCATTCGAATTGCATCAACTAAACTGTGATATGACTTAGTAAAATTGAACCCAAAATTTCTCCTAATATGCTCAACCGTTCAATTTTAGTAATCGATTGTGTCTCTAAAGCCAATGCGTCTGTAGAAGGTCACTTAAGTTTTTCAGCTTACTTTCCAGCTATAATTTGCAATTTAAAATGTTTGAAAGGCACTGTTTAAATATTGTTTTTTTCCCTTTATTTCAAGACGGCCTTGGTGAAATGTACGAGCTAGGTTTGGAGGACGAAGAAGGGGTAAGCTCCGAAGTAGTTTTGATTCTTTTGCTTCTCCCGCTGCTCCAAGCATTCCTGATTGCTTATCCAATTTAATTTTGCTCTTTTTTTAAAGGCACACCGTTTTCGTTCCCTAAACGGTAGAACCACGGGTTGCGGTGTGACAAGCGAGGTACACAATAAAATCCTTTACGAACACATGTGGTTGTGGCAATTTTAAAGACCACTTGTGACATTCTGTATCGTTTCCCTCTCAATGGAGGATTGATAGAGGGAGGGAATCGAATTGAGCTTATTGCATTCGATAATTTATGAGATGGAATCCGAATGCGTCTCCTTCATATGCACGACCTTCCTACCTTAATGTGTAAGTCAGAGAGTGCAGCTAATCCAATAACTCCAGATACGTTGAGAGGACAAGTGACAGAATAGACATAGTTGCCAAGATATTTGTATACCACTCTCATGAATTGCTAAAACGTGATCAGTTACACAGAAGTGCTTAAGTTTCATGATTCAAAATTTGGCCAGTCAGATTATTTTCTTCAGATTTAGAGTTAAAAAGCGAAAATAAGATGAACAGAAGACAGAGTGACAGTAGTACGAGACACGAGTTAGTAGAAAGTGAAGAAAACGTAGAACGTTGACCTGAATCAGCTCTCGGACTGAGTGTTTTAATACTAATTTAAATAGGCATGTCATATTACTGTTTAATTAAACAAAAATACATCAAAATACGTCAAAGTAATCATTTACATCGTGAAATGTTTGATGACAAAATGTCTGGTGTTTCTACTAATTTGTCCAATCGATTGGCAAAAAACAAACCCAGATTAATACTGAATACAATAAATTTTTGTATTTCGCTGGTATTAAAGTACGAATACAAAGCACTGATTTCCCTCCACAAATGGAAGAATTAGCAGCCGAGACTATTTGGGGATTTCGGAGCGACCAAGGTCGTCTCAAAGTTGTTCAAGAACTATTTCCAGAGGGGAAAGCCCCCATCTATCAAAATGACAATGACCCAACCCATACAGCTGGGACTGTTTAAGAGGAACCTTCTAATGAAATTGGGCATCTCATCTGACCACCACTATCCTCAGCCCTCAGCCTCATTAATGAGAATCACTTATGGTGGATTTTGGAGATTTGAATAAGAAGTCGATTTCCACAGCAGGCGCCGTCATTGTCTCTGAAACAACTGGAGGCTGTTTTAATTAAGAAATCGTGTATTAAAATTACTTTAGAAAAAATTTCCAGTTTGTTTGAATCAATGCCTTGGGGAACTGGCGTTGCAATTACACCGAAATGTGGTAAAACTACACCACATTGCAGTAAATAGATTTTGTTGGTTATTCAAGGTGTTTTCACTGTTTACCACGAAACCCTCTATGTATCAGTTGCACCGGTGATTGCATAGTTTCTAAAATACTGACATAAGGTAATAATGATAAACCAGTGGCAGCTGTATAAGTTTGCAGTGACCCTACGTGACCTGAGGGTGTCTTCTACAGTGTCTTGTCTACAGATGAACATGTGAATCCCGCTTTGGACTGAGTGCACTGGATCTGATCCAATTTATCAAGTTGTTTACAGACAAACGAGGTCAAACTCATCTCAACAGTACTGCCCTAAGCTCTGTTAGCAGCTCTGTTTCCAAGATGATATTGGCCTTAGATTGACATTTTCAGGTAGGCTGAATCCTAGACATCAGAATTTCTACATCTGTTTAGTTTAAAACAATCAAAAGTATTCATAAAGCCCTTTTTATTGATAAAACATATGGTTTAATTACTTCTCATAGGGACTGCCATTTCACAATCCAACCACTAAGATTGACACACCGCAACAAAATTTCTAAGTGCATGACTGATGCGTCTTTGAGGATGGCACAGTGGAACACAGCCAATCTAATTAGTGTGTGCACACAATCTACCGATCTACCTACTCTGGTAAAATCTTTCACAGAGGCTGCGCCTCACATTCTGGCAGAATGTGCACTGTGAAGAGCTGTTTACAACATGCAAATACCTTTAGTACGGAAATAAATTGATAAAAATCCCTTCAATGGAAGTATCTTCTGTTGACTACTGAGGGCGAAATATGGTACCTCACTTCATAATTGCAAAGCTGAGGAAAAGAAATCCACAATTTTGCCATTAAATGACCACGGTGCATGGTAATAATGCTGTTTCAGAGGATTCCATTTTATACACCACAGTACATGGAGAGTATTTTATTCCAAGAACAATTTAGTCATGAAAAACAATTAAATGCTGTTAATTGCCACATTTGAGCCTACTTTGTCAGTAGAGAAGCAAAGCCATCCTTACTTAAATATCTCTTGTGATGTGGAATGCCAGTGTCCATGAAAATGCACAGATGAGGTGTATCCAACTTAGGATTGGGCGCTTTCTTTCGGTAAAAGCCACAGCTCGTAGCAGTGCAGGCAAACAGGGGGCAGATATGTCACCTCCTTTGGGTTGTTTGCAAGTTTATTCTTGTAATAATAATCAGAATAAAATTGCTGACAACCAACCAAGAGAAGATCAGTAGTCACCAGAATACTGCTTCAGCACTGTCGATGACCTCGGCATTAAGAGAGAATGCAGCCTTGGTGGTATCTGGTTCTGCATCTCGTGATGTTGAGTTCCAGAACTGAGTTACTGAAAAGAAGATGAACGAAATCTTGTGTGCCTTCCATGTGCATCGGTGAGTCGCGAGTGAACGCTTTCTCAACTTTCTGAGTGGGTCAAATAAGACTGGCTGGACACAGGGCAGAAAAGCGAAGCAGAAATGGACTCACCGAATTGACTCATTGTTTCCTTGCTTATCTTGGCAGGTGGGAAGAGATTATGGCCTTGAGATAAGGTGGATTTTGGAGTGGTCGTACTCAATGTTTTCCAAAACATGCCGTCAATGTCTTTCTTTCTTTCTCTTGGCTCAAGGCATGGTAGGAATGTAGGTTGAGGTGAAACTACAGAAGGTGCAGCTGGACACAAGGCAGGAGGGTCAAGTCGAGGAAACCGTACCGCAGATGACTTGTTGTTAATTCCTCCCCACTCTCCAACCAAACATGCATCAGTGTCAGTTGAGACATTTGAATCATTTAATTGTTAACTCTCTTCAGCTCCAGTGGTGATGACGAAGACGCCACTGGAGCTGATGTGTTGAGTGGATATTTCCCTTCTGCCTGCTACTTCGGAGGTTCTGCATTTGTTTGCGACAAAGTCGCGATTTGAGTTTGACCTTGAAAAATGAAAGAATGATGATGACGGATGATTCTCATGCGCACATGTGATTTATGCGAAAAAACATTTTCCTATCACTGAGGAGGATGAATGAATTGGCTGAATGATTGTCTATAATGAGAAGTGCGGAGGTGCTATGCTAACTAAAGTGGTCTGCTTAGTAAATACGGCGTTGGATTACGGCCTCAAGAGACGGGCCGCGTGGTAAGTGCAAGTAATTTTATTCAACGAAGTGCAAGGCGTCACAGTAACGACGTAAACAACTGTACATTTTGTGCAAATAATAAATTTCTACCCTGGGAACGACACTAGTGTCAAACACACCCGTGTAACTAGACAGAGTAACAGCCCACTGATATTACCCACCATTCCACCACACGATAACCACATTTTTTCTACATCTGTTTACAACTCTCTTTTTACACTATACTAATTAACCAATCAAGCACTTTGACACAAGAATTGCATCTTATCACATCCAGGAGCACTTTGATGCCCTCAACATTTTAACATTAGATGAAATGATTGAATATACTCTAAATCAAGGAACTATATTTAAACTATACCTGCTTATTTAAAATTGAACAGATGACTTTGGAGAACTCCTCACCTATACCATACTCAGAAACAAAGTAAAGTAATTCAACTAGCTATACAAAAAAGAAAATCTTGACAATTTTTACTTTTATCCGGTTAATGGTATAAGGAGTGTATATTTTTGACAAGAAATGGACACTCAGCCACAAATACAAGTTCCTGTCAGGACCAAAAAGCGAGCGACCATTTAATAAAAATATGTTAAAATAGCTTTTCAAAATTTTATGTCATAACAAATCCAATACTATCTCATGCCTTTTTCAATCCAAGTCCAATATATGTGACACATTTACAGTTGAATTTGAGTTATTATTATGGTCGCTCGCCATTGGTGCGTTGCGAGTATATTGTCAGATAACCTTGACTCATCGACACAGCTAAATAATGAAATAGTATCAAGAATAAGAATATCGCATACAATTAATTAGTAAAAAAGATTTATGACTTAATTTTTTATTACGACCTTTAATTGAAGCTTTTTTAGTAGCACTTACACAAATTTAATTACTTTCCTTCATTACTTTTAGATCTCTTTTACTAAAACTGTCTGTTTAACTTCAATTACATTGAAAAACGAAAATTGCAAACGAAAAAGAAATTTAGAAAATTTGTAGCATTACTTTAGTAAATATGCACCATAAGTGCTTAGTATCAGTTCGATGACAGATAAGTAAACGACCATTAGAAATATTTGATAGACATTTGAAAACAAGCACAACACTGGGTCAGAAATCGGTGTTAAAAACACAAATAGTAGCAACTACCAAGAAATTCTTCAACGTTATTGCATCTTAGTGAACATTCGAATTGCCTGGTGCCAAGGTTCCTCTCATAAATAGGAACTATTGGGTACGACTTTGCTAAGTATTTTGTTTTACATGTAAAGGTTGATTTAATACCTTAGGCAGTTTTCTATTAAAACACAGAGCATGATTAGGTCATTGCTTCGGGACTGTTTAGTTACTACTCCCATTCATCTTACTTAATACAGCCATTAACTGGCCTTATTTACTAAAGTAGCCTCGTCGGTGACAGATTTATGAGATTTTGCCAATAATCTGGCCGAAATACTGTGGTTTATTGCAATGATAAGGTGAAAATCGGACTGGGTTTATGTGTTGCTGTTGGTGGTTATTAATTCAAAGTATCCCATTCTGATAACCCCGTGATGCCCAATGATTCCTTCCTAATTTTCAGGACGATTAGGTATTCTAATGTGATGCACTTACATTTTTCGAGGTGACACTAGATTGCATTTGATGTCTAGCATAGCGCCCTTAGGTCAAGCAAATCACACAGTAGAACCAATGAGGTTGGTTTAACTGCCTCTAACGACCGTTGTATATCGTTGCTGAACATTTTTCTTTGATATAAAAGAACGCAAAATGCCCATTATTATTTTCTAGTTGTATCGATTGGTTGAAAAACCTTTCGGTCTAGTGGTTGACCACTAGATCGGTGTCTGTTGTTGATTTGTGATATAATGGCTCCATTTTAGTACTTGATGTCTGTCATTGTTAGAGGCTCTTCAAAAATTTGACCAGCTCATCAAATATCACGCATATGACCCCAGTTTCATGCAGGATAAATTGAATTCATCCCTTAATACTAAACATTTTTCTCTCAATGGACAGTTGTTCCTAAGATCTATTCATTTACGCTATTCTCTAAAATAGTCAAATGAAGAAAAAACTGAAACGTTTTTGCACCAACCCAACCAGAAGCTAGCGTTTGAATGATTGCGGATGAGCATTAAATTAAATTAAGAAAAGTAGAAAAACGGTCACTGTTATCTGCTTTAAGTGCTTTGTTTGAATCCACAACTAATGATAATAAACGGAAGAAGGAGAATCGCTACACTGATACTGAATGAAACGGAGGCGACCGACAGAGAGTATCTTGTAAGAAAATTCTGTACAGAAAAGTCGGCTAGAAACGTGTTTGTAAAGTAGTTCATTAAAGGTTATTACCTGTCACAGGAACAGAGGGGACAGAAACCGATCGGCAACAAAGGAGCCTGGTAATTAGATTAGGCAGGCGTAGCGTTTTGCTGACGTCCCGCTGAGCAGGTAGAGTGTAGTAAGCGCTTTGCTGATGCAGTCACACAGTGAATCGTTTCTCAAGAGCTTCTTTAAATCTTTATCGGAATGAAACGAGGAATTTTCCGCCTCACTTGCAGATGATCCCAACAGCCAAGTAACTGGCCGCTGGAAACTACT